>JANEYF010002564.1:0-531528 GCA_029963845.1 Rhamnusium bicolor | reverse complement strand
TCCGTTGACCTGGAAGGTAAACGCGAGGAACGGACGATCTACGATGAATACTTCTGTGAATATTCATCTTCTTGCGGGTATCTCTGTCTAATTGGCACAGCTCGTCTACCGTCCACTTTACTAGTTGCAGACACTTTGTTCTTCCCCGAAAGTTCGGAAGTCCAAATCTTTCGGAGGCGGTGTCTGTACTTACCGCGGAGAGATCCTTTATTTGTGTTACATCCTGGATGTGCCTTTGTTGCACACCCATCCCAGATATGTATAGGTCTCTCCGACATCCAGATGTTTTAGGATGCTTCCGTCTGTGAGCTGCGCATCTTCAGAGATTGCCTCGCATCATCCTCTCTTGAGGTGGATGACTGCAAATTTGTCCAACCCGACCTACATACCAATGGCCCACATGTATTCTTCGACCACCCTAAGCGTGTTTTGTAGTTCGCGCTCTCCGGAGGCATAAAGTTTAAGGTCATCCATATAAAATAGATGGGTGAACCTATGCCTCCAGTCGCTGGGTGGTCCACATTGATATCCGCGGGTTTGGCGGAGCCCAACAGATAACGGTAGCAGTGAGATGCAAAGAGGAGAGGACTCAGGAAGTCACCCTGGAAAACTCCTCTCCTAAATGCCACCTGCTCTGTCGTGATCCGCTGTGCACCTGATGTTATGGTGAAGCGAATCTACCAGAGCGACAACAGCTGTTCTATGTATCTCACTAGTGGTACTGGTACCGCAAGACATTCGAGCAAGTGCACCAATAGCTCATGCGATGTTGTGTCAAATGCTTTGCAGTAATCAATCCAGGCTATTGATTCCGCTTGTATTGCACAGAATTCTGTGTAATACGGCGGTCTATCAGCAGGCTGTCCTTGCAATCTGCCATGCCCTTCTTGGCACCACGCTATTCGTGTATCTGCTGGAAGACTGGACCAACAGACCTCAGTGTCCTACCATACAAGATACGATATTATTGTTATTATTTTTTTTTTTCGGTTTCCCGATGCCGGTCAGTCCTCCCGTGGCCTCCAATGCCTCACGGGAGTCGCGCCGGCGCATCAACTACAGCCACTCCCCACATCCCGCAGGGTTAGTGACTGTAGATACCAGAATCGTGTGCCCTAAGTAGACGGAGAGAACCAAGAATGACCGCCTTCTGCATTTGACCTGCCAGCCACTCGGCTGGTTTTTGGCAGGCCGGTATGATCTTCAGTTCCGAGAGCAGCGTAGGCTTTATCCCTCCGAGTACACCGATAATAAGGACGACCATTTTGACCGAGTAGCCTGGGTACAGCACTTGGAGCTCGTACCGGAGTTCGCGATATTTGGTCCGTTTCTCCTCCTCCTTCAAGGTGATGTTTTCTCAGCAGGTGCCGAGAACTCGATGATATGTCATCGAGTTCTCGGCACCATCAACTCAAGGTGATGTATGTCACCTTGAGTTGATGGTCGAGAGGACTATGTCAGGCTTGTTGGCTTGGATTAGCCTCACAGTCGGGAACGAGTAGTTCCAGTAAATCCGGCATTTCTCGTTCTCGACAACGGACTCAATATCTCCGGTGACGTAAGGCAGCACTGGTGTCTGGTCTACCCCGTACGAGTGCCTTAGATGGTAGTATAGCACTCGTAAAGCCGCGTTATGTCGGTGGATGTAGGCCGAAATCGCATATATGGGGCATGTAGAAAGTAAGTGCATGAGCGATTCCGGCGCCTGATGGCAGGTCCTGCAGTTGATATCAGGAACCTCTACACGCATAAAGTTTAAGGTCTTCCATATAAAATAGATGGGTGACCTTATGCCTCCGGTCGCTGGGTGGCCCACATTGATATCCGCGGGTTTGGCGGAGCCCAACAGACAACGGCAGCAGTGAGATGCAGAAGAGGAGAGGACTCAGGGAGTCACCCTGGAAAACTCCTCTCCCTAAATGCCACCTGCTCTGTCGTGACCCGCTGTGCACCTGATGTTATGGTGAAGCGGGTCTTCCAGAGTGGCAGCAGCTGTTCTATGCATCTCACTAGTGGTGCTGGTACCGCAAGACATTCGAGCAAGTACAACAATAGCTCATGCGATGTTGTATCAAATGCCTTGCGGTAATCAATCCAGGCCATCGATAGATTCCGCTTGTATTGCACAGAATCCTGTGTAATACAGCGGTCTATCAGCAGGCTGTCCTTGCAACCTGCCATGCCCTTCTTGGCACCACGCTGTTCGTTTATCTGCTGGAAGACCGGGTCAACAGACCTCAGCGTCCTAGCATACAAGATACGTGTAAATATCTTGTAGCAGGAGTTAAGGCAGGTGATCGGCCTATAATTCCTCGGGTCGGAAGGATCCCCCTTTTTGGGGATAAGCACAGTACGTCCCTCGACGAACCAGTCCGGAATCTGCTGCCCCTCGTTCAACCATGAGTTGAAAACTCGCGCCAGACGGCGGTGAGTGGAAGGAAATTTCTTCCACCACCAGTTGTTAATGCCGTCTGGGCCCGGGGCAGCGAAGTTCTTGGTACCAACAAGTACTTGTTGGACTTCCTCCCGTACTGATTGCCGGGCACACTTCTTCTGGCCCTTCAAGATGTCCGTGACACAGAGCCTCGAAGTGTGCAATTGATGGAGTGTCGCTATTGAATGGACGCGACGTTTGGTAGATTCCCTTCCAGAAGGTTTCGACATCTTCTACAGTCGGCGGATTCTCGACAACACGCTGTGGCTCTTGAAAGAGGCGGGAAGGATTCGTACGGAACAAATTGTTTTGTTCCATACTCCTCACCCGCCTCTTCAATGTTTTCTTTATCGCCATGAGCGCTCGGATCCTATCTAGACAGTGCTGCTTGGTGGTAAGCATCACTGTCAGATTCAGAGTATGGTGTTGACGTCTTAATCCGGCAGCTATGCGCCGGATCCTGGGAGTAAAAACTCTACCAGTCGTCTTATATTCCACCACACTCTGGATCCGAGAAGCGTGTTGTCTGGCCGACTGTATCTTGCCTTCGATTTTTTGTACACGCCGCTTGGCTTTCTCGACCCCATGATTGGTTGACCTCTCACGGGGAACGAGTTGCTTCGCGGCGTTGTACACGGCAAAGTTGATTTGCCAGATGTCTACATCTTCCGGAATTTCGTCATCGATGACCGCGTCCATTCTAGCCAGGTCTTGTGGCTTTAGGTTAGCCTTGGTGTTAAGGCTAACCCTTGTCCTTAAGTCTGTATCGGTGAACTCTAATGGATGTTCCCCATCAGCTGGTAATTACCGCAGTGGAACTGCGGCTGGCAGTTCTTCCAGCTGATGGGGTGCCCTTACGTAACCTGTCCTGAGCAAGAAGGATACTTGATCTCTCAGGTGTTGTTGAGAGAAGGCGCGATGCTCTGGATGCATTTCGCACCAAAGTGCATGCAATCGCGCCATGTATCCCCTTCGTTCAGGTTCGCTACTCTCGCGGCATGTCAGCAAGTCATCCTTTAGTTCCCTCGTCCACTTAAAGCGTCCATGTACAATTGCGGTGTCGTCATCGTTTGGACCGTCCGGTATGGCCCCTCCCATCTGTCCTTGACCTCCATCCGACTGAGGTCGATTGTGAGGGGGGCCCTTCTTATGTTATAAGGAATCCATAGCAGTAAGAGTACCAGGGTGGTTAGCCCTGGTACTCCCCGGCCGGCATTTGTCAGGCAGAGTTACCTCTGCCTGTCCAGGGTGCACCAATTATTATTATTATTGTTATAATAATTATTATTATTATTGTTATAATTTACTACCTACTATTCGCGAGTATAAAGATAAGATTCTAGCTATATTTCATGAACAGTTATAGATTTCAAACAAGTGTTTTAGATTACTAAAATATACACATTTTTGATTTTACCAAGTTTGTAATATATGCAACGGTTACCAAGCTAAAGATCCGAGAAAAATGGTAAAGTTTAGGTTATCGATTACTGCGAAGAGAACATCAACGTCAAGCTAGATATAAATCGAAATATACAGTGTGATGATAATGTATGGAACAAATTCATTAAAACCTTCCAGGAAGGTTTTTGCAAAAAAGTCCTCAGTGAGGTCAATTTTGTTTTTCAAAAAGGCATCTTTTTTTGATAAATGGTATTCTTTGGTTGTGTTTTGTCTTCGAGCTATGACTGCATCGGCATTTTTTTTAATGGCAACATGTATTTTTGGATTCGTATAGAGGACGTTTTTTCTACAGATGTTGATATAAAAAAGTGGCATATTGAAGCGTAAAGTTTTCGAGATATTTGACTTCAAAGTTACAATCGTTTTAAAAATTGGAAAAATAAAATTGTACAACGATTTTCATATGTCAAAGTTTTAAAAACTTTCCACTTCAATATGCCACTTTTTGCTTTCTTATACCTAATATAAAGAAGTATAGTAATCGTGATTTTTTTCGACCTAGAGATTTTGATTGAAATATATGTTTTAAACCCTCCTGAATCCATTCTGACTATTTTCCGAATGATGTCTGTCGGTGTGTGTGCGTGCGTGCGTGCGTGTGTGTATGTGTGCGTGTGTGTATGTGTGCGTGTGTGCGTGTGTACGCGCGCGCGCATGTGTGTGTGTGTGTGTGTGAGCGTGCGCGTGGGCGTGTAAGTGTGCGTGTGCATGTGTGTGTGTGTGTGTGTGGATGTGTGGGAATTCGCGTGCGCGTGCGTGTGCGTGTGGGTGTGTGTGTATCCGCGATAACTCAAAAAATACTAATGGGAGACTTCCCAATTTTGTCAGTTAAGATTGTCAACAACATTTTAGGTGATATTAAATTTGGTAAAGGTGGTACCACCAAAAGAGACACAATGAATGAAAGAAGAAAAAAAGAGATGTACAATTTCGGGAAAAACTTTATAAACATTTTTATTGCATTTCTAATCGAATTTCGACGTATTATAATGAAAAAACATAACTTTATGGAAAACAAATCTGTCAGCATGCCTGTAGTACGGCGATAGCAGCCAAAGTTTTTGAGATAAAACTTTCAAATTTGGTACACATGTTCTAAAGGCCAAAGACAATGATAAATTCAGGGATGAGCAAAATTGACCAGCTAAAAAAGAGGTCGACGGGACCCAGACTTTATTTATTTGCCTTTACAAAAAAAATATATTCTTGATGAAAGGTTATAAATCATGTCTACTTTATCAAGCTAATAAAATATATTTTCCACGTACTTAAATAAAGCTGATGTAAACTGAAAATGTTTACACATTTGTCCTCATAAAATGGGGTTAGGATAAATTTAACAGTTTGACATTTGCATTAGTTACAAAGATATCAATGTCAATAAGAAGAAATTATTAAAATATATTACATGAATTATTATTGACAGTATCGAATGAAGCTGTAATTAATTATTTAAAAATTTTAATGAAACGTTTCAAGGTACGCTATTAAAATTTAATTGAGGTAAGTGAAGAATTAAATAGAATGATTTTTTTAAATCAGGATAATATACACTGGTACAAGAAAGTTATGTGCTGATATTTTTATTACAGAAAAGTATCCTTTATATGAATCCATAAGAAAATATAAATTGCCATTTAACAAAATGATGATGAGGTTCGAAAAGAAAACACAATTAAAGAATGCCATTTGTCAGAAAAGATCCCTTTTTGAAAAACAAAAAAAAAGACCTGTCCGAGGTTTTTTCGCGAAAACCTTCCTGGAAAGTTTTATAGAATTTGTTCCATACATTATCATCACCACACTGTATTTATTTACTCAGGAGTCTTTTCATGATCAAATTAGGTGATTTTATGCTGTTTTGTGCAAGGGTGAAATTATTATTAGTTCTTGATGGATGACTAATCATTACGCACAATTTCCCTTTGGTATGGTATTACTTTTGGATTGTAGTAATATCATCATGATTAATGCTAATTACATCACCCGCTGCCACTGACAAACTGGTACAGGGCCGGACTGGATTAAAAAAAGGCGCGGGCTTCTGGTCGACTAGAAGCGCCAAAATGTTTGCTGGTATTTAATTTTTTTTATTGAGAAACATACAAAAAAATGGAAAATATGCATTTGTTTGTACAATGTACAAAAATAAAGAAAATATCAAGTAGGTATAAAAAATCATTAAAAAACAAAAACAGTCAACTCTTAACATTAAATTACATATAAAAAAATATAAACTCAAATATGTAATTCAGATTATAGTTACCTTCTTAAGCATTTGGCACACATTACGATATTATATAGTCCCCTAAGGTTTTTGCTAGTTTTAACAACCAAACTAATAATTTCGTATTTCTTAACGACATTAAACGACTTTTACCGCAGCCATTAACATGAATCATTCAAGATGGCTTTGAGTCAGATCAGATCTTAATCTGTTGATGATATGTTTTAGTTTGGAAAAAGATCTTTTACAAGCATTCCAAATCAAAGAAGATAATATATGATATTATTGTTAATTTTTTAAAAGGAACTAAAATTAAACTGTAGGTTAATCTTGTGCGCACTGTGTCTTTCCTTATGTTAGATCTCCCTGTCTACCAAGGTCTTCCCTATATTATCAGAGTTATAACAATGTTCTGATCGACCCTAGGATGAGAAATGTGTGTCCCTGTCTATCCCTATCGTTTTTTTTCGCATTAGTTGCCATTTCTCCAATTTAGGTTTAGTTACTTCTTATAGCAACTGGCTGCATGGTCTACGACCCAAAGTAAAAAAAGAAACCCGAATAATAGATAATGCTAGCAAATATTTATATGCTACTAATTTGAATCGATGTTCGACGCGGACACAGAGTTGCCAGATGAATTTTAAAATGCCCCCATAACTATTATAAAAGAACATTAAAAATCTCTATTTTTGAAAAAAAAATTTAATTTTGTAACAATCTATTAACCGAAACCAAAGTTCAATTATATTTTACGCATAAAATATTTACTATATATACCTTTCAATTAAGCACCAGACTCCCAAAATCGAAGCAATATTTTCGCACGTATGATTCCTTTTTCTTAGGCATAATAATGGCAATGGTACGAGATTGGCCGAGACCTTCAAATGTTCACGAAGTGCGAAGCTTCCTTGGCCTATGCACCTACTACAGCCGATTTGTGGAATGATTTGCAAATATTGCAAAGCCACTACACCGGCTTACGGAAGAGAAGGTTCAGTACCAATGGACACAAGAGTGCGAAACATCATTCAGAACACTTAGTGTTCTGAATGATGAAGAACACATCCATGTCCAGAGTTACTGGCATTCGTGTCTAATATGACGAGACCTTTCCGTTCTGGATATGAAAGAACTGGACTCGAACATAGTGCTGATTTTAAATCAGCACTATGTTCGAGTCCAGTTCTTTCATACCCAGAACGGAAAGGTCTTGACGTATTAGACACGGATGCCAGTAATTCTGGACTTGGATGTGTTCTTTCCCAAATTCAAAACGCACAGGAAAAAGTAACTGAGTACTTCAGCAAGACGTCGTCCAAGCCAGAACGTAACAATTATGTGACACGGAAGGAACTATTGGCTATTGTCAAATCCATAAACCAGTTTCACAAGTACCTATGGATAAGATTTTAAAGTTGAAGACCCCAGAAGGTCAACTAGCTCATTGGATAGAAAAACTGCAGCAGTACCATTTTAAAATCGAATATCGTCCCGGGAAATCCCATAAAAATGCAGATGCCCTCTCCAGAAGACCATGTCAGAAAGACT
Source organism: Rhamnusium bicolor (assembly GCA_029963845.1). Lineage (NCBI taxonomy): Eukaryota > Metazoa > Arthropoda > Insecta > Coleoptera > Cerambycidae > Rhamnusium > Rhamnusium bicolor. The sequence goes on along the minus strand of JANEYF010002564.1, from coordinate 523,849 downwards.
GCAAACACTGCCACAGGGTGGAAAAACAGTAAGGGATATTTATTGTGATCACAGTTAAAATTGAGGTTCCGAATGACTGGACAAAAAAGACATTAAGGGAAGAGCAGTTAAACAATAAGGAAACTGGCCCTATTCTGGAATGGAAAGAAAAAGGAACTCGACCCGATTGGATGGACATTTCATACAAAGCAGTGGGGCTGAAGGCATTGTGGGCACAATGGGACTTCCTTAAAGTAGAGGATGGACTGTTAAGAGAGCTTGGGAAAGCCCAGATGGGAAAGAAACTACTTTGAGATTGGTAATCTCCAGGTGTTGCATATCAAAAGTAGGTACTTCAGGAAGTGCATAATGGAACATCTGGGGGACATTTTAGCGTCAACAAAACTGTGACAAAAGTATGCGAACGAATCTACTGGATGAACAGCCGCTAAGATGTGGAAGCTTGGTGCCGCAAATGTGAAGCTTGTGCGGCAAGTAAAAGACCACGGACAAAAAGTAAGGGCCGAATGAAACAATATAACGTCGGGGATCTTTTTGAGCGAATTGCGATCCACGTAGCTGGTCTCATCCCCCTGACAGATGATGGGAATAAATACATCTTGGTTGCCATGGATTATTTTAGTAAGTGGCCTGAAGCTTATGCCATACCAAACCAAGAAGCAACCACTGTCGCGCAAGCCCTGGTAGATAATCTTGTATGTCGATTTAGCGTGCCCCTAAAATTGCATTCGGACCAAGGAAGAAACTTTGAAGCAAGGGTGTTTCAGAAGATACGTCGCTTACTGGGAATTCATAAGACAAGAACAACAGTCCTACATCCACAATCAGATGGAATGGTGGGGAGATATAATAAAACCATGGAGGAGCACCTATCTAAAGTGGTTCAGAAACATCAGAGAGATTGGGACCGTCACTTACCTCTTTTCCTTATGACATAAAGGGCCTCCATTCATGAAACAACAAAACAGACGCCGGCTCGCGTGATGTTTAGAAGTGAGATTAGACCGTCATGTGACTTGATGAGGAGTGACTTTCCATAAATGACTACGCCGATGAAGTTGGTGAACGGCTAGGGAACATTCATGAGCTGATACGGGACCGAATTGCCATAGCAAGTGATCGCATGAAGGCTCATTGTGATCTTAAGGCAAATTCAGGAGGCTTCCAGTCTGGAGATCTGGTTTGACTGTATAACCCACAACGAAAGAAAGGCAGATCCTCGAAGCTTCACCCGCTCTGGGAAGGGCCATACATTGTCGTCACCAGACCTTGTATACCGAATTCGGCGCAGTCCAAAATCAAAGGTGAAGGTGGTGTATATAGTGAGATTAGCTAAGTATGCAGGGAACAGTGAATTGCCTGACCGGGACGTTCAGGCTTAAGGAGGTGGCAGTGTCACTCCACTGGACTATGTAGACTGAATAGATGAGACTAGAATTATACGAGAATGGCCGGGAATATTTCGGAATGTTCTAGACCGCGTAAATAGATGTATAAATGTCACACGGTGAACCGAGACTCAGTCTTAAGTTGACAGTGAACGAGTAAAGAAGAAATAAGATAGAGATTTATAGTGTGATTATAGATAAGACAGTCATTAATTTATTGTTGTTAATTATTAATTAGTTATTAAAGTAGTGAGTGTCACCAGGACTTTCAATCAACGAATCTAGGAGTATAGGTGTTTGTGGGGATAGCCAACTCGTAACAGCATATTCAAAATCTTTAAGCAAGGATAGGTTCATAAACAAACAAGATATGTTATTTTTTGTCATACGGTGTCAGGTTGTGACAACATTCAGTCTTTTTGGTAAAAGAAAAATGAAGTTTAAAATTACTAGAAAAATAAGAGGTGTTAAGAAGAAAAGTGAGCGTGATCAATTAAGTAAATTGAACTAAGGAAGACATCGCGAAAGCAGATGAAGGGTTTATCCCAGCTGTCTATGGATCATCAAAAAAGAAGATATTAGATGAACACAGATTTTATCTTTATACATCCTACATTAACAGCTTCCTAGTTTTCCAGCATTCTTTCAATACTGTCAAGTCCAGCAGTGGCTAGGATTATGACGCTGTCGAGTTTGATGAATAACTTACCAGCCTGAAGACATTCCTAGGAAGCTGAAATTACTGTACAATAATTTATATATTATTCCTTTACTCTCTTACCTCGTGACAGCCCTAAAAAAAAGTTTCTAAGCAAATGAAATTCTCAGTTGTTATTCATAAACACTATTATCTCGTCTCGAAAATCTCCCACCCCCGGGAAAAACACCATAAAATCTCTTAAATCTATCACGAAAAGGCTTCTCAGTAAATAACGTTTGCTTGTTTTAAGAATCTTGCTTTGCTTGATCGATGTTTTTTTTTTTGGCAAAAATGGTAACATAAAAACTTTTCTATTATTACCGGGTCCTCAGTGTTGCATATTATATAAATTTGGTGATAATCAAAAACATGTATTTTTTTAGTGCTCTACGGCGTTTGTTTCTTTTGTAATCTTTCGAAATAAAGCTAAGAAACCGTATACACTGAGCACTAACACTACCATGCAGTATCCCATTCAAGGAAATTATTTCTAGGTAAATCCCTAAAATGATTGGACTATATTGTGATTATAAGGTTTTCCTCATTTTCAATCTGTTTTTTAAATCCCATTCGATTAGACACATACTTTAAAAATTATATAAATAATCAAGATACATAAATTTTACTTTTGATAGTTGTTTAATTTACTTGCATTTGAATTGACTATCTTGATTATTATAACTTACTTACCATTTTCACTTTTACTTTCCATTTTCATTCACAAAATATATTTTGAAACCCGTATTTCAGTATAAATTAAATGTAACAAAATGTAAAAAAATATATGTTAGGAATACTGATAACTTGCAACTTAAAAAAGCTACATGATGAAAATAAATGGCGCTTTAGATTTTATGAATAAAATATTGTCTTATTTAAATTTGATTTTGTATTTATAATTTCTAAGATTTTCAGTATTTCAATTTTTTCAATTTTTATATTCAAAATGTTTATAATCCTCGAAATATAAAACACAAATGGCAAGGTTCTTTGTGTTCTTAAATTTTAAAGCCATAAAAATAAACAAAATTATAAGTAATTTAAGACTTTTATGTTTATAAGTTATTTTTAAAGACAAGTCTTTTTTTCTATATGCAATATAAAAGTCTAACAGGTTTGAATGAATTTACTGAAGTACGGAAGCAAATCTATAAACTTTATGTATTATATACTATTTTTAATGATCCAAGCTCATAAGTTATGAAAGACACGGAATTCTATTTATTTTTAAATGAAAAATTGCTGTGATAATTGATAACAGACTTAAATTAATCGAATAATCTCGATAAATTCAATTAACGAACAAAAGACCGTGAAATAAAAGTCTGAAATGTCGAACCAGATTAACTACTTAACCTTTAATTTTTCTTGAAAAAACAACGTGATCTTCTGGAGATCCTCGTGACATTGAATCTAGGATTTAGTGAAAGTCCACGATTCAAGGTCAAATATTACATAAAGTCGTTATCAAAGTTTAAGTGCAATTAAGTTAATGTTCATCACTTATAGTTGGATGGTTGCCCAATACAGCAGATCGTGAATTTTGTTCTTAAATTTGCAATTTATAAGAAAGGTTATTGTCCAAGCTATAATCATGTTTTTACGATCGTTCAACTCTATAACTTATAGTCAGCTATTTTATCTAGAAGTAGTGTTATTTATTAAAGTTGTTAACATTATTATTACATAAATTAATTTGGAATAGTAGACAAAAAAGTTCATAATAAATACTTTTTAATAAACGCTTTGCTGAGAAGTTAGTTTTTTATTTTTTCATCACTTTGGTGTCAATTAAGAGTTCTGTAATTTCCGATATATCCTAAATGAAACATTGTTTTCAAAAATGCCATGAAAGTGGCAATATTTCTTTAAATTTGGAAAAATGCCATTAAGAAAAGTTGTTTGTATTTGATTTTAGATCCACATGTAAGTTTACAACACAAAATTCGAACAATAAATTAATAATTAGCTTTGGTTTTGGTTTTATCTTTTCATCTTTTTTTTTAGAAGGTAGTAGTTTCTGGTTAATATTTTGAGTGAGAAATACATCTTTACTGGTCTAGCCCAGAAGGTGACATGGGGCATCGGAAAGTATTTTCTGATTCCTTGTGTCATTTTTGGCTGACAGCACTAGGATACATACATTAACATACATACATACATTAAGCACACTAAACAACAGCGTCTCATATCTATCAGTTGAATTTTATGAATTTTGTTTACAGATGATTTCAAGTTAAAAAGTGTTTTGAGAGTAGTAAAGACGATTGCAGAAAAAATATTGTAAGTAACACACTCGGAAAGTATCTCTACTGGACTTGCAAGCTCGCCAGAATCACTTTCCGGTCTGTCTAAATGACTAAATTATTAAAACGTGACAAGAACGTGATACCAGTACTTATAACAAACGGACAGACGGCACTTACAGACAAAGACAAAGCCAACGTTCTGGCGCAACATTTGCACCAGACGTACAGCGCCAAAGACTACACTACACAACAACAAACTGACATTGACAGACAAATACAAGACAGCCCCTCCCACGCCCCCCCCCAGAAAATTATCCAAACTTATCACATGACCTGAGAAATTAAGAAACACTCTCAAAATCTTACCCAACCACAAAGCTCCCAGTCCTGATAATATACCAAATATCCTGTATAAAAAACGCCCTAAAAAACCACTAGTACAACTGACACATACATATAATAAACTCGTCGATACGGCTGCAGTATTTCCCAATAGCGTGGAAAACCGCCATTATTATGCCTTTCCTAAAACCAGATAAGGACCCAACCCTACCCACAAGTTACGGGCCAATCTCTCTGCTGTCTTCGCTTGAGAAGATAGCAGAGAGAATCATACTGAATAACTTAAATAAAATCATAAATAAAAAAGGGCTAATTCCAAACATACAATTTGGTTTTAGGGGAGGACACAATACCACTCTGTCGTTGTGCAGAATGGTGTACGGCATCATCAGCGGCTTGTACCGCAAACACAATACGAAACTGTTACTGCTCGACATTGAGAAGGTATTTGATATTGTTTGGCATGGGACTCTCCTCCATAAGCTCCAACAGCTATATAAATTACCTGTATATTTTATTACACTAATCAAATTTTACTTAGCAGACAGGCAGTTTATGATTAAAATCAATAACACTTGCTCTAACACACATAGCATAAGGGCAGGCATACCACCGGGCACGGTGCTCTCACCTACATTGTCTAACCTGTACCTTGTTGACCTACTTACGTACCCCCTTACACAGACCATCATGTACGCCGACGACGACTATTTACTCATAATCTTTTTACGCACAGACTGACATACTAAATACTACGAACAATGGAAGGTAACTATAAACGAGACAAAGACAGAGACCATTACCTTTAAGAAAAGTTCATAAATATCAAAACTTTCACCCCTCTCAAAATTAATAATAAAATCATCGAACAAAAGAATACTGTAAAATACCTAGAACTGACACTGGACCAACGACTATCCTTCATACCCCATATTACAAAAACAAATAAATAGACATACATGCAACTATATAAAATTTATCCTCTCCTTAACATACGCTCCCGACTAAACATTGACAACAAATTACTCTTACACAAGACAATACTGAGACCCACAATAACATACGGTTGCGCCGCCTGGAGCAGCATGTTTGATACCAAATATTACCATCTCCAGGTAATGCAAAATAAACTACTGAGACTTGTGACCCACGCTAACACGTATATACGAATAGACGACCTGCACAGAAACTCTGAAAGAAGTATACCAGGTCAGCGTCAGCGATAGAAATATTAGGAGAGGGTTAGTTAAAACAAATTTATCTGCTAGAAGATCTTCGGAATCATCGTGTGGGCAGGCTAAATTAGGGATGCAAAGATGTCAGTTGAAGTAATCTTCCTTTCTTCAATTTGCCCTGAGGTCTCCAAACTGACGAGACAGAGTGTGGAAAAAGCGAAGAGAAAAATATGCGCAATTTAACGTTAGTGAGAGGATGAACTTCGGCGGTGGGTCTGTAATCGTGTGGGCTTATTATTATTATTTTTCCTTCAGAATGTCTAATGCCGGACAGTCCTCCCGTGGCCTCCGACAAATCACAGGAATCGCGCCGGCGCTTTAACTACTATAATTATTATTATTTTTCCGGTTGCCCGTCGCTAGACAGTCCTCTCGTGGCCTCCGACGCCTCACGGGAGTCACGCCAGCACATTAACCACTCCCCACATTAGGCAGGGTTAGTGACTGTAGATACCAGAATCGTGTGCCCTAAACAGACGAAGAAAACCCAGAATGAACGCCTTCTGCATTTGGCCTGTTAGCCACTCAACTGGTTTTTGGCAGGCCGGTATAGTTTTCAGTTCCGAGAGCAGCGTAGGCTTTATCCCTTCGAGTACAGCGATAATTAGGACGACCATTTTGACCGAATAGCCTGGGTACAGCACATGGAGCTCGTACCGGAGATCGTGATATTTGGTCCATTTCTCCTCCTCTTTCAAGGTGATGTTTTTCTCCGCAGGTGCCGAGAACTCGATGACATATATCACCTTGAGTTAATGGTCGAGGAGGACTATTTCAGACTTGTTGGCTTGGATTAGCCTGACCGTCGGGAACGAGTAGTTCCAGTTAATCAGGCATTTCTCGTTCTCGACAGCGGACTCAATATCTCCCGAGAAGTAAGGCAGCAGTGGTGTCTGGTCTACCCCGTACAAGTGACTTAGATGGTAGTATAGCACTCGTAACGCCGCGTTATGTCGGTGGACGTAAGCGAAATTGCGTATACGGGGCATGCAGATAGTATGTGCATGAGCGATTCGTGCGCCTGACTGCAGGTCCTGCAGTTGATGTCAGGAAACTCTACACACACGTGGCTGCGGTAGACCAAGGTGTTGATAAAATCATCTTGGCAGGTCATAATGAATCATTCGGTCTCCGACTTAAGCCCTGCTGATCTTAGAAAGGCGAATGTCAACCTGGTCGATAAACCCAGTGTTTCTATGTTCTTATAGAAGGCACCATGCTGGGCTTCATCGACGTGTTGCCGAAGCAGATTTTCCTGTTCGGCAGTTCTAATTCGGGCTTTCAGCCAATTTGGCTGAAGTTTAGTGACTGACTCTACATCAGCACCTCGCTGGCTACCTCGCCGGCCACCTTGCCTGGTGTCGAATGCCAGACCGAGTTCATCTGCTGCTCTTTTTACTGCCTTGAACAATCCTGCTCCCACTCCTACAGTTTCGTGATGTTTTACGAACCGCAAGAGGTGATTGAACTCCTGAGGATGTTACATGCCATACTCAGTACTACTCTGCCATGCGTACACTTCAGGCTCAAGAGTCCTTGGCCCACCAGTTGACGTGGGAGGTACACACGAGGAACGGACGATCTAGGATGAATACTTCTGTGATTATTCATCATCATCGGGTATCTCTGTCTAATTGGCGCAGCTCACCTACCGTCCACTTTACTACTCCGGAGTAGAGTAGAACTGGAACTGCAAGCATATTAGTTGCAGACACCTTGTTCTTCCCCGAAAGTTCGGAAATCATCTTTCGGACGCAGTGTCTGTACTTGCCGCGGAGAGATTCTTTTATTTGTGTTACATCCTGGATGTGCCTTTGCTGCACTCCCAGTTATGTATAGGTCTCTCCGCCATCCAGATGTCTTAGGATGCTTCCGTCTACGATCTGCGCATCTTCAGAGAATTCCCCGCATCGTCTTCTTTTATCATTATTATTATTATTTATTAAAAGTTTATTATATCTTGTAAGGAAATATAACTTTTGGATGAAATTAGAAATTGTTAAAAAATCAAAAATTAGGCGGTGTGACATAGCGGCTCAACAGACAAATTGTCTTAAGAAGGGTTTTTGAGATTGGAATTTTCCCTTCCTTGATAAACAAAATTTATTAGCGAAGTATCTTTTTAATCATAGTTTTCTTTTAACCATTTTTATCAATTATTTTTAATGCTATTTTGTTATTTTTTAACCTAGGCATTAATTTTTAATGACATGTATTAATTACATCCTTTTTAATTTAGGATCTGTTAGTATTTTATGTTTAATTTTTAGATATCAAATCGACTCCATCCCTATCCAGCCCTTCAATTGCCACGGCGGCGCATCACACCGTGGATGTTTGGCTGGCTCTGGGAGTGGATATCGAAATGATTGTTTTGTATATAATATTTAAATATACTATTTTGATTGATTGATATCTCAGTGATACCCGGTATATTATTCAAATTTTGTGCTGCAGGTTTACAAACGAGACTAAAATTTTATTACAAACAACTTTTCTTGATGACATCCTTCCAGATATTTATAAATATTCTAAGCCAATCGTCATAATTAGTTTTTTCGTAAGTCAAATAATAAAAAAATGTCCTTAGATGCGATTTCTGTGTATATCAAGGAAGAAATTATTATGCAAACATATGCATATTTGCAGTAACAATTTTAACTGCCAAATCTATGCAAATAAACTAAAACTGTTGTTAATTATCCCTAAGGGCATAATATTCGTCAGGAATAAAAATACCTGTGTTTGTATAGAAATACCAGTTTAATCAAATAGGAAACAAATATTTAGGATTTACACAAATATCCTAATTTTTATCTACTAATTATTTGTAAATAATATTTTAGGTTAAAAAACAATTAGTTTTTTTAGTATTGAAAAATTAATTATTTAACAGTGAATTTAACTGGTTTAGAATTGCTTAGATAGATTGTAATAAACATAAACCATGTAAAAATTGTGTTCAAATTATATGATAGCTGTGATTTTTGTTGGCAAAGCAAAAAAATAGAATTCATAACATCCAAATTTCTTTAAACAGCTATTTATGACAAAATACAAGTAAAGATAAGTTTTAACATGTGTTTCATACACCATTTTTTTCTATGACAGTGATAATTAGAAAATTTAAAAAATGTATGTCGAACTTGACATTTTAAAAATCTAATTAAATCAAATCAAATAAATATGACACTTCTCAATGTCGCTTTAACAACAATACAAAAGAGTCTTTTTAATGACAATAACTACTGTTTGAACAATTGATTATTTTTACTTTTAACACTAGTGTTAAGTTAAAAGTAACTACTTTTAGCACGCTTCTCCATAATATACCATTTTTATTCGATAAGCTAACGGTAAAAGGTTTACTTTTAAAAGCAGTCGCAGAAAAAAATACATTTTTTATACATTTGCAATTATGAACTTGAATGATACTTAAAAAAAGAATATTTGCATGAATTATATTGACAATTTGATACTGAAAATGTTTTACATGCAGTGTTTAATGATAACACTATTGAAAATTAACCCATAAAGGACTAAGACTGAAAATATATTAATAAGTTTCATATAATCAATTTACGTCTTATAAATAAATTTTATATACCTATCATATGAATGTACATTAAGGTTAATAGATGATGTCACTTTTTGCGAATGTCACCTTGTTATGTATGTCATGTATTAGTAAAAATTCTATAATTTGGGATTGTTTCATATAATAATTAATGATTAGACCAGCTAGTGCAATCCATATTTTTATTATTTGTCCTTCTCGCTCTTGCAAATTTCAGAGATAAATAGTGGTAATATTTATAACCCCACCTGTTGCTGCTTTAAATGTTTTTTATTACATCCAAGTTTGAATATATTTTATTTACAACTAGATGTCAGAGGTAACAAATTTGAAAGAAAGTATATGCAAAAATAAAAATGCTTATACTTTCGCATATATATATTTTGAAAAAATAGGTTCAAATTCTTTATTTAATGGTTGCAAAATAGCAAATTAACTTCTGCAAAAATGTATAACAGTCGTTACAATCATTAAGTATATGAATAGTACTAATAATTTTATACTAATTATAACCTTTACATAATAATAGTAATAAAGCGCTTTGTAGTAATTGAGGTCAATTGAGTCTTTATGTTTCTTGGGTCGAAGGGAATGTTCTATTAATATTTTTAAACAAAATTTCGTATGTCCATCTGCACATTTATATACATTCTGTAGAAATATGTTTTCTAAATAATTTAGATTTTATCGTTCATATGTTATTTTGAGAACTACATATTTTTTAATTATCAGAAATGAATTAAGAACATAACGGTAATAAAATACTAAATTAACATGTAATTGTAATTAGACAATTTTATACTGATTATGGCCTTTACCTAGTAATAATTTTAATTTATTTTTTAATTACCTTTTGGGTCGTAGAAAATTTAACACTGTTGTTCTCCTCGGGTTTTATGATTTGAAATGATTTTGGTATTTTATGTTTTACTTATTACTAGCTGTCCGAGGTGGCTGGAGTACAGCCACGGTCTTGCGATGGCGTCACACGTGCCGATTTAGAAGTGATTTACGCTGCAGACTTATTTGAAAGGTTAATGCGTGAGGTTGTACCTATAAATTATACATAATGTCAAACGCGCCAAAGGGTAAAAAACGACCGTACGCGGACACAGTGAATAAATTTATCGGTGAATTTCCGGATTTATTCTATGACGGATGTAAAATAATTTGTAAAGTTTGTAATCAAGACTTAATGTGCTGGCACAAAACAGATTGTCGTCGTCATCAACACCGTGCAACATCAAAATAAAAAAAATGGCATGCCTTTGACAACTCAGTTTATGTTTGATTTATTGTTAATGTTAATAGCCTGTAATATTCCGCTACACATACTGGATAAACAACCATTTCGGAAGTTTTGGAATAAATACAATCCCCAGGTGAACTTACCAAGTCGTACATCGTTACGTAGATATATTCCAGCTGTTCGTGAAGACATTGTAAATAGGATTAAATGTGGATTAAAAAATACACGGCTCTGGTTATGTATTGACGAGACGACAGCTTGTAAAAAAAATTCTATTTTAAATATTATAGTACGTGTACTGGGCCCTCTTAAACTAACATTTCCACTTTTACTAGCTTGTAAAAGACTAACTGCGTGTACTGGCGAAATAATTACGGGGTGTTGGAGACATTCGAAAAATTTGAACTTTCAACAAATCAAGTATTGATGTTTGTGACTGATGGTGCTGCGACAATGCGCATGGTAGGCCGTTCTTTTCAAAGAGACAATTGTAGGTTTTTACATGTTACGTGTAAAGTGCATGCGTTACATCTTGTGGCAGAAACGATTCGAAAATGTTTTCCAGAGGTAGATGCATTAATAGCAAATAAAAAAAAGTTTTTCTCAAATCTCCTAAACGGCTTCGAGCATTTCACAGACAGTGTCCTGGTATCTCTAAACCACCAGAGCCGATTCTTACACGTTGGAGAACGTGGTTGAAAGCGGCTTTTTATTATGCTGAATATTTTCAACAAATAAAAGCTGTGATACTACAGTTCAACCCTAACGAGGCTGCAGCTATTAGGGAAAACCAGACAAGCTTTCAAGACGTTTCCCTTGAAACAGATTTAAAAACTATTAATAACAATTATAGAGGACTACACGACGCAATAGAAAAATTGCAAAATAGTTCGTTGTCGTTAGTGGAATCGCTGCAAATTGTGGACGACGTAAATACACAGCTACAGGCTATAAATGACGCAAAAAATAATCGCGTTAGTGAAAAATTCGAGAGTGTATTACAGAAAGATCCTGATTTTAGCAAATTAAGACAAATTTATGATGGTGCATCTACAACTTCGTTAAGTAAGTTCACAGATTGTTTTACTTATGCCTGTATTACATTCGTAGATGTCGAATGGTCATTTTCAAAATGCAAAACATATTTTTTCACCAAAGCGAACATCGCTGACGGAGACAGCTGTAGAAACATACCTGATGCTATTATACTATAGATCTTCCCCACTTTGTGATGACGACAACCAGACTACTTCATAAATCTGCTTAAAAGGGTGAGTTTTATACAAATTTTTATAAAATGTAACATTATTGTTAAAATTTATTTCCATTTACTGTACTTATTCAAGTATTATGATATGATGTAAACATATGAGTCATATGACGGCTCTGTCGGCCAGGTGACCTCGGACAGCTCTACTTATTACATATTTAGTATTTTGTTCAAAAAAAGTATATAACCGATTTGTTAAAACGGAATAAAAAATAGTGTAGGGTAACTTTTTAATCGTGTTTCACATGTTGATAATTAAACTAATACAGTACACGAAATGGTAAAATATATTCATTATTATGGTATTCTCCATTTTCACTTCAGTATTTATTAATTTATTATATTATTAATTTATTATATTATATTATTAATTTATTATATTATAATATTAATTTATTATATTACATAATTAATTTTTTATATTATATTATTAATATATTATATTATATTATTAATTTATTATATTATATTATTACATTTATTAATTTATTTATCTAATTTATTTATTCATTTACCTTAGGAATTCAAAGAATATAGGAGGTTATAAGTCAACATTGTATTTATGATAAATTGTTAGAATAATATTTCATGGAAATAATTAAGATGAGAAAAGAACAAATTATTACATAATTTCCAGGAAATATAGATACATGCGTTTTTTATATATAAATGTAGTTTTCCACTTTCGTATATCATGTTATAGCGATTAAAAAATGAGATTAATAAATAGTGTCAATTCTTCCGATTTATAAAATTATATTGAGACTGAGTTAACTGTGGAAAACAAAAGACATGATATCAACTGAAGTTTACGTTGAGATCGTTCAGCAATATTAAAAATAATTTTTCTGACGAGTTAGCATGGGCCAAGGCCTAAAAGGAATTCCGGCCGAATATTTCAATAATAAAAAGCTAGGTATGCGTTTTTAAACTGAACATATCCTAATTTGAATATTTTAAAAATTTCCTCCAATTTTTAGTCAGTTAATCTTAAACTTTATAAAATAACACGTTTAACTGTTAAAATTGCGTAAACTTCCAATATACAAAAGTATAAGCACTTAAAAGAATACCATCCCCTAGTTTAGTAAGTATTAGGTCGATTTGTATTACGCAAGCATTTCTAATCTACAGTTTTTCTCAATAATTAATTGGCACCATGCAAGAAATCTTAAGTTGTTAAATCTGGCGAAGGCGCAGTGAATCAATTACATTCCCAGGATATCTGGTAGATACTTAATTTCTTATGGAATTTAAATATGCAGTTAACGATTCAGTATCTAAAAAATACCTGTTCACAAAGCGGCTACTTTATAAACTCAAACCACAACAAAAATATCATCTTTGTTCTATACCTATGTCCTTATTTTGTTTAATGACAATTCATTTTCCTAAGATATTTCTAAATTATGTGCAAATTTAATCTGATGCTGAATTCAGGCTAATTTACAGAAGCAACTCAAGTACATTTTAAAAAAATTACGTATACCAAAACTTTAACTTTCAATTTATTAGTTTTATGATTATTCTTTAAACATTTTAAATAAAATATGTATAGTCTGATATTACAAAACTCATCTATTATTCTAAAATATTTAACAGACAAGGAGTATTGGCGTAAGACCATTTTATTACTAAGGTAATAAACTTATATAATTAACCAATAATTTTAAAATACATTTTTAAATTGTTTCTATTCTATTCAATGAAAAGACCTTACCTATATATAGAAACGTACTATTAGAAAAGATGAGATACCTTGACCCTACAAGTTTCACATATGTTAGCTACTACTTCTTACCAATTACCATAAAATAGTAGGTTACCAAGGTACGTTGTACCAGAAAAAGATAATTATCACTTTTATATCTGTCTGGTCATTGCATTATTTGAAGACGAAGGTTTGATTCTCTAATTAAAAATAGTTTTTAAAACACTCTTTGAATAGAACAAGAAATTGTTCATGTCAAGCATGTAGATGGGCCTTCTTACTGGAAATAAAATTTAAAACTGGTTATTTCAGTTTAATAATAAAGTAAATCATGAACATCCTTAAAAAAATATTAAAAAATAATGTTCAGTATTCAAAGTTTGTTTCCTATAACTTCGATTGATAAAATTGCTTACCAGGAAAATTATATAGGGTGAAATATGTAACTATGTTTGCGAGTTTTTAATGTGATTCATTAACAGAAAATCTCCAAATATATCAAATAAAGACGCGTTCGCCGTTCATGCTTAACAACCTTTTTGAATACCTCATTTATCAATGTGATTTATAGAAATATTGATTTATTTATTTCTCAAATAGACTGACAAGGCCTAATTACATGAAAACTTTTACAAATAAACTTATTTACTAGTATACAGGGTCTTCCCGCGAAAATGTCCTTTTTTGAAATAATTTGGTTCTTTTTTAAAGTTAATAAAAAAAGGTGTAAAAACCTTTTTTTAACTAATTTTTTTCGGAGAATCCAAATTTTGAACCAAAAAATAATTCCGCTACGCATTTAAGAAATATGCCATTTTACATTGTCTAGATAGGATCCGAGCGCTCATGGCTGTAAAAAAAACGTTGAAGAGGCGGGTGAGGAGTATGGAGCAAAACAATTTGTTCTGTACGAATTCTTCCCGCCTCTTTCAAAAGCCACAGCGTGTTGTAGATAATCCCCCCGACTGTAGAAGATGTCGAAGCCTTCTGGAAAGGAATCTACGAAACGACACGTCCATTCAATAGCGACACTCCAGCAATTGCACACCTCGAGGCTCTGTGCCACAGACATCTTGATGAGCCAGAAGAAGTGTGCCCGACAATCAGTACGGAAGAAGTCCAACAAGCGCTTATTGGTACCAAGAAATTTGCTACCTCGGGTCTAGACGGCATTAACAACTGGTGGTGGAAGAAATTTCCTTCCACCCACCGACCTCTGGCGCACGTTTTCAACTCATGGTTAAACGAGGGGCAGCAGATTCCGGACTCGTTAGTCGAGGGACGTACTGTTCTTATCCTCAAAGAGGGGGATCTTTCCGACCCGAAGAATTATAGGCTGATCACTTGCATCAACTCCTGCTATAAGATATTTACACGTATCTTGTATGCTAGGACACTGAGGTCTGTTGGTCCGGTCTTCCAGCAGATACACGAACAGCGTGGTACCAAGAAGGGCATCGCAGATTGCAAGGACAGCCTACTGATAGACCGTTGTATTACACAGGATTCTGTGCAATACAAGTGGAATCTATCGATGGCCTGGATTGATTACCGCAACGTATTTGATACAACATCGCATGAGTTATTGTTGCACTTGCTCGATTGTCTTGGGGTACCAGCACCACTAGTGAGATGCATAGAACAGCTGCTGCCACTCTGGAAGACTCGCTTCAACATAACATCAGGTGCACACCTCTCCTCTTCTGCATCTCACTGCTACGTTGTCTGTTGGGCTCCGTCAAATCTCCGGATATCAATCTGGATCAGCCAGCGACTGGAGGCATAAGGTCACCCATCTATTTTATATGGATGACCTTAAACTTTATGCCTCCGGAGAGCGCGAACTACAAAACGCGCTTAGGGTGGTCGAAAAATAAACGCGGACTATTTTTTATGGAGTTCGGATTAGACAAATGTGCAGTCTTCCACCTCAAGAGAGGACGATGCGGGGAATTCTCTGAAGATGCGCAGCTTGCAGACGGAAGCATAATAAGACATCTGGATACCGGAGAGACCTATACATATCTGGGTGTGCAACAAAGGCACATCCAGGATGTAACACAAATAAAAAATTCTCTCCGCGGCAAGTACAGACACTTCCTCCAAAAGATTTGGTCTCCCGAACTTTCGGGGAAGAACAAGGTGTCTGCAACTAATATGCTTGCCATTCCGGTTCTGCTCTACTCCTTTGGAGTAGTAAAATGGACAGTAGAGGAGCTGCGCCAATTAGATAGAGATAGCCGCAAGAATATTCACAGAAGTATTCATCCTAGATCGTCCGTTCATCGTGTGTACCTCCCACGTCAACCTGGGGGCCGAGAACTCTTGAGCCTGGAGTGTACATATGGCAGAGTAGTACTGAGTATGGCATGTAATATCCTCAGGAACTTAGATCCCCTCTTGCGGTTTGTGAAATATCACGAAACTGTAGGAGTGGGAGCAGGATTGTTGAAGGCAGCAAAAAGAACCGCAGATGAACTCGGTCTCGCATTTGACATCAGGCAAGAAGGCCGGCGAGGTGCTGATGTAGAGTCAGTCACCGAACTTCAGCCAAATCGTCTGAAAGCCCGAATCAGAGCTGCCGAATAGGAACATCTGTTTCGGCAGCATGTCAATAAACCCCAGCATGATGTATTCCATAAGAACATGGGAACACTGGGTTTATCGACCAGACTAACATTCGCTTTTTTAAGGTCAGCCGGGCTTGAGTCAGAGACCGAGGGATTCATTATGACCTGTCAGGATGGTGTTATCAACACCTTGGTCTATCGTAGCCGCCTGTGGCATGTAGAGGTTCCTGGTATCAACTGCAGGACCTGCCGTCAGGCGCCGGAATCGCTCATCCACTTACTTTCTGCATGTCCCATATATGCGATTTCGTCCTACATCCACCGACAGAACGCGGCTTTACGAGTGCTATACTACCATCTAAGGCACTCGTATAGGGTAGACCAGTGCTGCCTTACGTCCCCGGAGATATTGAGTCCGTAGTCGAGAAATGCCGGATTTACTGGAACTACTCGTTCCCGAGGGTCAAGCTGATTCAAACCAACAAGCCTGACACAGTCCTTCTCGACCATCAACTCAAGGTGATGTATGTCATCGAGTTCTTGGCACCAGCGGAGAAATACATCACCTTGAAGGGGGGAGGAGAAACGGACCAAATGTCGCGAACTCCGATATGAGCTCCAAGTACTGTACCCAGGATACTCGGTAAAAATGGTCGTCCTAATAATCGGTGTACTCGGTGGGATAAAGCCTACGCTGCTCTCGGAACTGAAGATCATACCGGCCTGTCAAAAATCAGCCGAGTGGCTGGCAGGCCAAATGCAGAAGGCGGTCATTCTGGGTTCTCTCCGTCTGCTTAGGGCACACGATTCCGGAATCTACAGTCACTAACCCTGCGGGATGTGGGAGTGGCTGTGGTTTATGTGTTAGCGCGACTCCTGTGAGGCGTCGAAGGCCACGGGAGGACTGTCCAGCGTCGGGCAACCGAAAAAAAAAAATTAAAAAAGAAAAGCAAAAACAAAAAAACCTAATAAAAAACAACCTAATCAAAAAACAACAAAGAGTTGAGAGGACAGTAGTAACTAACTACGAGTAAGCTAAAAGTAATTAAAGGTAAATAGTGAGAGAATTGTTATGATTAGTACAAATTTACACGAATTCATTTATTTCTACTGTCACCTCGGAATATATTATATTTCTTTAAGTCGACTATTTCAGCATCTCAATAGGAATTATTTAACCGTGACTCTGTTAAACAGACTATATCACACTCATTTACCAATATTTCTTGATACAAATCTTGAATTTTCGTTCTTAACCTTCTTACATTTTGGTATAAGATGTTTGTTTCTGACATTTTATTATATTTACGTAAATAATTTATTAACATAAAAAGAAAATAGTAGCAATGTAATAATTGAATAGTTTATGGGGTACAAATTTTAACGAGTAATTTTAACCAGATGTATTTTTTCTTTTGCAGTGTATTTTTCAATATTAATATTTACAATAATTTTTCCATTAAACATCCAAATATTTTTCTTTTCAAATTTGCTCACCGTCATTAAATAGAAGATATCTAATGTTCCCTTGAACAAGTTTAGAATATCTTCTTTACGCTAAAGTCCAAAACATAATAATATTGGTGTAGGGTTGACCCCTTCTTGTGGTTTTATTCTGTAGTAGGTTTCAATTTAGTTTCGGTTAATATTAATTTTTAATTTTTACTCAAATAATGTAATTATTCTTTCTGACAAATTTTCATCATTTTCCTGTTTTAACCGTAGGACGCGTATGTTTTTGCGCCTCGAATATTGTTCACAGTTAACAATTTGGTTTTTTAGCAGAGTGTTTTCTTTTCCTAGCTCTTCCACTTTTTGTGTATTACTTTTTTATTTGACCGCTTGTCTTTTGTGCTACGTTTTCAGCGACTTTCTTTACAAACGTATCATCCGAAAGTAATTCACTTATGGTTTGTTGTATAACACTTTTAATGGCTGTTATTTGCTCTCTAATAAAAGGCATTTTCAAATTATCCACACAGATCAATGACCAGTTATTTACGTTACATGTGTGTACACTCCTAATATTTAAAAATCTACTTAATATAACTTTAAACACACTTTAAAGGGACACCGATTTATCACACGTTAACATACTTCAATAGATTTCTTATATTAACAATATAAAATAAATGGATTTTTCATTTGAAAAACAAAGTTTTCTTATTCTACATAAAAAATTTTGAAAGTAATACCTGAAATAAATTTAGTTAAATTTTGGCCTGTACTGGGGTAATTTCTTTTAGTTCCTACGTCAATAGACATTTGAGTAATTGAAAATTAAAACATTAATAAATTGAAATGTTTACCTAGTTTAAATTAAAATAAGCTAAATATTTTTATAAATATAGGCATAACTAAATTAACAGAATGTGCTTAGGTCACGCTAGAAAAGCCAAACTTACTATCACTGTGATTCATTCAGTCCCCTTTTAATCTTATTATGCTGTCAATATCACAACTCCAATAAATTGTAGTAAATGCGTCGATTTGTGGCTACAATTAAATTGTTGCAAACCTTGATAATTACATGTAATTATATCGCAAGGCTCTAGAGCATCATTTCAGGATTAGAGCAAGGATAATGAGATGATTTGATGCTTCACGAATTCACACTCAATTTAACGTATTTAGTATATTCCTTTAAATTAACGGCCTCGAGTAGCGATAATGATCATTCACTTATTATGGAAGGTCATAATGTTTATGATCGAAAAATATTGAAAATGTTTGTTTACACGCTTACGGTATTACTTTTTTAAAGTAGTGATACTATGTAAGATGCTATAATACTGGTAATAAATAGTCAGTTGGTGCAGCAAAACGTTACATGTCACAAAATAAAAGACGTATATGCAGACAAATTTAGCTCTATCCTTTTTTTTAGACTATATTTCTATAATCTTAAATTCAGTCAGAAACATTATATTCGCCCAAAAAAATCGTATACAGTGTGTTCGCGGATAGACTTAACTGTACTTGTAAACTTTTTATTTTAGATTTTTTTGAGAAAAAATCTTCTGCTTATTCTAAACACTCGTCAGCCATGTTCAGAATTACGATTACAATTAATATACAGTGTGTCCTGAAATGAAGAAAATATAAAATTTTGCCAAGAGTACAGCAACTTAATTTTAATGAAACAGAAAAAAATTATAAGAAAAAGTTGCATGTAACACCAAGTGCAGTCATAATCCGAAGTTTTATCACTGGCTAAATTATAAAAAAAGTGTTAAAAAGTGAAATGAATTAATTAGTGGAAATTATTGTAATACATCAATTAGTCGATGTGACTTCAATTACTCACAGTCAACTTAATTTAATAACAAATATTTAGATAGATTTGATAGATTTTGTGTAAAAAAATTGTAAAAAAAACAATTATTGATTATATGCATGAAACCTAGTAATAGCACTGTACTTGACTTTACATACAATTTTTTTCTCTATTAATTAAAATAAAGGTACTTTACTCTTGGTAAAATTTTGTATTTTCTTCATTTTGGAACAGACCGTATATATAATTCTGAACATGGCTGACGAGTTCTCAGAATGAGCAGAAGTTTTTATCAAGAATAACTTTTTGTCCAAAAATTAAAAATAAAAAGGTTTGCAAGTATAGTTAAGTCTATCCGTGGATATGCAGATGGGAGTTAGTAAACATTGGAGCATTATATGATAGAACAACGCGTCCTGATTGTTAAACATTATTATCAAAATGGTGAAAGTTTGATTGCCACGATTCGTAAAGTGCGTCCAATTTTCTGTCGAAATAGTGTTATTGTGAAAAGAATAATCGAAAAATTCGAAAGTATTGGTTTGGTGTGAAACACATGACACGAGCTCGTAGAGGTCGTTCAGGACAAAACATCACGGCAGTTTGCGAGAGCGTGGCCGAGAGTCCAGGGACGTCGATTCGTGTTCGTGCACAAGAATTGGACGTCACAACAGCCACTCTTCAGCGTATTCTCACTAAAGATTAGCATCTCCATGCCTACAAAGTCCAATTGACTCAACAACTTCTACCAACAGACCATGCACAGCGAAGAGAGTTCACCAATTAGATCTTTGAACAACAAGAACTGAATGCCGATTTTGCGGACAAAATCATTTTCAGTGATGAGGCTCATTTTCACCTCGATGGCTTCGTTAATAGGCAAAATTGCCGCATTTGGGGCTCAGAAAATCCACGAATGATTCATGAGAAAGCAATGCATCCAAAACTTGTCACTGTTTGATGTGCATTGTGGTCTTGAGGAATCATTGGGCCGTTTTTCTTCGAAGACGAGGCAAGTAATGCAGTACGGTGAATGGCGAACGTTATCGTGCTATGATAACCCAATTTTTTGTGCCTCAATTGGAAGACATTGCTCTCGACGACATGTGGTTTCAGCAGGACTTGCCACATGCCATACCGCCCGTGAAACATTGACGGTCTTGCACGAGTCTTTTCCTGGTCGTGTCATCTCTCGGTCTGATGACCAGGATTGGCCGCCACGCTCTTGCAATTTAACAGACTTTTGGCTGTGGGGTTACATGAAGTCACAGGTTTATGCCAACAAGCTCGTGACCACCGAGTCATCGAGCAGAAATTAGACGATATATCAACGAAATACCGCCACATGTATGCAACACCGTTATTCAAAATTTCGCATGTGCCAGCAAAGCCGTGGAGGCCATTTACCAGATGTGTTGTTCCATACATAACTCCCGAATGTCTACATTATAACTCAATAAATATTTCAATACTTTGCTACAGAAAATCATGTTTTATTGAACCTTGAAATATTTCATTATTATTGAAACACCCATTTCCAGATATTTCATAGGAAACATTTCATGTTTTATCAGAATCACACTGTTTCCAAGCTTTTTGTAAATTTTCATTAATCCGTAAAATATTTTTTAAATATATTTCGTTGTAATGGGTAATAATTTTATGAATGAGAAAAATTGATAATTACTGAAAGCATATTATGTAAATTAAGCTCTACAAAGTTATACATCATATAAATATAAATTCCAAGAAACTAGATCTTAATCAAGGATATATTGAGGTGGTCATAAACATGTTAATAAAATAATTAGTAAATAAATTTATAATAAATCTATTTCTGTAAAACTATGTAAAGAAATTTTTTTTAAATATATGTCATTACATAATTTTCAGAATGCAATTACCATATTTTCACATACATCATAATTTTCAAGAACATATGGCAATTGGGTTGGAAACGAGATATCTAAAAGGACGTTTCCATGCAGCAACTGTTGATGTATGTACAGACTCTACAATTTTAAGAGTAGTCAGAGCTATGTTTTTTTTCGACCATTCATTACATCCCTACCATTACCATATAATAATAATAAATAATAATGTTTATTTAGAAAGAAAGAAATACAACTTTTGAAACATAAGAAAAATATACAGTATGCATTTTCGAATTAAGTGTATTAATAGATGTAAATAAATAAACATAGGGAAATTCACATAGAAAAATCTATGCTATGCGATAAATCAAAGTATCTATGCATAATGTACATTACAATAGGGGAAGAGAAGAAAAAAAAAGAAAGAAACCAGTGATACGCATATTTAAAGATCTCTTACTTAAATAATAAGACAATTTCACATTTGGGACATGAAAACGATGCATTACGCTTTGGTGCAAACTCATTTAATATACGGCAACATTTGCTTGGGGACGTGTAATGAACTGCCATCTAAAACAACAACTTTCATCTGCTCGATGAAAGGAAATATACATTCAAACTAATGCCTAACGCTAACTCAAAAATAATAAATGAGGCGTCTAGATGCACCCGTCAAATTCATTTTTGAAAATTCGCATGTTTTGCGTTAATATCGCCATCTGAATGCAAGAATTAGGTAACACGAGATTTTTATATTACGAGTTATTTATGTGACCTTATATTAAATACTATATAATATTTAATGTATAACGTGGGTAACTTTTAGAAATGAACCAGAGGCGTCTATTGTCAAATTTAAAAAAAAAGTTAAAAGTAAGTAACTGCAACTTTTTTTTTTTGTTTACATGCAAAAACTAATTAGAAACCAAGTCATAAACATAAAAATAAATACATATATTATCTTTTATTTTGAATCACAAAAACAATTACAAAAAAAAACGCGTAAATCTCTTTTCAGCTTTAACTCAAATTCAAGAAATTTGAGTTCCCTAGTTCTTACATTTATGTGACGATATGATCTCATTCCTTCTTATCTATCGTTTGGTATGAAATTAAGTATCAAAATTGTCTAATTTATAGTGAAATAGCGCTTAAAAATTTCTCTTGAAATACAAAACTGGGTAAATCCATGAAAGCTTCAAATGCAAAACAGTCTAAATTAATTCAGGCACAAATATGGCTAAATTCACGGCATTAGATTACTGGCAACCCATGCACAGATTCAAAGGGGCCCACCGAAAATGAAACAGGCATGTTTTCTGCTTGTGTGATCATTCTTTCGAAAAACGCTCGGACCCGACGATTTTATAAGGGGGACACATTTATTGGGTAATGTTGTTCGCGCCACTTCAACCCTTAAGGGACTTACCTCTAAAATTTTAAATGGCAAGGGTATTCAAGTAGCACATCATATTAAAGCGCGTTAAATTGCGTGAGGAGATGGACGAAGATAATTCAATTAATTGATTGAAATACTTATTTTGTTTGATTTAATATATATACGGTGCACTATAGAAATTTTGTTAATAATAATAAAAATAAAGTTACTGTAATGCGCTATACTTATATACAGGGTGTCCCAACCAAAAGTAGGCACCCTGAATAACTTTGGAGATAAATTTTTTTTGAAAAATTGGTGAAACACGTCAACCTTGTTTCCAAGGGGGACATATTTTAATGTAATACTTGTATACCTATCATCATCCCTCTACCCTACACGGCCACCCCTCAAAAAATTCAAATGGCAAGGGGAGTCGAGTGATACATCTTTTGAAAGGTCTTTCAATTCCCTACATAATTGTGCATTTTTTTAACTTTTATCGATCCATTTTTGAGAAATAATTGTTTCATTATTTTAGGTTCGGGAAATAAAAATAAAAGAAGCAGTTTAAATTATCGTATGTTTTGTTCAAAATGACCCCCACCGACTTCCACACAGTAGTATAATCTGTCTTGAAATTCTGTACGAATATTTCTGAACACATCTGGAGTCAATAAACGGCATTCTCGAACAATTCTTTCACGTAACTCCTCCAGAGATGCGGGTTTTGTTGCAAATACCTTCGATTTCAAATGTCACTACAGAAAGAAATCCAAAGGAGTTAAATCGGGTGATCTAGCGGACCACTCCACAGGACCTCTTCTTCCAATCCATCGCTCAGGAAACCGATTATTCAAAAATTGACGGACTGCCATATTAGTGGGCACCACCAATGTGGAGGTGCCCATCCTGTTGAAAAAACAGTTCGCCGTCTAAAAAATTATCGTCTTCTTCGAGGATTTGGGTAATCATTGGGTCGATGTTATTTTCTAACAGATCGAGGTACCTTTCGCTATTTAAATTGTCAGGAATAAAAAGACGGCCCGACAATGTGATCCCCTAAGATGCCAGCCCAAACATTTAACTTCTGAGGCCTTTGGGTATGAGTTTCCATGAACAAATGTGGATTGGTTTCACTCCAATACCTACAATTGTGCCTGTTTACCCCCCCATTTAACTGAAATGTCGATTCATCAGAAAAACACGTATTGTACAGTAGATTGGCATTACCGTCTAATTGTTGACTAAAAATCTCACAGAATTCAAGCCGACAATCAGGATCATCTTCATTTAATTCGTGTACTAATTTAAATGTATATGGATGAAATTTGTGGGCCTTTACAATTCGATAAACACTGCTTCGTGATACACCGGAAGCCTCAGCTACTTTCCTGATCGATTAAGTATTATCCATCTGCAAATGACCCAGAACTGCCACTTCGACTGCTTCATTCCTAATCGGTCGCTGAGGTTCATGCTTTTTGTTTCCTACAGAACCTGTTTCCATAAATTGTGTCAATAATTGTAAAACATACTGATAACCAACCCTTCAATCTGGGTGATTTCTATTGAATATGCGCTCCGTAGCTCTAGCACAATTATCGTTTTTAAAATAAATGCTGACAATTTCTATTATCTCCTGAAGGGTATAAACCATTTTGAGCTCACTCTGGTAAAATGTATTTCGATTTAAAATTGATTGTGAAAAAATTAATGTTCAAGGACTAGCAAATACTTATGAGTCTTTTATTATTCTAAAACTAAACGGACAATGAAAGTGTTTTTTGTCGAAAAAACTCGTGTTGATTTGAGAGCACTAAAAAATTTAGTTTTTTTTATAAAATTCCAATACCCAGTATTTTAAATTTTTTAAACGATTTCGATTGTATGTAACCATCAAAAATAAAAATATTTTCCTTAAGAACGAATTTACTTTCTAGGGGGAACGTGGCTGTATAATATAGTGCATACATTTACATACTTAATAAAAAATATAATAAACTTAAGTTATCCAGAGTTCTGTCTTTTTCTCAGTCCTTTGTCCTCGCTAAACGGAGAGAAATTGATCGTTGGATTTCCAAGTCGGTGGCCGCAGGAAATCTCTTCCTAACTGCACCTATAGAACGAAATAATTATTAGTACTAACCCTCTACCCTATTGGTTATAATTATTCTAAAGATATATTGATTACAGTGACAGGTCCTACATTAGCGAAATATAGATTTGTGCATATTGGGAAAAAATTTCAGAACAATATATGCCCAATATTGGTCATAAATGTTATATATTGGGCCTATAAGGTTTGAACATTGATCCAATATTTTGTGCTGTTGGGGTAGCCAATGTATATGTTATTGGAAAACAATATTGTGAAAAACAATAAATTGGTCTAGTATTGAAGAAAGTGTTGGAGCATTTATTTCATGTTAATGAAATAGCAAATTACAGTATAATCGTATTATTATGAATTGAAATGAGCCATATATCGTTTAATCTAATAGTACTTTACATTTACAAAGTTTCACATATAACTTATAAGTCAGTGGCGGTCGGTCCATGGAAGCAAGGGAAGCAGTGCTTCCCCTGGGATTATTTAAAAAAACACATAATTAGAACCTAATTATTATTTATCACATATATTAATCATTAAAATTTACTTTTACACAATTTCAGTAGACCCGGCCCTGCTTTTCAGCAGCTGAGATAATGTTGCATGATAAAACCGTAACGATGACGCACTCGATTAATCGAGCCAACACGAACTCGTGCGACTTCGATATATGTAAGCAGAAACAACTGTCTCTGATGTAAGTAACTTCTTGAAATGCATCCCATCCCACTTCATAATCTTGATATCTGAGCTGTACAGCATCGTAATACGTTTTATTTTATAGATTTTAATCTCGATTTTAATATCAATTTTAATATTATACTTAATATTAATCTTCCTAGTATTATTCTCAGCTTTTGTGCTATATTTGTAAAAACTTTTTTGGTGTTTCTAAACCTGTGGTGCGGCGACAAGTGATTTTTAAAACGTTGAATATTAGTGCGCTTGTAAGCAGATTTAGAATTACTTATTAAATTTGGAAGCTGGTCCTAGCAGTGTGGAAAATATTATTTGCGTTTGTGTGGTGTGCAATTTGTTGAAAAGGGGATTTTCAACATATTCGTTTCAAGATAAACTGGATATTATTAGAAACGGGAAACCAACACCTGATTTAAAACTCTTAAAAACGAAAGTTAAATCATGTTATAGGTACTTTAATATTGAAGTGTACAGTGCTAATCAGTGGTTAAGGGGTTGTGAAAATTTGTGTAAATTGTTTTGTTGGCCATGTGTACTATTCACAAATGAAAAAGGTGTTTGGAATAAAAATGGCTTTTCAGATTTAAACAACATTCACAAAGTGACAAAAAGGCTTGGTAAGTGTGAAACTCATTTGCGAGCGGTGCTAAAAGAATAAACATTTGGAAAATCACGAATTGAGCATTCATTAGATCAGCAGTTGAAAGAAAGTGTTAAAAAGACTTATTGACATTGTTTGTTTTCTCGGCGAAAATGAACTTAGTTTTAGAGGTCATACTGAATCTCGGAGCGTTGCTAATAGGGGCAATTTTATCAATTTAGTTGATTTATTAGCAAAATGCGATAAAATTTTAACTAACCATCTGGAACACTCCACGATATTTCGCGGTACATCAAATCATATTCAAAATGATTTGATTCAGTCGATAAGCAATATTGTTTTAGAAAAGATCAAGCAAGAAATAAAAAAAAACTCCTTTTGTTGCAATTATGTTAGATGAAACAACCGATATTACGAATATTAGTCAGTTGTCAATCGTAGTACGCTACATAAATCCAAGTGGGAAAGTCCAAGAGCGCTTTTTAAGATTTTTAGACGCAACAACGCAGAGAACGGCCGCAGCTTTATATGCTATAGTTTGTCAGATAGTCGTTGATCTACAGTGTGGTGCTGAACTTATCGCTCAAGTTATGATGGGGCCGCTGTAATGGCTGGTGAATTGGGGGGCCTGCAGGCCAAAGTAAAAGAGACTTTTCAGAATGCAATATTTGTACATTGTTTTGCGCATCGATTAAATTTAGTTCTAGCTCAATCTGCAGGAGATGTCCCAAAATTCAAACTTTTACGACGAAGTTATTTCTGACATCGCAAAAAAGGAGAGGCAGATTAAACTACATTGTAAATAGGTAGGTATGTGCATGTTAACTACTTAAATAGCTGGCTCAATTTATAGTTGGCTAGAGAGTGCACGATGGCTAGTGTGACTGAACAAACTCTCTATTTCGCTGCGGGTTCAATCCTCGCCACCGGCGCTGGCAATGTCGGTGGATACGATTGTGTGTCTACGTTTTTTTCATAAGTGTAACCCTCGCCAGTGCAGCTTCGGCTTTGGAATCGGGGGTTGTCTAATTTTTGTGGTGTTTTTATTTTTTATGTTTATTGAGGAGTGGCGGTCCTACAAGTGTACTTTTTTCTAGATATCATAACTCTGCAGCTTTCGACATTTGCTTTAAAATGAGTATACGGAAGCCACGCCCCTTTCATTAAAATAATTTTTGCCTCGCTTCTCTCGGGGCCTCGCGCTACCCATCACTCTATATCACAAACTGCTTCCCCTGTATCAAAACTCACCGCACGCCCCTGTTATAAGTACTAATCATTGTAGGAGTCGTAGAAACTAATATTACTCCAGTACTCAAGATTGTTGAATTCATCGACGTTAGATTCGTCATTATCGAGTATCATGTAGTCAATTCGTAGTGCTATCGGTTCTTCATCGTACCAATATGGTATTAATTTATTAAGAGACTAAAAGGTCATCACTTAGAAATGATATACTCACACGTTTAAAATGATCATCCGTGTATTTGCGA
The DNA here is from genome assembly GCA_029963845.1 of Rhamnusium bicolor. NCBI lineage: Eukaryota > Metazoa > Arthropoda > Insecta > Coleoptera > Cerambycidae > Rhamnusium > Rhamnusium bicolor. The sequence goes on along the minus strand of JANEYF010002564.1, from coordinate 496,120 downwards.
CCATCTCAACACACCAATGCAGCTGATTGGAGAATAATCTGAATTTTCGAATGCTACAAAAATTTTCTGACAGCTCAAGACGTAGGTCAATGGACCTCAAAACTACATTTTCATGTTGGTGTGCCATGAGTTTATGGTGGGTAAAAGATTGCATCTAAGTTTTTATTACACTTTGATGACCCCTCACTATTAATATCTCAGTATATAAGTATGATTTCGATCTTCCTCCACGTAGATGAAGAAAAAAGTTTTACTGGAAGTAGCCTATTTTTTGCACTCGCGACCATAGCAGTTAAAAAAAACTCTGGCATAGTGTTCATATACCACTATATTATCGATTTAACTATGTTTGGCCTGACATGTTGTCAGACAGGGTCCCCGACAGTCGCCTCTCCTCCTGTTACAGAACTGCATCACCGTCGAAGAATAAAGATTAATCTACAGTCGTTGAAAATAAGATTAAAGCCATCATTACGTAATTTACAAGTTATTATAATTTTTTCGAATAAACATATTACGAATTTGAGCTAATTATTTTCCATTTTGCTGATACAAATGGACCGCCCTGTATTTAATTATGCATCAGGCATAATTATGCTACCTTGATTCTGTCATAATATGTAGTAACACTCCTATTCGAACAGGATGTTTAAGTGCTGATGACTGTTCGCAATTAAATGATACGTCTTTTACATCTTTCATCTAAATCACGTATCGCAGTTGGCGGTATCCTGGACAAATGAACGTCGTAAGGTTCAAGGATGAACCAGCTTGATTTGCTGCTTTATAATCGTTTCATAAATTTACTAAAGATTTTGTTTGTTCTGTCTAAAAATATCTGCGAACGGGTATGAATTCCTAGATGTTTTCGATAAAGTGTACAGCGTGATTCTTCTAAACGAATTTATTAAGTAACGGAACTAAAGATGTAACAAATTTTTATGTAATTAGTCAAATAATTTACTTTTCAATTATCTGTAAAAAGGGATTTATTCTTATGTAACAGTGGATTACACACAATATTAAGAATGTTCAGATCTGAAAATAAATAATATGCAAATGTTCTTAATATAATCAGTCATATTAGCCTAAAAAATATACATATTCAAAATATTATAGACTAATTAGTCCATTTTTATTATAACTAACAAGTTTTTAAATAATAACAACCAATTGCATAATTATTTTTCTGGTCATATCCTGTTATTAGGAAGAACCAATCATATATGTTTTACAAGATTTTAGTCAGTTACATGCATTTTTAATTGAATAAACCCAATTTAGCATTCCAACTGGTTTCACTGTAAATCATTTTGCCGTTTCAGTGCCAAAAGTATTGCACAATTAATCAACAAATATTAAATTTACTGTTGTTAATCGTGAAATAGTCTTTCTAAATACCATTTGTTATAGCAATTTCCTCAGAAAAAAAATTTTTAATTAAGAACAATATAATAATATCCAAAGAGTCATCTACCATTTATATCGTTCGATTTGGCATTACTCAAGTCCAAAAATTTTAGTGAAGTTTTAGGTGCAGATCCTTAAATATATTGGAACAGTATGCGAACCAGCTGTTTGTGTTTTATAACCAATAATATAGAAGCTTCTTTGCAGATAACTTAACTAAATTAATAAAGTGTAGGAACCAGAAACATATCGCAGATAGTCGACACCAAACTGACTTCGGAATTATTCCTAATACTTCAAATGTTATCTAAATGCATAGTTTCATTTCTAAATGATATTATAATACCGTGTATGTGTTACATACGTAATATCGGGTGAATTTGACTATTAGTTTAGTAGAGACGTGGTTATCACATGAAGTTAGCTCCGAATGCTTTCTCTATGTCTATAGTGTTTTGGGGGGATCATTGTTGGCACTCAACAGTGATATGTGTGGAGAAAGTTGATATAACTCACTTGGAAGAAAGCTTGTCATCCATCGATATTATCGGCTGTAAGTGGATTATGAATGGGTTTTTCTGTTTACACATTCATGTTATTTATACAGGGTGATCTACCACGAGTGTGCCAAACTTCAGAGGTTGGTAATTTATCAAAAAATAAATGGACTTTCATTAATAAACATATGTCCTAAAACGCATAATAAGGGAGCTACAACCCCTTAAACGGGGTTGATGAATACCAATTTTTCGATTATAAGTCCGATATGGTGGTGATTAAAAAAATGAAATTTTCATACATTACGGCCCCGATGTAGGTGCATAAAATTACAAATTTCCTAATTAACAGCTTGCCTTATTGAGATAGTTTTGAGGGGGTGAGGGGTAGTTTTTTACCCCAAACTTTTTTTGACGTCACTTCCGAAGCAAAACTTTTAAATAACATTATTTCCCATGCAATGACTCAGAAAAGAGTACTTTTCAAAATTTCTGTCACAGCAGCCGTTTTTGAATAATTTGCGTTGAACGGCAATAAGACATGTGAATGAATGGTTGAATCGGAATTTTGGAAATAACTGGATTGGTAACTGTGGTCCTGTTTTATGGCCTCTTCGCTCTCCCGATCTCAAACTTCTAGATTTTTATTTCTAGGGGCATATGAAGCAGTTAGTTTATTTTGAGGAAATAAATAATATTCAGCACTTGATGGAAAGGATCAATAATAGTATAGCTTATATCACAAACAATGGTGACATGGCTGAAATTAATAATTCAGTTATTCGTCGTTGTGAGGCATGTATTCGTGCTCAAGGAGGTCATTTTGAACAGTTACTCTTTTAGCTATTAAGTACGTTATTTCTGTGTTGTACATTGATTTTTAATTTTGTAATAAAAATGTTGTTTATTTCACGTGAAAAACCTTATTGCCGTTCAACGCAAATTATTCAAAAACGGCTGGTGTGACAGAAATTTTGAAAAATACATTTTTCTGAGTTATTACATGGGAAATAATGTTATTTAAAAGTTTTGCTTCGGAAGTGATGTCAAAAAAAAGTTTAGGGTAAAAAACTACCCCTTACCCCTCAAAACTACCTCAATAAAGCAAGCTGTTAATTACGAAATTTGTACTTTTATGCGCCTACATCGGGGCCGTAATGCATGAAAATTTCATTTCTTTAATCACCACCATATTGGACTTATAATAGAAAAATTGATATTCATCAACCCCCATCAAGGGGTTGTAGCTCCCTTATTATGCGTTTTAGGACATATGTTGATTAATGAAAGTTCATTTATTTTTTTGATAAATTACCAGCCTCTGAAGTTTGGCACACTCGTGGTAGATCACCCTGTTATTGCACCTAATTTTCCAATAGCTGATTTTGAAATATTTTTAGATATTCTAGAACAAATTGTTAGTGCAAATTCCAAATGTTTAATTCTGAGAGATTTCAACAATAGCAATAATAATAACGAACAGGTTTAAGATGCCAAATCTCAATTGATTTGTAACATCATTATAGCTTTTTAGGTGTTGAACAGTTAAACAGTTAAAAATGTTAATGGTCGCCAATTAGATCTAATTGTTAGTAACTGTGGTGCAAAAGTATTCCATGATAGTGTGCCTTTAGTAAGAGAGGATTTACATTATCCTGCATCCTGCATCCTGCATTAAATATTTCATTAAAGCTATCACTAAAGAAAGAATGTACAAGTTTCCGAATAATGTTAATAACAGAACGTATAACCTTAGAAAACTCAACTAACTATCTTGCTCTATATGAAGCTCTTAGTTACATAGATTGGAGTTTTTTAGAACATATAAAAGACGTTATTATGACGTGTGAAAATTTTTATGATAAATTATGCTCTATTTTTGACATAATTCCCTTATAATAGAGCAAGAAAAGAAATTTTCCAGTTTGGTACACACCTCAAATTATCTATAACATCATACTAAAGGGTGTACCATGTCAAATATAAAAAAAATATAATAATGTTCAATATCTTAAAGACTTCCAAAGGCTGCGAATGTTAACTAAATCTCAAATTAATGATGCTTATAAAATCTACATTGACAATATTCAACAGTGTTGTTAATAATTCAAAATATTTTTGGTCATTCAAAAGAAATAAAAAAGCTCAAGTCGAGTTCTAGGTAAAATGTTTTACTTTAGTAATGTTTCCTTACCAGCTGACCATATCGTTAATAATAATCTCAATAATGGTTTTATATCAAATACTTGTGTAAATATTGTTTCCTTCAATGAGAAAGAAGTAACTGAAGCTATTTATAAATTAAGAAATAAAATGACAGCGGGTCATGATCAAGTTCCCAGTTTTTTAGTTAAGGACTGCTCTGCAATTTATTTAACTCCTGTTTTAATAATATTTAATCTTTGTTTACAAACTTCTACATTTCCTGAGTGTTGGAAACTTACTAAAGTTTGTTCCGTACTAAAGAATGGTGATGCGACTTATTTAGATAACTACAGGCCTATTGCCATAATTTCTCGTCTTAACTCTAGACAAAGTAATACATTTACATTTACTTGTTCGGTACCGAGGACTAATATCTTGGTTGTCACCAATGTTCATGATGTCATTTAACTTTAATAATATATTTCCTAATTGTGATATAAATGATTGTAATCTGTTGTGTTTATTACGAATTGCTGAAGAATACTACCTATCAACTGATTGTAAGATTTGGTTATCACTTCCTGCTCAGTTTCAATATTTAAGTCCTTATACGTTTTTTTATATTGTCATACTTTTTTTATATTATTATTCTATTATTTTTATATATTTGTATTGGTTTATATTATTATTATTTTAGGCGCTATAATGTTTACATATCGTTTACGTTTACGATATATGTACTACTCAACGAATGTACCTTGGTACTTGACGATACAGGGAAAGAAGAAACATCAGGACAGAGACGAACCAAACCAGTGTACAGTGAGAGGGCGGGCTTTAGACTTCTGCGCATCCAAACTCAAGTGCCCAGCTAGAACCGCTGACTAGTATATATATATTAGGTTTGTTTCAACAGCAGTCTCGGACCAGTTTGAAACCGTCAGTAATATTCGCCCAGTTGTCGCTAGGCTCACTGTAATACTTAACTGGGCGAATATTTCTGACGGTTTCAAACTAGTCCGAGATTGCTGTTGGAACAACCTTATTATTTACTGTCTATTACTGTATTCTGTAGTATTAATTACCTATATATTAGTATTATTATTAGTAATACTAATGTATTTACATTCCCATTTTTTATTTCATTTTATTATTGCCCTGTAAATGGCTTTCTGCTGGGCAACTTAATAATAAATTATTATTATTAGTGAGCCTATATAAGAAATCAGAAATTCCACTGTGCGTTTTTGATCTCTCTCAACTCATTCCATGTAACATTTCTTTACGGATTTCAGTAATGAAAGTCAAAAGATGTCCCTAAATTCTGAACTATTAACATGTTTTTAAAAAACCGCAACACGATTTTGTAGAACAAAAAATTAATCAAAATGCATTTATTGGCATTACTTATAAACTGATTTTTTTATATCACCATTGTCAATGAATAACCGATTGAAAAATAGATTTACCAAAAAAGATACTATTAGTAATTTCAATCAATTTTAAAGTAAAGTAAAAAACTCAACAAATTACATTTAACAAATCAAAGAAAACACGGGTTATATTTCAGATGAAAATTAATGCAACAAAAAAATTTCTGTGACAGGATATAAAATACAAGAATAACTGACAACCCAAATTTTTACGCTTTGATCAACAAGGACATTGATATTTCAACATTTTGTACACAAATTCCACAAAGCTTCATACCATTTATTGTTGCTAGTAGAGCACCAAACCCTCTATATTTATTTCTATTTTGATTTTCAGATATCACGATTTAAAAAGTAAATCTTAATTATTATGGGTCACGAAAATCTTTGTTCCACTAAACTCTGCTAACTTAAAGACCCGAGACATTACCTAAAATCCGAGTAAGGTTATGGCGACCTTACAGAATTGAAGAGAATTTGTGGACGACCTACAATTAAAGAACAATATTGTATCTTTTAGTGAAATCGTCGAGTCACTAAACTATGACGGCAATAAATTGACCCCTGTGGGCTTTTATTATTTACTTTTATTATTGCACACAGTAAAAATCAGTTAATTCCTTTCACATGATAAGAAGAAAGAGAAATAAAAAAAATTGAGACTAGAACTTTATTGTAATTATACATATAAAAATGCATGTTGCAGTGTTTCGAATAGTTCGTCTTCTGAAAAATCTGTAGAATTTTCAACAGCTCCAAATGTTTCTATTGGTTCCTATGAGTCTATGTGTTTGATCAATGATATTGTCAAAGTTCCCACATTTTCTGTTCTTCTTTCATCTATCACATGCTCTATACATTTAAGTCACATATCTGCACTTATTTTGCGTAAAACGCGAGGTTTACCTTACCTTATTACACGTAAAAACTTATATTATCCGGATTTTCAAAATCGTTTGTGGGTCTATGGGAGAAAGGCACATCGAAAGTTTTATTTTGATTTAAACTTGGCTTATTTGTATAAACCAGCTCTGAGCAGCAGCCTGTGTCGGACATGAGCTCTCTATTGTTACTCAAATACATGTGTGCCGTTATCAATGTTATGTCATCAGCAAACATAACTAGTTCGAGACTTAGGAACTCACTTTGAAATCATTTATATAGATCAAGAAAATAGTAGGACCCAAGACCGATCCTTGAGGTGCACTGTGTTTAATACAGCTTTGTCTAGATCAATATCCATCGATAAATATATATCGTCGTCTGTTTAAAAGATATGAGGACATTAATTGACAGCTGAGGTCATTAAACTTATAGTAAGTAATTCAATTTATCAAGAAGCAAGAAGTGCAGCTAAATTCTTTTTGTAAATCGCAAAAAGTTACTCCCCCATAATCGTATTTTATTATCAAAGCGAATGATATTGTCATTTGTGAACTTTTTAGACCTGAAACCGTACTGATTAGAGAAAAATAATATATTGCATTCATAATGTTTGGTAATTTGAATTTTTTAGGACAGTTTCGAATATATTTGATATAATCGGGGTTAGAGATATGTGTCTCGAATTATTTAATGATATATGTAGGACGTAGGCTCACCTTTATGAATAGACAGATTTTCAAAATATCAGGGAAAACACTGTTGTTGATACTGTGGTTAAGTTTAGTTTACGGTATTAGAATAATATTTCTTATATATTTTATTATACTAACAGATATACATACCCTAGTGATTAAAACTCTTTTTAACCTTAATGTTATCAATTATATTTCTAAGTACCTTGAAATTAACACGCTCTAGTTTAAAATCTGGATAGTTCGAGTTATTAATATAATTATGAAGTTTGTAAAGCAGGTAAAGTCTTAAAAACGTTATCAGTTGCAGCAACAACATCATTATTCTGGCTGTCAGGATCTATCTCACCATCACACTGTCGGTGTTTTTAACATTCCTGTGTATGTTTATTATATCCTAATAATAAGTTTTTGGTGTATTTTCCATGTTTAATATGTGATCATTATAATATTTACTTTTTACTTTTGTTAGTGCGGGGCGATATATGAATCGTGGAAATATTTGAAACGTTTCTGATAATAAAGATAGATTAAAAGTAAATGTCAAAAATTCTTGGTAATTAGGTCATTATTAAACAAAACAACAATATTGCTTATTTTTATAGAATGACTTTGAAAATGTGAATAGAATTTGTTACATCCAAATTTTTTGAGGACATTTTTTTATTTTTTGTTTTTATCTAAATTTTGTATTTGGCATGTTGCGATGTTCCTGAATAAAACTGTCTAATAACAAAATGCCTAATTTGATACATAATATGCCAAATTAATTCAACTAGTTAAAAATACGTTTGTTAGCAAGTACTCAGCCTTGGTATGCATTAATCGAGTCACGTGGGTTCCCTCTGGCACGCACGCCTGTGACATCAACACTCATCTCCTAATGTCAACAATACATGCTCATCTTCATGTAAATACTAAGGACTTACGTAATCTCACGATCGTTGCAATGTTACACACGATTACCTATGTGTCCCAATGGATTTTGAAATTAATTGTAACATAATTTTTTTACCTCTCAAGCTCCTATGTGAGAGAGTTATATTGTATAGTTAAATTTTATCTGATTATACAAGAACAATATAAGAAAAAAAATGTTTTCTATTACTCTGTCGTTTTATGTGTTTAGTTGGTTTATATTAGAATCATGGATATCACGAAGATTTATAATAAGAAAAGTCGTGTCACAGAATCATTCTGTGGTCGTGTACGAAACTTTGCCTAACGTAAAGTCATTTCTTTTTATCCCTTTCTCATTTTCGACAACAACGGACTCAATATCTTCGAGAACGTAAGGCAAAATTGCGTGTGATGTCAGTCTGTAAAACTTTATGGTCGGAGGTGGTAATAACACATAACGCCGCGCCGCGTTAAGTCGGTGGATGTACGCCGAAATCACATATATCGAACATGCAGAAAGTAAATGCATGAGTCATGAGGGGCGCTTCTAGACCCCAAAAATTGAGGGGCTCAAAAATAAGATTTATAATAATTATTTTCTCAAAATTATTTTTATGAAACGCCAGACTTATGATAAATTTTTGTAATAATAAGTCTCTTTCAGAAAATGCCAAAACCTACCTCATTAAAAAATTGTGAGCTTGACGTCATATCTTTTACAGATGTTATACAATTTCAGAATAATCATAATATGCACCAAATTCATACCCTGTAATAAATTAAATTTTTGTTTAGCAGTTTACTTTGGTTTCACAAAGGGCCTATCCATACACTTGCCACACACTATACAGGGTGTCACAAAAAAAGAGGGTGAACCATATGTTAACCCCTTTTCTTTGATTTTTAACTTAGAAAAATGATATTATATATAGTCAATACACTTATAAAAAGACATTATTTGACATAAAAAAAGTATTTATCATTTCCAGTTTCAACAGAAAAGATAGCAACTATCTAATGTAAATTGTTACACTTTTGGATATAGCATTAAATTCTGAGTTCGGCAATGTGTCATACTTGAGTGTTTGGCTTTTTGTTTTCCGTTATTATTAGCGATATATTATTAAATGCAGAAAACACAGTAGGCTTATAAGAATTTGAAATATACGTTTCTAATGAAGTTTTATTATTTCTTTAATGACTGTATTATTGTATTATGTACAAATATATTAAGTAAAACGGCTTGAAATTAATAACTCTTTTTAGGGTTCTGATATTTTGCATATAAACCTAGGTTACATCGAGTATTCAATTCTTCATTGAATAACTTAAAAAACATGTATATATATATTATTACATTTCCTTGTTTTGTTACTAAATCTGCTTAAATATTATTTTATTAAAAATGAAATTAGCCTAGTAGGCGAGAAAAAGATGTGTTATCATAATAACAACTTTTCTTGTCAACAATATTTGCAGCTTTGTTGAAAAATCAGTGTTGTTAACAACTTTGGAGAATTTGAGGAATAGTGTAAAAGATGTTTTTAATAATATTGTTACGTGTTTGCTAGCCACACAAACACCTATACTCGTAGATTCGTTGATTGAAAGTCTAGGTAACACTTATTCACTACTTTATTTACCAATTAACAATTAACAACAATAGATAAATGACTGTCTTAACTATAATCACAAGTAAACACTTTTAAGTTTCTATCTTATTTCTTCTTTACTCGTTCACTTTCAACTTAAAGCTGAGTCTCGGCCTACTGTGCGTCTTATTTATACATCCATTCACACGGTCCAGAACATTTCCGGCTGTTCTTTGCTGAATTCGATATACGACGACAGTTATGGTCCTTTCCAAGGCAGGTGAAGCTTAGGGAACCTGCCTTTCTTTCGTTCTGGGTTATATAGCCAAACCAGATCTCCCGCCTGGTACCCTCCTGAATTAGCCTTAAGATCATAACAATCCTTCATACGGTCACTTGCTATTGCAATTCTCTCAAAAGGAGCCTCGACGTTACATTGCTTCAGTGGGTCCTTACATCTTGTCTGTGGCCTCATTCTTGCCTAACAAACTTCACATTGGTGGCACCAAGCCTCCACATCTCAACGACTGTTTACCCAGTAGAATCGTTCTCATATTTTTGTCAGGGTTTTGTTGATGCCAAAATGTTCGCCATTATGCACTTGCTGAAGTACTTTTGCTACATGACACCTGGGGATTACCAATTTCAAAGTAACTTTCTTCACATCTGGACTTTCTCACGCTCTCTTCAGAAGTCCATCCTCTACTTTAAGGAAGTCCCATTGTGCCCATAAAGCCTTCAGCTCCACTGATTTATTTGAAATGTCCTTCCAATCGGATCGGGTTCCTCTTTTCTTCCATTTCAGAATAGGATCAGTTTCCTTATCGTTTAACTGCGCTTCCCTTAATAACTCCTTTGTCCAATCATCCGAAACATCAATCTTAACGGTATTCACTATTTTCACATCTTGCTGTTTTGCCTCACGGTGATAATGCTTGTAGTCTTTCTATCATGGTCTTTTGGAAAGAATATCTGCCTTTTTTATTAACCAGCACAGTCCCCGAGGTACCCGCCTACCAGTTTTTCTGCAGGTCCTCCATTACTGCGACATTTACCTTTTCCAGGCTGCGCTGATGCAGTTACTTTGAATATGGCCCACTCTACCACACTTATAACAGCGCATGCCTCCTCCATTATGTCTACCACTACTTAGCTGTTGGTCTTATTTTGGCTGGAGATTCGTGTTTATCAGTTGTTGCATGGTCTTTTGTACATCGGACATTACATCTTGAATGTTGAGCTCACGGCAGTTTCTTTTAATATGGCACAATTTGCTTCACTTATAACAGCGGATACCTCCAATCGGCCTATCGGTATTTTGTTCTTGTCTCGTCTAGGAATTTGTTTTTATCAATGGTTGTGTGATCAACTTTTGTAACTCGGTTAACATGACTTGCATGGTTTTATCTGCCAGGGTCTCTTCCACAGCCATTTTGTGGTTTGATGTGTGTTATCCTCATAGGCAGCCTCAATCTCAAGTGCATGTATTAGATCCTCATTACTTTGCTTGTGTCTGGCTAATTTAAGGATTCGTATAACCTCCCGGTCCCTTACTCCATCAATAAACGCTCCAACTGCTAACTGTTGTTAAAATTCTATTGGTGAATCGGGATAGGATAGATTAGCTAATCTGTCCACAGCAGCCTCGAACTCCTGGAGGCTTTCTGCCCCATGTTACCCGCGTGTTTAAGCTGAGCCTGATATACTTTTTGTTGCTGTACTGCAGGAATTGTTTGGAGCAGGTCTCTCAGTGCTAATACCAATGCCGTTGCCTTTTCTTCATCGTTCCAGTTATTTAACCCTGCACATATTGCCCCAAATATGTATATGAGTCCAATAGATTGAAATCTGGACTATGAGCTGGCCAAGGAAACTCACTACCACGACCAATCCAACGACCAGGAAAATTTTGAGAAAGATGTTTTCTGACTGCATGAAATGTGCAGGCACACCGCGCACATAAACCACATACGATATAATAGTATAGGAATATTTTCTTACAATTCGTCTAAAACATTTTCTTAAAATGTGTAAATAAGACACGTCATTTAGACTATGGGGGAATTCATGAGATTTTAATATGTGACCTCCGATGATACTACACCAAACTTTTACTGAAAACTCATGTTAAAAGTGAAACGGTCTAGGTAAACGCGAATTATCTAATGCCCAACTATGACAGTTCCTACAGTTAAAGACGCTAAGGCGAGTAAAAAGTAATAAAACAAAAAATGTCCAGTCACTTTATGTATTTTGTAGCCATCGTCAAAAATATAATCTCGATTATAAACCATTTTCTACTAAGTTCTGTGCAGGAGTGAAATGGCAAGGATGATATTTTTCTTTAACTCCCTTGCTATTATTGACTGACATACTCGAGTGTTAGCAGACGATTACTCTAATATATTTATTTCTGGATTTTCTTCTAGTCGGATCAAAACGTATTCCACTTGTTCGAAAGTTGTTGCTTTTAGACGTCCATCGTGAGACTTTGTACCTACATGAAATAATTTTCGGTTAAGTTATCTTCAATTCGGATATAGGTAACTGATAATAACGGGTCTTCATAAATGATCGTACACCACCTGACCAATTAGTTGCCTTTAACAGCCTCGTCGTGTCGTCCCGTCAGAAAAAGTCGGTTGAAAACTATTCTTTAGACACATACCTACGTATGTGCAAAAATCGTCATTGGGTACTGCCGTAATATGACAGACACAATATCACAAGTTAAAGGTACCAACTGATCACGTGGTTTACGATCAGTTATGAAAGATCTGTATTTCCTTACTTTGGGGCCTCGTATCTCGAATACGGAATATCGAAGAGTTTATTAAAACATCCTCATATTTTGATGAGAGCACTCTGCAGTTGTCCCATTCGTTTTTTGACGCCCTGTATATCAAATTTACGAAGTATGTAATACGAATGGATTTACATCTCACACTCATATACTGAAAATTTTATTATCTACTTTCAATTTAAATGTTAGCAAAAAATACACGCAAAAGATGATTATAATAATTATTATGTATTTTATTATTAATGGCTATTTTATAACAAAACAATTGCTGTAATTTTAAATGTTTATAAACTGGAATCAAAGACATTGTACGTTGTCCTGACATTGTAAAATTTATTCATTGTGAATTAATTTTGTGACTTTTTAATTACGACTATTAATATCTATTTTTATTTTAGAAAACAAATATAACTAGTGTTTAATAACTACAATAATTTTTTACTCGTGCAGTGCAAAGTGTAGTACCTATTTGATTTAGCAAGATTTGTGAGATATATCCCTTCGCCCAGATAGACATTGCAAATGCGCCCTATAATTCAGTCTCTGGAGAAGTACCTGTAGGATTTTCATGTATGGAATAGCCCTTAGAAGCTATAAAAAGTCAGAGTAGTTTTTTTGAATCATGGCACTTTCCAAGATCGTGGCCATTAAATATGGCGGACAGGTTAATTCATTTAGACGTCATTAATTCAGTAACCAGAGGACCGATAGTTTTTTTAATGAAATGTATTGAAATGGTCTTTGATTTATGTTCTAATAAATTTTTTGAAAACTCTCTTTGGCAATGAAATAAAAAAAAAATATGTAGTAGTTATTTATTAAAGAAATACAGTAGTACATACAGTAGTCTAGTTTTTATTAAGACGAAATTTCTCCATTTCACCGAAAAAGCTTTTAAAGATAACTATTTTCGATTTCTTCACTCCAGAGGCTGAGAAAAGCATACATTTTTTCCTCATGGTAATTATAATTAATAAGAAGTTTTTCATTTCCTTGTTAGTGAATGTTTCATTTTCTATTAAGCTATTTATTCCCATATCTCAAATATTGCTAAACTCAAATCCTACTCGGTCGCCAAAATATGTAAGAAAATCTCCTCAGGCGCAAAATTATGTAACGTTGTCCATGATTCCTGTTAGTTGTAAATAAGAAAACCCAAAGCATAAATAATTTATTTTATTAAAGTAACGTTTATCTAACATGAAATCACCCTAGTATCTCAGTGTGACGGTTTCCTCAAACTGAACGCGCTGAAAAGGAAACATCCAGGCTCGATGTGTCGCCGACGCACGACGACGGTTAGTTCAGTAATTATTTACCAACGGCGGGTCCAGCTCAGCGCGCTGAAGGCCTAGTCATAAACAATCACCGGACTCTGGTGACGGCGAAGTAGGATGGTAAAATGGTTACCAACACCAGGAGGCCTAGCTCAGCGCGCTGAAGACCCTAAGATGCTACCAGACATTCGGCCGGACGGCATCGTCGTCGGATTCTGAATTCTAATCAGTTGGGGCCAATCTCAACGCGCTTAAGAACGCTCGACCCCTCAGCTCAGCGCACTGTAGGTAGTCGTCAGAAGAAAACTGACTGATCTCTGCTGCGGCGATTTAATTTATGCCAAAATTGTGGCCCTGGTGACGTCTCATATTTCATGGCGACAGGAAGGGCGCGGCAACACAGGTCAAACGGGAATTACAGAAACTATAGTAATGAACACATGTATAATTCTTTTCATGGTGGCAGGAAGTGTGAAGCAGTACAGATCAAATGGGAATTGAGAAATCTATAGTAATGAACATATGTATGATTCATTACAGACTAAAAACATGTCAAAAAAAAGTTGTCACGTGACATCCGGTAACCCGAAATAACATATAGAAACCAAGGCACGCATCATAACTATATTCGGCTTATAACTGTAAATCAAAGGGCAAGGAAAAGAGTACAATACGGATGGCACATTGCGTGCGTTTTTAAATTTTAGAAGATAACGGGATGCAGGAATTGACGGTTGTACACAGGATATAAGTACTTGCTACTCTTCCCTACAGTATTTCCAGCATTGATTGTTGAAAGTTGTCATATTTTTTTCTAATAACGCAGCACTAATCAGTGCAGCCACATTGCTTCAAGCAAATCGCTAATATTTTATAAAAACATTTTTACTTATCCTTCATGCAGTACACAAATAACTTGATTATTTTTAAGTAATTCGGAAAGTAGCTTTTTAAGTAGATCTCTATTTTAAGATCACTTTTGGTTAATACATATACCAGGAACTGCATCGATCTATATAGGGAAAAGTACATAACAGAAAATTTTTAAAATTTATGGAATTAATGTCAGTGTGGTAAATCCAACATAACTAAGTACAAGCATTTGGTTCTTTCGGTTATACGGGAAATTGATACCAACTTGCTTATTTTAAATGGAACACCCTGTATATTTCTGATTTTTCGAAAAGTGTATAAAATTGTTAACATTATAGTTTGACGGGTGCAACGGTTTACAAGAACCTTTATACCTTTCTTCGTGTAGAAGATCTTTATTTGCTTCTTAGCATGTAGAAAGAACACAAGGTGAGCTGCGCTCTATAGTTAAAATAAATTCAATAATAGTATATCAAGTGTTCCATATTTCACGTTACATTTTGTCAACTTTAAACCGCGAAAACTTTTTTTAGTTCAAATATGACGCCTTGCATTTTTTTTTACATCAAGTTATGTAAAGTTAAATTCTCCTCTATCTAGTATAGGCAGCATTGCAGAGGTTACGGTTACAGCTTTTTTGAAATATTTGCGACTTTCTTAGACTTTCAGGAATTTTTCGTAAAAATTGCTATTTACTTAGCCATAATTAGACACAATCAGCAATGTCAATCATTCTTTTGTCAAAAAATGCCAGCACCTTTAAATTACACTCACGAAGACTTTTTAAATGTGTTTATTATTTATGGAGAATGTGAAAACGTAATATCAAGAACATTTGCAACTCGATATCCACCAAAACCAGAAATCGTCACCAAACACTGTAAAACGCATATTGGATAATTTTTGGAAACTCCGGCTCTGTCAAGGAGGGAGCCTATTGTTGATAACGAAAACATAGAAATAGCAATTCTGGAATACTATATGGAGAGATGAGGCTAAATTTACCAAAACAAACAGCAATTTTTACGAAAAATTCTTGAAAATCTAAGAAAATCGCAAATATTCCAAAAAGTTGTAACTTGAACCTCTACAATGCCTATATTAGAAAAAAGAGAATTTAATTCTACATAACTGATGTAAAAAAATACAGGGTGTTCCATTTTAATTTGACAAAATGTAACGTAAAATATGGAACACTTGGTATACAATTATTGAATTTATTTTAACTGTAGAACGTAGATCATATTGTGTTCTTTCTACATACCAAAAAGCAAATAAGTATCTTCTACATGAAGAAAGTTATAAAGGTTCTTGCAAACCGTTGTAACTCTCAAATTTTTTATAAGAATATCTAGCGTAGCCCTTTGTAGATCGCACGAAAAACATTTTGTGAACAATTTTTTGAGTGATAATATGAGTTTTGAGTTTATTTTGAATAGCATATTTGTGCTAAAAGCTTTTTAATGTAGGCTTTTAATGTAATCGGGAATTTTATGAAAAACCTAAGCAGTGTAAAGGAGGAAATCCGACTAAAACATTTTTTTAACTATTAACCTACCTAGTTTATCCACTGCCGGATAAAGTTGAAGACCGCGACGACGTAGACATATTAGGTTTATTCCAACAGGCAATCCAGAACAGCTCCGCATTTGATATGTCCAGGTGAAGGAATGTAGTTCAAGGTCTTGTAAATTGACCAATAACATTTGGAAAACAAATTAGGGACCATTCCGAACTGACTGTTGGAACAAGCCTATTATTATGCATTGTTTTGATTTTTTGCAATGCGTTGCTAGGATAGGAATGTGATCTAATAGTCAGTGATGCCATATCTAGAGAATTTTTCTCTAGATTTAGGTTTGTTTTTCAAATAGGGAAATAATGAATTAACCACCGATATTATCAACATTTTAAAGCAACCTTTAATTTAAAGGGAGTTTTAGTGACCAGAAAACAAACAAAATATAAATATCAGATAACAATCCTATGATTTAAATGAAAAATTAGGTTTAAAGGCATTCATATATTTCGATTTATATTTTGCTGGAATTGTTGATAATACATTTTCTTGTCACTAAAACTCACTTTAAGCTAAAGGTTTCTTTAAAATGCTGATAATACCAGGGGTTAACGGATCTTTTAAACTTTTGGATAATTCTAGGTATTTTTCTCTTTATACCAATCTAGGGAAATCTAGGGATTTATTTAAAGCCCGCCTAGGTAGTTTCAGTGGGAAAAATTCCCTAGATCTTGCATCACTGCTAACAGAGCTTATTGTGTCAATTATGTAAAACATGTTAGGCTAATGGAAGTTCTCTGTTAAAGAAATAAAATTACAGTTGCTAACTGTTATTCTTATAACAATACATATACATACATGCACACTGCATCAATAATGCAACTTGACCTCACATGTAAATAAAATACAGTATATTTGTTTATTTTGTATTACTCTGGAAGCTTCCAAGACAATAAAATATGCAATCTTTTTTGTTAATTAATTCATTTAAAAGTTACATCAAAAACTTGCTTTTTGTAAATCTATACAATTAAAATGACAATTATGGAATTATGTAATTAAAAGGACAATTATGGAACTTCTATTTAAATGACGAATTTAAGGAATTTACAATTATGTTTAAGCTCTATTTGGTCCCGTCATCTACGCCAAGAGGTAAGCGCTTTAACCTGCTTTTACATAATAAATATTTTATAAATAAAAATAATTATTCCTCTCAGCTGACTTCTCTTTATTATGAAATTTCACATCTTTTGGTTAATTGTTTTACTCCCGGTATTATCAACATTTTAATGGGACCTAAAAATTTAATGGATCAGCTTCACTTTGTATAAATTCTGCCTTATTCAATGTATTTTCTAACGTCCACTTATTTCTCCTCGATCTGAACGAAATTTTGACGTTTTTCTTGAATATTTGTTATTCACCATCTCAATAAACCCTTTATATTTACTAAAAGCAAATAAACCACTGTATACCTTGAATAATCTTCAGTAAATGTATGTACCTTTTGCCATCTGACGATACTGTTTCCATAGGACCGCAAACGTCTGTATGTATCAATTACAAAATTGCTTTCGTTGATATAGGTAAACATTTTCAGCTTCAAACTACCTTTCTCTATAACTTGCCATTTCCGAAACACCTTATACATATGTATACGAATATAATATATTATGATGTTTCCAAATATTTTTTAATATTTATTGAAATTATAATTTATTATTTGGTTTATATAATACTTTTAATAGAATTTTCTACATCCTGTATTTAAACTTAAGGTTAAACCAATATTGAATATTAAATGTTACACGTGCTTAAATTTACTGACAAGTCAGTTTTTAATGTTATCACAATTCTGAAATACTTGTGTGAAAATCCTGAAATTTTGTTTCAAAAATCAGTATTCAGAGATATTGTAAAGTATATAATTATTCCTATGTACCTACTACTAGTTATCCCAAGAATGTTAAAAATAATAAAAAAAATAAATAGTCGTACAAAAAATATACAGGATATAGTAATCTTTAACAGTCATAATTAATAATAACTAATTATACCAGTGATATTTTGTTTGTATTAATATTCAAGGTAAGCACTTTTCATGGGTAATGTACTTTGACATAAAATTATTGTAAAGTGTTATTCTTGCGGCAAAAGAATAGAAAAGAAAATAAAATGTTTAAACAATAAGTAATTTGTTCTTTAACGTAGAGATCATCGTGCTGATAAAATTATTATTTTATTAAATTAGAAGTTTGATGTAAAAAAATAGTAATTATTATTATCTTTATGTTGTTTGTAATATAAAAATATTTTAGATATAGCAATTATATAGCGATAATCTAAGTACACAAGAAAAAAATTCTACTCTTTTTTTTATTATCAATGAACTTTCTTCAACAGTTTCCAAAAAAATATTAATACTGCACCTAAAGGGAACTAAAATTTCTTGATTTAATAACTATTAATTATAAAAAATTACAAATATCTAGAGTTGGCAAGTCGTGCAGTGGTACAACAGCAGGTAGATAGATAACTGGTGAGGCAATGACCGGCTGGCGGACAAATTGAAGCGATCCGCAAGACTAGTCCATTGTTGTATGTCGTATTGTTTACACGCTAATTTATTCCTCTCCATTGCATTTTGTTATTGTATTGTTGATAATTTTATTTGTTGTATTTTATTGTTGATATTAATTTAATAATAAATTGTCAGACGTGCGCTAGGGTAAAAAACGGTCATACGCTGACAAAGAGAATAAATTTTTCAGTGAATTCCCCGATTTATTCTATAATGGTGCTACAATAATTTGTAAGGTGTGTGAGACAGACCTGATGTGCTGGGATAAATATGATTGTAGACGTCACGTAAATACTGTGCAGAATAAAACTAAAAAAAATTACGTGCCTTCAAAAACACAGTTTATGTCCGATTTACTGTTAATGCTGATTGCCTGTGATGTTCCGCTGCACATACTCGATAAACAACCATTTCGGGAGTTCTGGAATAAATACAATCCCCAGGTGACGTTACCAAGTCGCGCAACGTTGCGTAACTATATTCCAACTATACGCGAAGACATTGTAAATAAAATCAAATGTAAAGGTAAAGCGCATGCTTTACATCCTGTGGCAGAAACTATTCGACAAGGTTTTCTAGAGGTAGATGCATTAATAACAAGTACAAAACAAAATGTTCCTTAAATCCCCTAACGTTCACAGCAAGTGTCCCGGTATTCCCAAACCACCACAGCCGATTCTTACACGTTGGGGAACATGGTTGAAGGCAGCTTTATATTATGCTAAATATTTACATCAAGTAAAAACTGTGATACTACACTTCAATCCTGATGAGGCTGCAGCTATTAAGAAGAGTCAGACAAAATTCGAAGATATTTCCGTTGAAAGAGCTTTAAAAACTATTCACGAGAATTATAAAAGACTATATGACGCCATACAAAACTTACAGAACAGTGCGTTGTCGTTAGTGGAGTCACTACAAATAGTGGATGAAGTAAATCGACTGCTACACTCTATAGGTGACGCAAAAAATTAGCCCGTTAGAAAAGAAAAATTGTGTTAAAGCAAGATACCGGTTTTACTAGATTAAGACAAATTTGTGATGATACTGATGGTGCAACCCCAAATCCGGTAAGTGTGTTCAAAGACTATTTTAAGTATGTCTGTATTACATCAATAGAATTGTCGAACCGTCGTTCTCAAAATATATGCATATTTTTTCACCACAGTGAACATCACTCACGGAGACAAGCATAGAAACATACCTGATGCTGCAAAGTTTTTATAGATCTTCTCCAGTTTATGATAACCAAGCTAGTTCATTAAGCTAGTTAAGAGGGTAAGTTGTGCATACAGTTTATTGCTTTTGTTACTAGTTTATTTTTTTATTACGCTTATTATGATGCGTACGCCTATGTCCCGCCGTACATTTCTGCCAACTCTACGAATATCAAATGTTTTGTGTCAAATGCATTTTTAAAATAATTATAACTTTAAAAATTTGTTTTAATTTTTTTCAAAATTAATTTAGAGTAAATTAAAGCAGCATCTTTACTAAGAAATGTTAGAATATTTACAATTGGGTAATCTATCTATACAGAGTGTCCCAGGACCGACTATACAATACTTGTCAATTTAGAATTAGACGTAGATCCGCTGTAGTTTTTTTTATACTTCTTACGTATCAATTTCCGGAATTAAACAAACTAAATCTTAAACATTTTATAAAAAGTATTCACTTAAAATGTTTTGCTAACTGCTCATAGAATTGAAATATTTCCTTCAACAAACAAACTTGAAATGTACATTAGGATCATGAAAAAGAAAATGACGGATCGAAGTCCAAATAAAGGTTTAAAATTTGATTTTAAACGCCGATGGAAAGTATTGGATTTTAAATAAGAAGGCTTTAAAACATCAAACACTATTATTCTAAGCTTTAGAAAAAATCTTATAATACAATAAAATGATTTCAAATCTATTCCGAATTATAAAAACAATTTACAAGCTAAAATCATTTCAGATCATAGACAGGTGTAGAAGCACAAAATTCTGAAAATGCCTGTTTCTAGTTTTTGATATTTGAAAAATGTAAGGAATTTATCAAAAAGAAAAAATATATTTCATATTGTCTTTAAATAATCCTCTTAATCAGGTATGTATTATTTCTTGTGTGTAAGGATTTCTTTAAATAAGTATCATTAATAAAGTTATTATAGTTAATTACATTTAGTTAAAAGTCATACAATTTCTTTTTAATTTTTTATTTTTCCATATCACACACACGTATATAGAGTATCCAAGCGAGAATTCACCTATCATAACTCTCATATTTATGTAAATTTTTGAAAATTTCGAAAACTCTTGACATCTCTTGAATCCTCAGAGGCTAGTCGAGTTCTTTTTGACATTTCTGATAAAAACAATATGGCGGCGATTAATTTTGTTTAAAGTAACACCCTGTACATATGCAATATTCGGTTTATGCTAAGTTTTCTGTTTTCAAAAATGTAGGGTGTCATAGGTCTATAGCTTTTAGTTTTAGTGTTACTGAGCCGAAAAAATTTAAATATCATGACTTTTAAAAAAAAATCTATGGGTAATTAAAATTATGAATTAAAATCTAATGCTGTCTATTAATACAATTAATAAAGTTTGTGATTTAATAAATTAATCAATACAGTAATACAAAATTAATAATACATTTAGTTAATATAATACTTCTATAACTGATTTTCTACATGTGACCCATTTTTCTCATTACATAATCTAATTGTTTTAATAAAATGTTCATTCAAGTTGTCTAACATATCACTATTATTTGATTAATTAATTTACTATTCTTCGTCTTATTTCATCTAATGTGTTAGGTCTTCTTTTATACACTTCATTCTTTAAGCAACCCCACAAGAAAAATCTAGGAGGTTAAGTCTGGGCTCCTTGGGGGCTATCTTATCTGGTTTTTCTAATCCATTCATCGAATGTATCATTTACAAGATTCGTTACCCTAATATTGTTGTGGTACGGAGCACCATCTTGTTGATAGATTATATCAAACACTTCATTTAATGGGATATTATCTAATTCATGTAGAATATAATCATTTAGCAATCGGAAATACGTTTCAGCATTCCTATTCTGTTCAAAGAAATAATAATAAATTCTACTATTGTATATTCCAGCCCACATTTTAAGGGTTGAGCGCCCTTGAAACTGAATTTGATTTACTAAATGTGAATTTTCTTGCACCTAGTAATGAATGTATTCCTATTTTCATACCCTGATGTTGTGAAACTAACTTCATCAGTCCGAAATATTTTTTTGAAAATATTTCTATCTTGCCTATATCTTTCCAACATTATTTAGCCAAATTGCCTTCTCACAATACAATCGTTAGGATACAGCTTCTGAACGTTAAGTGACTTTCTTGCCGTAAACCTATGTTTTTCCAGTATATAACCAGCAGTCGAACGTGGTATGTATATTTAAATCTTTTGTAATGTTCCTTAACGAATTTTGACGATTATCAGTAAAACAGTTTATTACATTCAGTTCTCTATTCTTATTTACCTGCCAACGTCTCTTGCGATTTTAAGGGTTTTTGTCTGCATCAATTTTGTTGCAAATATTTTTATGCAGAATTCTGCGACCAGGATACATTTGCCTATATTGTCGTCTTGCTGCAGCCATATTCATAGTATTCCCTATTTAAATTTTGAAGATATCAAGCTTAATATCTTCGCTACAATACGTTGTTTAACAATTATTACTTGAACCACAAGATTTGACAACAACAAAAAGGTTTTGTTTTGAAGTGATAGCCTACTTGAAATATTTTAACATATTGGGTGTAGCAGGATCATGGCAGACCCCCTTTTCTCCTTTAGTTTTGAATATAATTGATTGAAATTTGAGATATCTTATATTCATAATAAGCAGCACTTTTTGACATACAAGTGATTTTTTTTCACTTCGGGTTTCGCCGGAAGTGACACTAACTTTCGATTTTTAAATGTATATTATTACATTTTTGAATTCTGCATAATTTTCTGAATCCAACAATACCAAATAAGTGACAATTCAAACGTCAATATTCTTTTATAATATAATTTTTAGTTTTCCATTTAAGTGTGCCATGACGGTTCCGATTTATTCTAAATTCCCCGTGTAATTCTAAAAAAATCTAAATCCCGCCAAAAATACTACTAAATTCCGTGATTTATGAGCAAATAAAGTTCAGCAAAATGGTTTTCGGGGCCAAACTTAATTTTTTCAAATGGAACCATATTGGTACCGTGATACCATTTATTAATTCTATTAATAAGGAATTTATTCATATGTCGTATTAAAATATGCGATAAATACAAACAAAATTACAGCTAAAAGAAAATAAGAAAATACAATTTTGTTCTATTACCTTGTTATACATAAGGTGGCTTTAGAATACAAAAAATGAACACAAAACATTACAACAGTTGTTCAAAATGTTGTCCATTAACGTCAATGCACTTCTGAACTCGCATAGCTGTTTCTCGAAGAACGTTCGCCAATTGCTGGGCGGTTATGCTATTAATTGCGCGTCTTACTCGTAGCTCGAGGTCTTCACGGGTTGTAACGGCGGTTGCGTACACAAAATTTTTTTAATGACCCCCCAAACAAAGAAATCAAGGGGTGTTAAATCAGGTGACCTTGGAGGCCACCTCAAAGGACCCTTCGTCGAATTTACGTTTTCTCCGAATCTCCGTTGAAGGTAATCAATCACTATCTTTGAATTATGGGGAGGAGCGCCATCTTGTTGGAAATACATTCCCTGTCGTAAATGGAAAGGTAATTCAGCTAAATCGTCTTCAATTTAATTTTGCAGAAATCCCAAGTATCTGGCACCAGTCAAGGGTCCTTCAAATATTATTGGATCAATGATTCTACTACAGATTATTCCAAGCCAAACATTAAAACCGAACTGCACTTGAAAGTCACCCTCCCGTAATAAATTTTGATTTTCTTGTGACCAATATTTTGTATTTTGTCGGTTAAATAATCCCTTTGTAAACCTAGACTCGTTCGAAAATAAAATCATTTCCAAAAATCATTGTTCTCAAAGTCACCTTAGTTAGTTACTTCGTTACATAATTACGTGTTCACTTAGCGGACGTTTATGGAATTAAACGATGCACTAAATATGAATACTTGTTTATTGATATAAGTTACTTGTACAAAGTATAAATTAGCTCTGCCGATGAGGAATCCGGATTTTGTATTTATAGGATTCCTTATCGTTCACAAATACGTCAATTGATTAAGACTTTGGATGTAACAACAACTATCATGCATAAATAACATGATGATATCAAAAATATACAGATCCGGGAATGATCACACACGTGTAACTCCTCCCATCTTAAAAGGGAAGCCGGGGGTCTGCAGGAGATTCGGCTTGCGTACAAGGTTGTATGGTTGCTTGGTCCTTTGCTTTGTTGAAAAAGACTGCTAGTCCTTCTTTTGGTTTTTTACATTTGATATAGAAGAGGACTAAAACAAAAGTGATTAGGCATATTACAATAAAAATTTTCCAAGCATAATCATAATGCCAAGGTATAGGCTTGAAGTCTTCTATATGCACTGGTTGTAGATGGGTGATTAAGTTTTGTTCCCTGTAGAGACTGTCTAGGGAAATGTTATGTAGTGGAACCATTGGGAATCCTTGTAGTGAAATATTTGGTACAAGGTATGTGGTGCTGGTGGAGATTGGGTCTTCATATTCGTATATCTTTTCATCTACTGAAAATTTGCATCCAGGTGTCATGGTTATTTTTGAGTTCTGTGAGATAGTCTTTGTATTAGAGATTCCTGCTCTACAACTATATTCGATGGTCGTGCTTTTGCTGACTATTAGTATGTAGTCAGAGGATTTTAACTGAAGTACATATGGTGTCTTATAAACAGTCCTAATTACTTGACAGTTTCTAGGTTTCCTATGTCTGAAAATATCTAGAAGACAATCAGATTCGGTTTCATAGCGGACTTCAGGTGTGTAGTAAATATTCTCAACAACATTTGGTGGCGAACTAAGCCATTGGTGGTTGTCTTGTGAGTCAGTGACAAGGTATTTAGGATAATAAAAGAGAGAAACATTAAGGACGGAGATAGGTATCACATGATACAATTCAAGGCGTGGTTGTGTTGCCAAAATTGGTACTGATAAAGTAATATAATAACAAAATTTCTCATAATATAACCTTGGTTGGAAATAAGTATAATAAGACTGTATATATCCAAAACGGGGTATTTCATTAAGAGGATATAGTGTACGTAAGTGTGTTACAATATCATCTATTTCTGAAGGGCTTAATAAAAAGAAACTAATTTGATTAAGGTGGAGGAGGTTTATAGTTTGTTCAATTTGTTGAACATAATAGAGTATTAGTTCAAGTTGGTTAATTATAATTTGTCTTTGAAAGTTTATACTAAGTTGATCTGAGAAGTATTTGATATTTTGTTCTAATTTTATATTGTTAGCCTCAATTTGTTTCATTATAATGTTTGTTTTGTTGGTAAATGATTTTAATAGTGAAGTACGCAGATTAATTTCTGTTCCGAGTTTCTTTTCGTTTGCTAATAAAGTATTTAATTTGGCATCAAATTGTTCCATGTCTTTCTCAGTTGCAGTGCCAAATAATTGTTTATCAATATCTCCAATGAAGCCTCTCTTAATTATTCTTTTGATTGGTCTAAATTTTCGAAATTCCTGGTACAAGATTACTTTTAGACTTTCCTCTTGGTGTACGAGTGATTCGAAATGCCTTGGGTTGAGTTTCTTTCTTTATTTTGATTGCTCATTAAGATTATTTTGTCAAAAGTCATATATAGTGGTTGAAGATCTAATTTATGAATAAATGTATGGT
The DNA here is from genome assembly GCA_029963845.1 of Rhamnusium bicolor. Lineage (NCBI taxonomy): Eukaryota > Metazoa > Arthropoda > Insecta > Coleoptera > Cerambycidae > Rhamnusium > Rhamnusium bicolor. The sequence goes on along the minus strand of JANEYF010002564.1, from coordinate 470,669 downwards.
ATCGATCTATTGTGTATACCTGTTTGCCAATTTTTTCAAATAGTGCGACACTATTGACGGGGTTGAAAGTTATATCGTCTGCTAGTGTTGGTAGGATTGGTAGGATCGGTAGGATCATGGTCAGGAAGGTCAGGATGTGTGTGATGAGGTTCATTATCATCCTGCAAAGAAATTTGTTTGATAAGTTTTCTCTGCTTTCTAACCTTGTTTTTATGTACTAATCCTATGTCGGTTAGTATTTTATTATTTTTGTCGTTAATCACGGTTGTCTTTTTAAATCGCGGATAATCTTTTGGTCTACGTGGTTCTGTGCGTACAAAGACGTCTTGATCAGTGTGAACCTGTTCTGGGTTTTGTAATTTGGTATTACATTTTGTTATGACCTTTTCTTTATTGCTTGTAATTCTATCCTTGATTTGTGTATGTAAGATTTGTAAGTTTTCCCTGTGCTGGGTCGTGTATTGGTTGATAATTAATTGAGGTGAAAGGTCAAAGGGATTTGTTCTGGGACCATGAACTACTTCAAATGGTGTTATGTTTATTACTGAATGAATTGAGTTATTGTATAAAAGAACAGCAAGTGTCATCAGATAATTGATGGGTTTCTGGTGTTCTTGTTTTAAACATCTTATTGAGTCAATAAGGGTTGAGTGAAATCTTTCAACAGGGGAGTTGGAGTTGGAATGATAGGGAGTAGTAAAATGAAGTTGAATATTGTGTAAAAGGCAAAATTCTTTGATCAATTGGTTGTTGAATTCCGTTCCGTTATCAGCTGTGATTTTGTTGGGGATTCCCATGTGAGAAATAAACAGTAAAAGGGCTTCCATGATATTAATACTATTTTTGGTTTCAAGATAATAGGCTTGACCAAACTTTGAGAAAGGATCAAAGATGGTAAGAAAATATTGTTTGTCTATTATGAATGTATCAACGTGGATATGTTCAAAAGGTTTAGAAGGAGTGTTTGATGTTTGAAGTTTGATCTTTTGAGGGTTTCTATCATATTTAGATAAAAGGCAAGTTTGACATGTGTTGATATAATTGGTAACGTCAGTTTGAATATTGGGCCAATAATAGTTTCGTTGAATTGATTTGATGGTTTCTTTAATTCCTCTGTGACACGTTTTTCCTTGATGGTGATATTGTATTATTTATTGTTGTTCGGGTTCCGCGAGGACATCGTCTACAATTTTATTTGATATTAGTATTTTAGTGTTCCGGTGATGGGTGAGAGAGGTTCGCAAGATTCTGGTAATCTTTCTCTCCAATGAGGGGGTCGAAACTTTTAAGCAAGTGGTGTTATCTAACGATATTAAGGGTTTTAAGAACCTGAAAGTTTCATCATCATCTGAGTTACTACGGAAGGTGATGGAATGTCTAAATTTGTTAAATATTATTTTAGAATCGCATATGTTGATAGGGGTAGTATTTGATTCTGTGATAATTAGTTGACTTTTGAAATGGTTGAGGGGTTTTTCTGTATAGGGTATAGTGAAAATGGGTTCTTCATGACTAGTATGTACAGTCTGATTATCATCATGATTTTCGGGTGGCAATAATTCATTTAATTCGTCGACTGTCATTAGTTCGTTTTCATTTGGTTCTTCGTTAAGGATGTTTGGTTCTTCATTAAGGATGCTATCGATTATTGAATCTAAGTCACCGTATTGAGCTTGAATGCTTGCGTTGTCTTCATTTTCTTCATTAATGTTACATTCTATTTTAATTCTGCTAAGGGCATCGGCAACTTTATTTTGTTTACCTTGTTTGTATTTGATTTCGTAATCATATTCTTCTAATTTAAGTCTCCAACGGACTAATTTAGAGTTGGGTTCTTTTAAAGAAAATAACCATTGTAATGGTTTATGATCAGTATATATAATAAACTTGGTTCCATAGATATAAGGGCGGAAGGTTTTACAGGCCCATACGACCGATAATAGTTCTTTCTCTATAGTTGAATAATTTGTTTCTGAAGGATTAAGGGTTCGTGAAGCGTAACTGATAGGGTTGTCATTTTGTGAAAGTACAGCGCCGATCGCATAATTAGAGGCGTCTGTAGTTACTTCAAAAGGTCTGGAAAAATCAGGATAGTGAAGTATTGGGTTATTCATTAATAATAATTTGCAAATTTTGAAACAGTTAACATATTCGTCAGTAAAAGTAATTTTAGTATCCTTTTTTAAACAATTAGTTAGTGGTTTTGTAATTTTTGCAAAGTTTTTAATAAATTTTCTATAGTATCCCAGGAGACCTAGGAATGATTTTATTTCGGTGGTAGTTTTGGGTAGAGGGAAGTGTTGAATCGCTTTTATCTTATCGGGATTTGGTTTGATACCATCTGGTGTTATTATGTGTCCTAAGAAGGCTACTTCTTTTCGTAAGAATTCTGTTTTATCAATTTGGATTTTGAGATTATGTTGTCTGAAGGCTTGAAATACCAATTCCAGATTTTGTAGATGTTCTTGTAATCCATTTGAGAAAACTATAACGTCATCCATATATACCATACAGATTTTGTTTTGTAGATCTCTTAAAACGTTGTCCATACATCTCTGAAACGTAGCTGGAGCATTCTTGAGACCAAAAGGCATACGGATAAATTCGTAGTGGCCATTGTCTACTGTGAAGGCTGTCTTTGCTATGGAGTCGGAGTGCATCTCAATTTGGTGGAATCCTGAAGCTAAGTCAATCGTGGAAAAGTATGAACATCGGCCTAGTCTATCGAGTATGTCTGTAATGTTAGGTATCGGATACCTATCATCAGTGGTTTTTTCATTGACTTTTCTATAGTCGATTACTAGTCGCCATTTGCGTTTTCCACTAGCGTCCATCTTCTTTGGGACGATCCATATTGGTGATGACCAAGGGCTTTGCGAGGGTCTGATTACATTATTCTTCAACATTTCGTCTATCTGTTGACTAACTTCTTGTTTGTGAATATAAGGGTAGCGATAGCTTTTTGCGTGTACTGGAATGTTGTCTTTGGTTGCAATCTCATGTTTTACTGAGTTGTTAAAACTTAAAGCGTCATCAGGTTTTTTGAAAATGTCCGTGTACTTTTTACAAAGCTGGAAAAGTTTCGTGCGTTCTTCCTTATTTAGGTGTGATGTACGTAAAAGGGAAGTTAGATCTGGTGCCTGGCTGTTTGTATGTTCGCTTCGTATGGTGTAATCATATGTATCATATTCAGACATTGGACTGACTTTTAATTTATTCGGGTCGAAACAATGACTTTGGGTGTCGTAATTGTGTATTTCAAAACATATTTGTCCATTATTAACTTTTGAGACTGTTGCAGGAAGGTAATATTCATTTGATTGGATTTCGGTAATTAGGAGTTCTGTGTTATTGGGATAATTGGTAGGTAGAGTTAGTCTTGATATTTGATGAGGTGGAATTTTAATTAGTTGGTTTGTATTCAGGTCTTGGTACGGGGATCGATATAATATGGGCAGGCAGAAGTAGTTATTTGAAATTGTGTTGTGATTAGTTGAGATGTCTATCTTCAATTTTTTAATGTCTTCAATTCCTAGGGCACCGTCGAAGAAATTATGGAAGTCAAACAAGATAACTTCTAGATCTGTTTGAGCATTGAATTCTGGAAAGCAAGGAATTCTAGCTTGATGATTGACAACTATTTGTCCTGATCCAGTTTTGATTTGGATTGGGTCAAAAATGATTTTATTTGGGTAGTACTTTTCAGCTGCTTCTGGTTTGATAATGGTTTTAGAACTACCTGTATCAAGGAGTAATTTGAGAGGGGGATTATGAATCTGGATATAGGGAAGGGAACTATTAGTTAAATTGTGATTTAGTTCTAAGTAGGGTTGTCCGAATCGGGGTCCGTCGAAAAATTTGATTCTTCGATATATTCTTCGTTGAATTGTGACTCATTGGTTTTTTCCGGTTCATTTTGATCATAATTTGGGTGATCATAATTTGGATGATCAAAATTTGGATTAATGGGGTTAATGTCAAAAGGGTTATTTGGGTTAGCTCGATCATTATTAAAAGGGCTATCGTAAGAATATACTCGGGGTGTAATATCGGCTTCATTGAAATTAAGATTAGTTTTATTAGAGGATATGCCTGACATTGGTGTTGGTTTGTATGGTGTGTTTGAGTGATTCTTTGGTGTACCAAAGGCTTGTTGATTAGTGGGGTAGTTATGCTTAACCGGTAGTGAGTTTCCGGGTTGCATGGATTTATTTTGCCAATAAGACTGATGTGGCTGATGTTGAGATTGTTGGAAATGTTGATTTGGTCGGGATTGTTGAAATTGTTGATATTGCTGGTATGGTAGACGGGATTGTTGGAATTGTTGGTATGGTGGACGAGATTGTTGGAATTGTTGATTTGGTCGAGATTGCTGGAATTGTGGGTATTGCTGGTATGGTGGGCGAGATTGTTGGAACTGTTGGTATGGTGGGCGAGATTGTTGGAATTGTTGATATGATGGGCGAGATTGTTGGAATTGTGGATTTGGAGTTTTGTTATTTTTATATGTAGGTTGTTCAATGGTTCGTTTATAATGTTGAAATTGTTCCTCTTTGGTAATGAACATAACTGCATCTTCTAAGTTATCTATTTCTTTTGTTCGTACCATTTGTTGAAAATTAAAGGGAAGGTTTCTAACGTAAGTATCTAAACTAAGTTTTTGAAAAACTGAACTCAAGGCTTCTTTTACTGCACGAGAGTCTTGGTGTTGTCTCAATTTAGACATTAACAATGATTGACATTGTAAAATTCGATTACTAAAATTAACTAAGGATTCGCGTCGTGAATCGTAATGTAAATGAATTAAGTCTTGTTGCAAAGTATCTAAATCGCGAGGATCACCAAAAGTTTGGAGGAGGATTTGTTTCATACTTGCCCAAGAATTTACTTCTAATCTAGTAGAGACATTAATTCTAGCTTGACCTTGCAATTTATTTTTAATTGCTCGTAATAAAAATTTGTTCTGCACTTCATTATCTGCAGCGTAATTTGTGATTAATTCATCACTAGCATCAATAAAATCATTTAATAGAGATGGAGTACCATCAAAGTTTGGTATGACATCTATAAACATTTTTAGTAATTGATATTGTACATTTGGACTTGGAGTTGCCATTGTATTTTTAAATTAGTAATAACTTGCAAAAACAAAAATAAAATAATAATAAAATAAAGGTTCAATCTTAATCTACCTATAAAACTACTCGAATTATTGATATACAGTCAATAAGTTCGATTTGGATATACGTTCCAAGGGTTTACGGTTTATCGATATTCAGTCGATAAATTCGGAGAGACAAAAATATGTATGCACTTGAATTATATCAATAGAAAGGAAAATGGATAAGAAAGAAGACTCACAGACTTACCAATGACTTGACCTGGGTCGATTCTTGATCCTGGTTCCTTGTGTTAGTGCCTTAATGACTGAAGTCAATCAATGGATGCGAATTCTGGATTCTGGTTCCAAAGGGCACTATCCTGCCGACTGCGCCAATTACGTGTTCACTTAGCGGACGTTTATGGAATTAAACGATGCACTAAATATGAATACTTGTTTATTGATATAAGTTACTTGTACAAAGTATAAATTAGCTCTGCCGATGAGGAATCCGGATTTTGTATTTATAGGATTCCTTATCGTTCACAAATACGTCAATTGATTAAGACTTTGGATGTAACAACAACTATCATGCATAAATAACATGATGATATCAAAAATATACAGATCCGGGAATGATCACACACGTGTAACTACATTTAATTAGAACAAAATTGTATTTTCTTATATTTTTTTTAGCTGTAATTTTGTTTGTATTTATCACACATTTTAATACGACATATGAGTAAATTCCTTATTAATAGTACTAATAAATGGTACCACGGTACCAATATGGTTCCATTTGAAAAAAATTAGTTTGGCCCCAAAAACCATTTTGATGAACTTTATTTGCTCATAAATCACGTAATTTAGTATTTTTGACGGGATTTAATTTTTTCTAGCATTACACGGGGAATTTAGAATAAATCAGAACCGTCTTGGCACACTTAAATGGAAAACTAAAAATTATATTATAAAAAATACTGACGTTTGAAATGTCACTTATTTGGTATGGTCGGATTCAGAAAATTATGTAGAATTCAAAAATGCAATAATATACAGGATATTATATTTAAAAATCGAAAGTTAGTGTCACTTCCGGCGAAACCGGAAAAAGCGTGGGTTGCTCGATATACGAAAAATATGGCACAAAGCGCCCCACGCTTTTTTCACAATAATACTAGTATTTTTCGTTCATTACTGTTTTCAGTTTATATTAATAATTATTTTTCACTTTTTAGTTTGATGTGCTTTAAAAGTGTGTTTTTTAGTTTTTTTTAAACTATATTTATTTTTCACTTTTTAGTTTGATGTGCTATGAAAACGTGTTTTGTAGTTTTTTAAACTATATTTATATTGCTTATTGATGCTGATATTATAACATATTACGATCCAACAGATATTTCTGAAAAAAAAAATATTTTTTTATTTCAGCCATGGGATTTGAACTCACGCCCGAGGAGTCCGTCGTTTCGCGTCGACTAAGACTTGCCCGCTCGGCCAACGACTGAACTGAGAATCACGGAATATACTTACAATATTAAGCCTCTTGCTCTCACGCAGAGGATACATGAGGAAAGGACTGGCGATCCTGATCAGGATAATGATATAAACTTATCAAATTATTGTATTGTTACCGGTTCTTCGTAAGTGTACAAAGTTTCAATTAAATCTGTCCGTTTAAAGTGGGTCAAAATCGAGTCCAAAGAGTCGGTTACAAACAAACAAACAAACAAACATACAAGTGAAGCTAATAAAAGCGTGTTAAAAAGAATCTGTCGCCGCCATGTTATTTTTGTCAGAGATATAAAAAAAATCTCGATTAACGCTTTAGGATACAAAAGAGGTCCTATTTCCATCTAGTTTTCGAAATTTCCATAAATAAGAGAATTATGATAGGTGAATTCTCGGTTGGACACTTTGTACATTGTAAAGTATGTATTGTTTGAGTGATTTCACTAATTTAAATAAATAAACACTACCGAAATTAGACAACCCCCAATCCAAAACCAAAACTGCACGGGCCGAAAGTACACTGACGATAAAACGTGGACACACAACCCTTCCATCGACGTTGCTAGTGACGGGATTGGAACCCACAGCTACGATAGAGAGATTATCTAGTCACACTTGTCATCGCACGTTCATGCCAACTACTCCACCGCGCCGGTTATTTCTATAGAATACATTTCAAAGTATATTTCATTTATTATATTTTATTTTTTGAGAGAAATAAACATTTTAAATATATGAAGGAAATTTGCATTTTAATGTTTCAAAAAATATTTTATTACAAACTCTACACGTGTTTCGGCTTTTTTAGGCCTTTGTCAAGAGTATAGAGAATACTGAACAGTAAAATTTGTGTCCATTGCTTATATAACTACATCTGGTACCTACTATAAAACTATTGTAAAATATGTTTTTGTAAGTTGAATATTACTGAATGAATATTACTATTCTCTGTACTCTTGACAAAGGCCTAAAAAGCCGAAACACGTGTAGAGTTTGTAATAAAATATTTTTGAAACATTAAAAAGCAAATTTCCTTCATATATTTAAAATATTTAATAATGTTTCACAAGGAGCCAACCGCAGAATCAGTTCAGTGTAATAAACATTTGTTATTTTTTATTTGTTAGGTAATTAAACTTCAAGTAGGAAAGTATTTTACAGTTATTCATGGGACAATTATTTCTAAGAAGCCATTGCCATGGCAACTGATAAGCTTATGTCGTAAGTATCTGATGACTAGTGGTGGACTCGTACTACGACAAGAGAAAGACACTAAAGGCAGTCTGAGATGGTAGCGAGAACGACATGGATCGTTGTATTAAATGGGCAGTAATAGATGTGTAGTAGTTAATGGTGAATAACAACATAGTGTTAAAAAATGGTATGTGATTCAGTAAGTCTTCGAATATTTGTGAGCAGTTCAACAGCGCAGTTGTCTATAGGGTAAGTATATTATTCACAGGTGTACATGAGTTTATTCATGAATTAGGCAAATTATATGAGGTATGTTATTTTAATTAATAAGTGAGGACCTATTTAAAATTATGTTCTTTGGTGACCTGAATGTGTGGCGACATAAGGTATACTTCATACGTTCTATATTATATACTGAATGCCAGTATTTAACATTTATAACATACAAGGCATTTGGCGCTCAGCTCAGCTGTAAAAATTAAAAATTCTAAACACATTGCCAATTTTGAAAGGTAGGTACATATAAAATGAATGATAAGGATACTCCAGGACCAACTATCTTATGCCGTTGTCATAATTTACAATAATTATAGTTTCATAAATTTAAGTCGAGGAGGTTTATAATTTACTCACGAAAAGTAGTATAAATGGTCTCATATATTTAAATTATATTTAATAAATTACCGCAACGTTATGCAGCAGAATTTTTGATTATTCTAAGAGAGGTTTTGGCACTCATTTTGTTTTAAATTACTTCAGTAATAATCTTGGTAAAAATGGACTTTAGTGATTGCGAAATTCGGACCACATTGTAAATTACCATATTAACTTACACAACAAATACTTTATTTAAAAACTGTTGTGACAAAACTACTGACCATTTAGTTAAAACTAAAAAAACAAACATTGAATACATTAACAGACAAAATTATTTAAAGTAGTCCAATACACTAAGTTTCTGCAATTCAATATTTTGGTAGTGGCAAAATTTTGGTCGTATATTTGCAATTCAGTACCTTGCACAGTGGTCCAAAATTAGAAAGAAGTTGACAGAAACCTGATTATTGTCTTAATAAGTCAGGAATAACGCACGTATCACGAGAAAAATATTGAAAAAAATAAATAAATCGGGGGTGGGTTTTAAGGGGTGATTATTTGGTAATGGCTATTTACACGTATTTTTTCATGCAACCTATTTAAAAAATATTTCAAATTGTGAAAGTTTATATTTTTTTACATGCATTCTTTTTAAAATGACTCACAAAATACGAGAAAAATAATGCAATAAATATATTACAATACTAATAAATAACGGAGGTATATAACTTCTTAACGCAAAAGATCCGTATACTCTTATTAATTATAAAAGAGAGGAACGTCAGCTATTCATCGGTGTCATTAATTTTTTCTTACTACGTGGGTAATCCTGTTAGGGATTACCGTAGTCGCATTGATAAGAAGTCGGGAAATTTGTAGCGACGAAGGAGGAGTCTTTGGTACCCCTGTTTATTCTGAGGAATTGTACTTGAGGACGTTTAAGAAAGAAAATAATATTTATTTCCAAGGTAGTCAAAAAATATCAATTTCTCGATTATTTTTAGAGCAAATAAAACTTAAAAACTTTAAAAGCATCTCAACACTAAAGTTTATATTAACGCATTTTTGGTACAGAATCTTTAGAGGTATTAATTTAAAAACATGTGTAAGAAATATGTTTTTAATACAAATACATAATATGTAAATATTTATTTCAAAATTAATATTTTCGAAATCGTTTTACAGAGAATTTAAACCATATCCTGAAATATCCGAAAAAATTGCCATTTTCTTAAACGTTAATGAATTAAAGTGATGTAATTAGGAAAAAAATAATGATTGGCGAAGTCATTAATGACACCTGTTTTTTTGTACTCTAAGAATTTTATAAAACCATTTTAAATGTTGTAACAAACATTCCATATTAATTAAACGCGAATCTGAACGACATTCTGTTTACTCGATATCTTAATAACAACTTTATAATAATTAATACAACTTTGTTAATGGTTTTGACCTGTAAATTAAGTTTTTAAAATATGGATAATCTTCTGCAATGGAACAGGACCTCCCAAATTGTTGTACAAGGTGAACCACATATTATTGTACCATGACATAGTGTTGATACATTTCAAAAATTGACATTGACTTTTTCTCTAATTTCCAATAATTTACCGAAAAATAATTTACACGCATAACATCAGAATATTATTATTAAAATTTAAAATACATAATTGTCCCAAGTAACACATTGTGGCCTATAAAGTTTTACCAGCTAAATTTTCTATGCGAAAACATTTTGATAGCTGCTGTTTAGATGTAATTTGGCTTTAAAATCTCAAAGCCTTTAATTCAAAATATTTTTACTGCAATAACGTAATTGCAACATAATTATATCGTCTGTAATGTGCCTTCAGCTATTGCAATTAATGAATGCAATACCGGATTAAAATTTCAAAACAGATATTTGGAAAATAAAATAACAGAAACCGGCTTTATACCGGTACTACCTAAAAATATTATATCGACCACCAACAAATACAAAAAAATCTAAAATAAAACAATTTATTAATAACAAACAAAAAAACCTTTTTTATAAAATATATACAGTGTGTTCCACTTTGAGCAGACACACCCCTGTATTTCGGTTGTATTTGGGCGAACTGAAAAATTATTTTTTTTTCAAATTGTAGTACTCGACGAGATATACCTTCCTGAATGACTTTTTTTTTAATGTTGGGTATCCACAGGTTACAATAATTAAATTAAAATGCTAAAAATCAAGAAACTCTATTAGGGATTTTTTTAACGAATGTTTAGAAAGCCTATATACTGAATTTCACATTAATAGCTCTTATTTACATCAAATTTTGTAAATAAAAAAAAATTACAAATTATCGGAACGGTTTTTTGCAGTTTAAACGGTAAAGAGGATTTCATTACATCTAATCGATATGAAATAATATTATGATTTATACAGGATGATTAAAAAGTACACTCTGATCCCAAAATAAAGTTATCTTCATAATTCCGAGTACAAAGAGTACTCTCCGATCACCCAATATAAACCGTAGTAATACTGAGTATTGATTAGATGAAATGGACCCTTCGTCCATGTTTTTTAAACTGAAAAAAAGTTTCGAATTTTTTTCATCATTTTTTTTCAAAAAAATTTATAAATCACACCCTATAAGAGTTATCAATATGATATTCGGTATTTAGGCTTTCTAAGCATGTCCGATACATATTTCCCAAAAACCACTTCGTATAAAAAATCCCTAATATCGTTTTTTGATTGTTAGTATTTTATTTTAATTATAGTAGGCCCTGGATACAGAACATAAAAAAAATTGTCATTCAGCAAGGTGATCTCGTCGAGTACGCTACAATTTGAAAAAAAAGAATTTTTCAATTCGCCCAAATAAAATGAAATACAGGGGTGTGGCTGTGTGTGGAACACACTGTGTGTATATTATGTATACCAATTAAATGAAAATCCCTGTAAAATTATTGTAGATAGTATTGCCATTCGTTAAAAAACTACCAGTTATGATTTACGTTTTCTGCCGTTCCAGTTCCAGGTTACCTTTATAAATATATAGAGTAATATCACATTTGTATTGTTTCATCTAAAAAATCTTTTCACCAACTCCGAGGTGCGGCCTGCAGTGCCGGTGGGCCTCGACGTGTCTGCCGGGAGAAACAAAATACAGCAGTCTGGCATAAAAATACCGAAATACTGGTATTTTCGGTACTAATATCGATACCAAAATGTTCATCGGTATACCGGTTTTCCGGTATTTAATATCTAATTATAAATCATTGATCTTTATTTTACCATATCAGTGTAAATGTAAATAAACTAAAAAAAATAGTATATAGCCATTTATACTTGACGGTATACATTAAACTATTTCCATACAAATGACTTAAGAATCTGTTGTGACATTAAACGTGTAGACTGTGACACCATTATGTTGAAGATAACTATTTTCTAATTCATCATCGTGCAACCGACAACAGAAGTAAATAAAACATGATTTATATAATATTGTGTAATGTTTTCGTAGAAAAATATTTACTACCTTTACAGTACTAAAGCAGATAAAATGTAGCTATATTAAATTACTGGAGATTTTCACTACCACGAGCACGGAAGCAAATTAACAGTGACTTTGTCTATTGTCTGATTTATACTACATTTGTTCATCGTTCAGTCGTTCACTCATTCTCACCTGTGCACATTTTTCGGATAACTCACATCCCACATAGCATTTAATATTCTGTATATATTCCAAACAGATACATGAAATGAAAATAACGTTCTATATTTGGCATGTTCCATATATATACAGTATATATAATTAACATACCATTGTGGATATTCGTACAATGTTTTTAAAACGCACAGTAGCTCTGTTGTGCTCCTAATGTATATTGTGGGTACATACGTTATGTAATGTTGTACAGACATCACTTTTTATACTACTGTGTACAATATAATGTGAATGATACATTTACATTTTTTTTACAATGTACCTATCGTATGCTATGTACATACGTTTGAATAGATATTTACTGTCAATTTTTTATTTGTTTATCGGAATAGACAAGGAGCATTTTTTAGAAAATATGTAAAAGTATGAGACACGAAAATTTCTTCCCTATATAGTGTTCTGAAATGAAAACACGGTATACGTATTCTGACAAATTACGTAAAGCTGGAAATAAGTTCTCTGTGCGGACGATATTTAAGATCACTAATACTGTTACGCCAATGGATTGTGTGGATCAATTTCGGGGTGTGCCCCGTGATGGCGTTACCAGTATTAAATATTAAATTAAATAGCCAGGGTAGCATGGACATATAAAGAAAGAACTAGAATTGCCAGGAATATTCAATAAATTTCTATATTGTACATAGATGGATATATAAGGTACAAAATGGGTCCAGGAGCTTAATTAGAAATTGTACGAGTAACGAAGAAATAGGTTAGAGACTAGAGAGTAGTGATTTCCAAGTGTTTAATTGTGGTTCAAGTCATCCATTAAGTTAAAATTATTAATTAGTTAATAAAGTAGCGTGCAAGAGGTCAGGACTTCCAATCAACAAATCTACGGTTTGAGATGTTTCTGTAGATAGCAAACAGGTAACATACGTTAAGATCTATATTATCGAAGACAAAACCTGTAAACGATGTGTAAAATTCAAAAAATAATTATTGTATTTATAGTATCCCATGTGAGTGCGGTAAATATTATATCGGTGAATCATCTAGACCTTTCAGTATGCAGCTCGCTGAACAAAAGAATTATGCTAGTGGGAAAAAGAAAGTAAACAAGAAGGAAACTTAAAAAATTCGCCATCATTTTATTAAACAGCGATAAATGTGTATCTAATTATTCTGTAAATTTTTGTATTAACTAGTTAACAATTCTTAGAGAGAAGGTAAATAGAAACAATATCGATATGAGATAATGTCTCACTTGTGTATGAAAATATATACACAAAAAACTATCTTGTTTAACGCAGGGGCATTCTTCTTCAAGGGGGGGGGGCACTTCAACACTTACAGGTAATAAATTTTTTTAAACTTGCTTTTCTTAGTCGTACTAAAATGTAAAAAATAACTTGACCAAAAAAAAGCCAAAAATAGCAAGGCGTGCGCACTTTGTATAATTGTACTCAGATTGTACAAAGTGCGTACGCCTTGCTTTTTTTGGCTTTTTTTTTTTTTTGGCAAAGAAATTATTTTTTACTCTTTAGTACGACTAAGAAAAGCAAGTTTTAAAAAAAATTTATTTATTTTTATTTTCTACTTTTTAGTCATACTTTAATTAAATTATTATCATACATTAAATTATTGTCATAATTTTGCAGATTTTTCAATTTACACCCCGCGGTCCCAAAATTTTTTTTTGGTTTTTATTTTTTACTTTTTAGTCGTACTTTGATTAAATTATTATCATACTTTTGCAGATTTTTCAATTTTCACCCCCCGTGCCCCAAAAATTTTTTTATTTTTTTTATTTTCTACTTTTTTAGTCATCCTATAATTAAACTATTATCATACTCTTACAGATTTTTCAATTTTCACTCCCGCACCCCTATGTGGGGATATTTGTAAAAGTAACGGTGGAATATTGTATTGTCATCCGACCTTACTAACTGTGCAAAATTTTATCAATTGGTTATGTAAGCAAGTGTGGTTAATGAAGGTGCAAGATTTGAGGACAAACATTCTGGAAAAAAAACACATTGTGAGTTAAAGAAAAGCACTGAAAATGAAATTGGCATGTTTTTTTTACATTTAAGACCATTTTTTCGAAAGACGCTCGGACCCATCGATTTTATTTTCAATGGTGACACATTAATTGGGTATTTTCTCTAGATACTTCAATCTTTAAGCGGTGGTGGAATCCATCCCTAAAATTTTAAAATGCCCCCTTGATCAAGTAGCACACCGTTTCAAAGCTCATTAAATTCTCTTTATAACGGTACTTAATTCTTAAATTTTGACTAATAAATAGTTTGCGAGAAATGCGTTCTATTACTAGAGAATTTAATAAATTACTTCCCGGGTAAATGAGCTTTAACATTTTGGTGTTTTTACTTTATTTTCTTTTGTTTACATTAAAAGTAAAAAATGGCAAAACATTTAGCTGATGTTATTAAAGCACGACTAATCAGTACCTAGTCTGTCACTTTATCGGCAAGTAATTCATTAAATTCTTTACTATTAGAACACTTTTTCTCGCAAACTATTCGCCCAAATTTAAAAAGTAAATACCGCTGTAAAGAGATTTTAACGAGCTTTAAAACGATGTTCTACTTGACCACCCATGCCATTTACAATTTTAGGTGTAGATTCCGTCATACTGTTTCAAGTGGTGAGATCGAAAATACGCAACGAAGTGTTCTCCTTGAAAATGAAAAATCGACAGTTCCGAGGGTTTTTCGAAAAATGAACTGAAATGCAAAAAACGCCTATTTCGTTTTGTAACTATTTCATTCAATTCATTACTTTTAGAACCAAATTTCACACAAATTATTAGTCCAAATTTAAAAAGTGAAATACCGTTGTAACGGGCTTTAAAACAATGTGCTACTTGACCACCCTGAAATTTAAAATTTCAGAGAAGGATTCCACCACCGCTTAATTTAATATAAAGAGACACTATTCATTGAATCTTAGAGTATTAACTTAGCTTAATTTACTCTTGAATAGAGTTGAATAGAGACAGTATTCCATATAACATAATATGTTATTTATATTTAAACTAAACCTTTTGGTGCAGAGGTTTAATTAACAATTTTTTTTAAATAATTTATGAGACAGGTGCGAAGAAATATTATAAGATGCCACAAATAAATAATTATAGACAATAAACGTTTCATATTCAGATAGAAAATCTTTTTCGGATTTCATCAACATGCAAGGAGGGGCAAATGCATGAAACAAATTCATTAAAATTGAAACAATGTTTTTTCAATGACATCATCGGCATTATTTTTAAATGGGAACCCCCTATTTTTTCTTGTGATTTTAGTAGATCGTATAATTTTTAAAATGACTGTAAAACTTTCACACCTTACATAAGAAAATCGAAAAACAAAAGAAAAACAGTTGAATAAAAATTTTATTAATGTCGAAAACAAGTTACAAACTCCATATTCACTATTCACTAAGCAAACAAAAGCATCAAATTAAATGTTCAAAGTGCAATCCCTTGACCTATTGACAATGAGCAAGTCTAGTTACAAACTGTTCTAGAACATGGTGAATGACTTCTTGGCTAATTCTTTAAATTTCATCCTTATTCGACTTTTTAAATCCTCTAGATTTGTGGCCTAATCACATAGATCTTCAATTTTAAGTATTCCCAGAAAAAATGGGCGTAGGGTGGCACTCTATTAGTCCCTGCCTACCAATCCACCTTCTAGGAAAGTAGTAATCTCAAAATTTGCGAACAGAATTTGTAAAATGCAGTAGTGCACCATTTTGCTGATATCGAAGTATGATTTGGTACATTGAGAATATTTTCATTATGGTGTAATTCTGCATGTGCCGGAACGAGACGATTTTGCAAAAACTCTAAATACCTTCCTTCTGTCAAGGTTTCGTCAAAGTAAAAAGAACCTAATATTTTATTCATGATAAATCAAATAGAAAAATTCTCAAAAAATTCCTTTATTAATGTGACCGGTTTCGTGAACAAATTAATTTGTTCACGAAACCGGTCACATTAATAAAGGAATTTTATGAGAATTTTTCTATTTGATTTATCATGAATAATTACTCATATGGGATCAACCTACCTACGTTAATATTTTATTGTTCCACTATTCCTGCTCAGGTGTTTGTCTTCTGCGGATGTTAAGTGTGTACATCAATCATCCAATTAGGATGTTCTCTGCTTCAGTACATCGGTATTACCGATTAACCGTGCCATTTAAGCAAAAGGTATCTGGCGGTGGAAGCGTGGATTATTCTGATACATCCATCACAATTTCACAAAATTGTAATGGACGGTCAGGATCATCGTTGAGCTTCTGAACGAGTTTTTTTTTTTTGGGCGATACTTTCCCTTTTTTTAATATTCAAATCACAGATCTCTAACAAACTTCATTTTCTGCTGCAACTTATCGAGAAGCACTATAAGGATTCTCCTCCAAATGTACTGAAATATCGAATTTTGTGTCTTCTCTAATGACACGAATTGTTAGTAGAAGCTTCTTAGTTATAGTATGGCCTGATCTATTAAAAATGTTTATAAAAAGTGGGAGTGTTCTTTTTGTATGTGAATGTGTTCTCTATATCTTACATCAAATGACCTACTCGTTTGACTTAGATATGTTGCATTACATTCTGGTCTGGGCAATCTAATTGATATGTCTCGCACTTTTTATAAATATGAGTTCTTTTTGTATTGAACAGAAGAATCTGTCAATATTTTTATTCGAACTAAAACCGCCTATATTTTTAAGATATAACATCTGTACACATCGTGTAAATGAGCCATAAAATGAAGTCTTTCAATTAATATCTAAACTGAAAAATTCAGTATGTTTTATAGTTACCTACTTTAAACTAGTTGTGAAACTAGCAAAATAAAGTTAAAAGTAGACAAGTAAAAAATAGTGTTATGTAATTATTTAATTTCAAATTCTTTGGCACTTATGTTTATATCTTGTAAATTATGTAGGATGCAGGTACATTACAAATCGTATTTAAATTAGCCTGTGTGTGGGAAAGTACTATTAACTTAGATTCTATTCTTCAATCTATTGGCGAATTGAAAAATTCGTATGGGAATTATATTCTCCAATTGTTCTGAAATATTAAAGGTTATAGAAATTAAATTTCCTGTGAGAACGAAAATGTACGTCCCTGTTTATGCTATTAACCAATTTTCTCAAAATATTGTTGAGGCTCTTATGTTGTTGGAGTTGGAGGCACGGAAACAAAAATATAACATAACTCTTGACTTAATCTGATTGTCAAGTTAACAGCCGAAAGATAAAGAATCCTCTTTATTGTTTGTGATAAAATAATCTGAGAAGATTTTTACGTGTTTGCTGTCCTGAAACTTCAAACCATGGATTTGTTAATTGAAACTCCTAGTAACACACTTTATCAACTAATTAATAATTAACAGTAATAACATAATGCATGACAACTATAACCATGATTAAATACTTATAAATCACTACTTTAATCTCTAACTTATTTCCTCTTTACTAGCACAATTCCAAATCAGTACTGAGCTCCTTTATCCACTGTGTGCCGTATATATTATGTATAGGGGAAACAGCTTCGTTCGCACTCGTACATTCTTCAGAGTAGAAGGGAGAGCATGAATTGCATCTGTTCTTGATTTCTGTGGACTGCATGGCTGACCGATGCACGGTGACAAATTTTTGTATCTAGGGACCTGCTCGTTTCCCTATATAATGTTTTGAAAAAAAAAACGGTATACATCTATATACAGTCTAGAGCTTTATTGAATATTCCTGGCCCTTCTGGATCAATTCTAGATTCCTCTGTATAAGTCCAGACTAACCGGACCATTTAATTTAAGTTTTAATACCGGCAACGCCATCTCATTTAGAAATTATTAGTCCATAGACGTAATCATAGGAACATGTGATAATTTGTTTAAACAAAAAAAAGGTTACTATGCTGTCGATGAATTAAGCCTAAGGACGTTTATTTAACTAACTTAAACCTAAAAAAATACATTCTCCTGGATTCGCAAAGGAGTCCGAGTCGAAATCAAGCAGACACAAATTTTTTCTTTTTACTTAAGTATGTTGAGTTTTTTTTAGAAATGTCTTTTACGTATTCATGCAGTATTTATATTATACTAAAGAAACAATATTATCTTAAACAAATACGTTTCTAGGGAAAACAAAAAGACAGTAACAAAATTTTCTCTCAGTTAACTTTTTGCAGCATTCCCAGCAAGCAAGGGTGGATCCAACAAAGGGGGGCACGACACAAATATTGCAAAATACCTAATAAGAAATGCCAGAAAACGTGTTATACAAGCTTTGAGCTAGCTTTACTTTACACTTTATTTACACGATCGATGGCCTCCTCTATGAATTGAAGCAGCATTAAAAATATTTATAATTTCGAATCTATAGATCTATATGAATAATTACATTTCGAAAAGTAATGGCAATACCACCATTTTTAGGTTTTTTTTTGGCGGCCCAAGGGAGGGGGCAATTTCACCCATTTCCCCTCTTGGATCCGTTCTTCCCAAGAAGTGATTACTTGTTTTGTTTTTGTGATTAAAACATTCTTGATGGTGATTGAAAAATTTAGCCAGTATTTCTATTAATTGTCTTACCTACCAATTTTGTTTGTACCTGCAGTCTATAATTTAATACCACATTTCCTCTTCTCGTTGTAATTAAAGTTTTCTAAATTTTAGAATGCCCATACGCATTATTATTTTCTTTAATAGGCCTGAAATTAGACTACTTTTAATTCCACATAATGTGAGATAAATTTCATTGGAAATAGTCAAGTAATGTAATATTGGTTACTTGATCAAAATATTCTTACTTGTTCAGTTGGGAATTTTGTTTGTAGATTCTCATGACAAAATCGCCAATTTTCCTATTGAAATCTTGTCCAGTGATCTAGAGAGTCAAGCAGCAGATTCATTCCTTCTCGTAGAAAATGAAACCTAATAAGTTTCTGTGAAAAAGTTATATCACAGACAGTTTGGCATATTCCCATTAATCGCAAAAACAATGTCATTTGATTGACCTAGAGTATGTAGGTGATATGTAAAAACTATCTACATACATAGCGAAAGAAACTATTAAATAATGTTGCAGCATTCTGCAGTAGCAATAAATTTGCTAATAGGCATTCAAAACTAATAATTTAAAATACCTAAGTATCTACCTCAAACAGCATTTAGAATGAAATTCCAATAGACGGATGAACGTAAACATCAAAACATGTTAATGTAATATTCATTGTATTTGTCCTTTATACATATTGTCACCATCAAAAGTGAATCATATTAAAACATGGTATGCCAAGGACTCACTCTGCTGCAAATTAATAAGGTTTATATTGTAATTTTCTACAGAGCGCACCATAAAGTATTGTATAAACGTTTTTTAAATTAACCTTTAATGTCTTAATATAGAAAAATAAAATAGCCCGACCATGACAATTTGAATTATTTGATCGTTTTAATTATAGATGCTCAGCATACTTCATATAGGTACTACAAATAAATAAATATAAGTAATATAAGAGAATAGGTTGTCCCACTTCACACGAATTTATGTAACATTAATTTTTATAATTAATTAAAATAATCGTTTTTGCATAGTTCAATGCTGAATATAAATGAATGTTTTATCAAATAAAACTAAAATTTTATTGATTAGGGTACGTTGGAGTTAGAGATAAATAACAATGGATGCTTCTTTTAACTCAACTATTGAGGTACTAATTTTAATTTAAATTAAGAATTAATTATTGATTCTTAATTTAAAATTAATCAATAAGAAGAAGTTACCACCTGAGCTGGCCAGAGCTGGGCCAAGTACACAAAAAATGTACTCGAGTACCAAGTACCAAGTACTAGAAATAATTTCTCACAAAGTACCAAGTACCGAGTACTTCCATAAATTTGGAGTACTTAAGTACAAGTACTCGAGTACAAGTACTTGAACCATCCGAGTACTATCATACGAGTACATTTGATTCATGGTAAAAAGAGGAAATGAATAACGTAAGAAATCTATATTCTATATTGATATAATTTGTTATTTCTATATTCTATATATTATGTGATTTGTATTATAATAATACGTATATTCTAGTTTCGTAATTTCGAAGTTCCCTGCTAAGAAAAAAATCAAATTAAATACAGTCAGAATCAAAGATCCTTGTAATGCTTACCGACTTGCTACTGGTTGACTTTATTGGCTTTCATGATAACTAGTTTTTGAAAGTTTTCATCATTTAGAGCGTGACGCCGCGGACTATTTATTATCGTTGCATAAGAAAAAATACGCTCAACGGGAGCTGATGAAGGAAGACATGTATTATAGCAAATGAAGAGTTTTTTAATAAGAGGGTAATCCTCAAGCATGTTTAAATTGCTTCTCTTATCATCTAAGAACTTATAAAGTTCTAATTCAATTTTAGGTGTTTTTATGTATTCCTCAATGGTGCTGCAACTAGAACTAGGATGTGTGTTAGGTGTTACCGACTTAATTGTATCTACAATTTCCTCAAAATCAAAAAATCCATCTGTGTCACTGCTAGAACCAGGATCCGTTAGCTCATTGCTATTGTCAGCCGCTGTATGTTTTTCTGCAGCTAAGATCACCATTTTACGTATGGACTCAACGGTAACATCTAGATTTTTTATTACCTTGTACCACCGTAATTTGAACTTCGGATGTACAAAGGCTGCAACGATGGCATCTTCGCAAGACATATTCAGTATATCTGAAAATCTTTTATCTAAACTCTTTAGACAAGTGTTTAACAGTAGTGCCCCTCCACAACTGAACGGCTGCGGCTGCAGTTTTAATTTTTCCCATTTATTTCTCATGGATAGAAGACTTGGCAGTAGATATCCATAATAAACACATTCTTCACCTTGCAGTATATCAAGGGTGATAGCCAGAGGTTTTAGAACTAAACAATACTCCTGTAAGTATTGCAACTCAGTTTCAGTGAAGTATGTTAAATTTAATCGCTGGAAGAGTAAAGGAAGTTTTGGTTTATCGTTCAATATCTTTGAAACAGCATCATAGTACGAATTCCAGCGTGTCTGTCCAGGGTAACTTAGTGTGTGTCCCAACACCTCCTTTATTACTTCAGCACTTTTGGGTTTACCAGCTTTTGTCCATAACGCCTGACATTTGGAAAAAACACGATTATGTCTAGTTCTGACTGCCACATTTAGACGGATGCATTCTTGCAGTCTGTTGTTGCGATTAAATTTAGCGTGTGGCTGGAGCAACGAACATGTTTTGATAAGTAGAGTCTACACTCTGTACCCCCAATATCTTCAAAATTAATTTCCTCATCTGATTCATGTGCATTGTCATCATTGTCCATCATTTCTTTCACGTCAGCGTCGTCAGCATCATTTCTGTTAAACTCCCCGCCATCTGCTTCAGTACCCCCAGCTGGAAATTCTCGAAAAGCTTTTACGAAATTACTACCATTGTCGGTTACAGTTGCTACTACTTGGGATATTTTTATTCCATATTGCAAATTTATGTTTTCGAGCATGTCAGCTATGTTTTTATAATCATGAACACCAGAGAATCTCTTGCATGACAGAGCCGCTGACTTCCTGTTTAAATTGCTATCTATACAATGGACAGTCACGCCCATAAAACTACGCTGTTTGGCTGACCAAATATCAGCTGTTAAACATATATACTGTTGATTTTGGACTTCCTTCTTAAGATTTGCAATATGAATGTCGTACATATCTGTAATTAATTTAATCGCAGATTTTCTTCCCAAGACTTTTACATTCATGCCATCAAATAACTTTACAAAACTGGGATTTTCTATTATGGATATAGCAGACATTGTATTAATAATAAAATTTATAATACGTCTTACAAATTCTTTCTGAGTCAACTCTATCTTAGCATCTACATAATTTGGCAACGTTTTTTGTTTTATTTTTTTTGTGGAACCCTCAGGTTTAGAACCTTCCTTAGATCCGGATCGCTTCGTTTTTTGTTTTTCATCTAATCACTGTACCATACACATACAAATGTCAACAACAAACTAAACTATAATATAGTATATAGTAATAACTAATATTAGCAAATACTGTTAGATTAGCGAATGGTAGCTCTTGAAAGCACTAATAAACACATACAAATGATTTAAATACTGATCACAGGCCACAGCATACCATGGCAATTCTATGATTGCTGACAGGTTCATACGAGTTGAAATGTATATGTACTTGTGTACTTGTGAATGAAAGTTCGAGTACAAGTACTTGGATTTAATTTTACGAGTACAAGTACAAAGTACAGACTTTAAGAAAGTACTCGAGTACAGAGTACAGAGTATATGAAATGTACTCTAAGTACCCAATTCAAGTACTTGTACTCGAGTACTGCCCAGCTCTGGAGCTGGCTAAGATGCTTTGAAAAAGTACAAGTAACACACAAAGAGTTACAAGATACTTCATTTGAAAAGTATTGGAACTAAAGTTACTTGTTATCTAAATTAATTGAAGTACCCTAACTACACTGGCCCACAATGATTTTGTTGAAATTTTGCACCATTTTTCCCATTGCTTATGTTTTTGTAGGTGCTGATTCTGAATATGAGATCACAATTTCCCTCTCAGCTCCGTTCTTTCGTAACAGACCATCGTTATTTTCCATAAAGTACTACGCTGATCGCAATCAATCTCCGATATTCAGACGGCGCCGGCATTTATTCAACGTCACTTAATGAATCAGGCAGAGTTAAATGATTTGGTTCGTGATATCAGTTTATCAAAACATCAAGATGAAATATTGGCTTCAAGATTGAAAAGGTGGAATCTATTAGAGAAAGGTACAAAACACGATGATTTAGTCTACTGTAATGATGTGGATTCTTTACCAAAGACCTTGGGACAGCAACACAATCCTGAAGAATAGCGATAAATTCTTCAAAGCTAAGTTTGAAAGCAGCAGCAAAATAGTGGGAGGCCGATTATAGGTATCCGCTGTTATGAGTGTGGCAAAGTGGGCCATATTAAGAGGAACTGTCGTGAGCGCAATATTTAAGTTGTATTGTCCAAAATACAAAAATCCAAACAACTAACTATTGGCAAACACAATCTCTAGCCGAAACAAGACGAATAACAAAGTAGTGGGATACTGAATGGAGGTATCCTCTGTTATAAGTGTCGTAAAGTGGGCCATATTTAGAGTTAACTGTCGTCAACGCAACCGTGAACACACCGTTACACTTGATGTTCCGGATGATTGAATAAAAGACTCATTAAGAGCAGTTAAACGCTAAGAAAACTGGTCCTATAGTGGAATGGAAGGGAAAAAAAACCCAACCCGATTTGAGGGACATTTCAAACAAATCAGTGGGGCTGAAGGTTTTATGGACACATTGGGACTCTCTTAGAATAGCTAGGACTGCTAAAGAGAGCTTGGGAAAATCCAGATAGGAAGAAATTTACATTAAGATTGATAAGCACCAGGTGTCACATAGCAAAAATACATAAGAAAGTGCATAATGACGGACATTCTGGCATCAAGAAAACCCTGATAAAAGTAAGAGAACGATTTTACTTGATAAATAGTCGTCAAGATGTGGAGGCTTGGTGCTGTAAATGTGAGGTTTGTGCGGCAAGTAAGGGCCACAGACAAGAAGTAAGGACCCACTAAAGCATTACAAAGTCGGGGCTTCTTTTGAGCGAATTCGGGAGGGTTTCAGGCGGTAGATCTGGTTTGGCTACATAACCCACAAAAAAAGGCAAATCCCAGAAGCTTCACACGCCTTAGGAAGAACCATACACTGTCGTCACCAGAATAAAGGACGTCGTATATCAAATTTAGCGAAGTCCAAAATCAAAGATGAAGGTGGTGCATATACAGAGACTAGCTAGGTATGCAGGAAATAACGAATTCTGACAGGAACGTTGAGGCTTAAGCAATGCACGTTAATGAACTGTATAGACTACTGGTTCCGAGGTGTCCCCGAGATGGCGTTACTAGTACTAAAACGAATGAAATAGCCATGGAACTCTAGGTTTAGAAAGACGAAACCAGAACTGTTCAAAAATGGGTCCAGGAGCTCAGTCTTAATTGAACGAGTAAAGAAGAAATAAGTTAGAGACTAGTGATTTTTAAGTACTTAATTATGATTATAATTAAGTCCTTCATTAAGTCATTATTGTTAGTTTTGAATTATTAATAAAGTAGTGCGTAAGTGTTACATAGACTTTTAATTAGCGAATCTATGAAATGTTTGTGTGGACAGCAAACACGTGAAAATATCCATGTTGGTGTACTAAAGTAATTAAGTTACTTTTGATAATTTAGATCTTTCTAAGGATACTAGTTACTTACAAACAGTAAGTTAGATACTGGGCATTATCTAATAGAAGAGAAGTTAAAGCAGAATTAATATTAGGAAGTACTTGATGAAGAGTTCTTAGACAATTTAGCGCACGGACAACGAAGGACAATTTATTTCTAATACGATTAGGGTTTATACAAAAACCGACTTTTGAAAAAATATGTTTTCGAATTCTAGTATTTCAGTTTTCGAATTTTTTGCAAAATAAACAAAATATAATTAAAACATCAAAAAAATATTTATATTTCTATTAAAATTTTTTAGTTTATTTAATATTTATGGAACTTTGGAATTACAAAAATATAACACTTTTTAAGGTACTGAAACCGTTCTTTCGTCTTGAAGTCAACAAATATACTTACGCTTTGTGTTTTGTATAAGGTTGAATTAAGGTATTTTTTTTAGCAGTACTTAGTGAATTGGTCATTTTATCTATAAACAAAAACAAAACCAGAAAACAAGAAATCAATAATGTATTTATAGAATCTAGATATCTCCAGCCGTTCACGAGTTATAAGGATAAATATAGTATGACCACTCCCAAATTTGGCTAGTGTAATAATATAAGTTTTTTTGTTTTTTGTCGTACGTTTTCCGATAAAACTAGTTTATATATTAACATTTTAAAATTAAATAAAATTCACTTTATTGTGTTGTATAAATTTATGTTTTTCTGTTATTGGGAATGTTTCAATAGGTGTTTACAATATAATATTATCTCTGTCATCAGTCATCACTGAGAACTGATATCTCCTTCCCAGCTCTAAGCATAATGGAATGAGTTTGTGGATTTTCATGTCAAACATTCACCTGACTCGTAAAGATTAGTTTTACAGTAAACTTTTATTACAGTATGTAATAGATTTTTCTCTGTTTCATGTTTGAAGCCAATTTATGGTTAAATAGCCTACAGGCAGAGCTGCAATAATTACAATGCAAACATGTGCAAATCTAGTCAATTTTACTTATTCAATTTGGGAGTAAACTATATTTAAGTCATTGCTGGAATGAAGCCACTAGACATGTAAGCTATTCCCAAAAATAGTATAGGCCTGTCGTCATATGACGGTTTACCAATTAATGAACTTCTGTTACTAATATAGCGGAGACAGTTTAGTTATGAATATTGTGATAGACGTGAAAAATTTTCAGGTGAGAATATATTACCCAGTGTTTATTTTAATGATTCTTATATAATTAATGTTCAAAATAAAATATATTTTGTCGAGAGTAAGTATTTTAAATCATTATAAAGTTATTACTATTAGTTTGGTTTAAAACGCTACAAATTTTTAACCACGTAACCAATATTGGCTTGATGAAAATAACATTTTTAAATAGTAATTTTTTAATACACCATCTTATGACGGTAAGAAAGATCACTAAATTATGAATGGTAAAACGTCTTGTAAAACAGTATCCTTCTATGTATATCAAGTTTCAGATATATTGAATTGATCTATATTATACCATAGAACCGATATTAAAATTAAAATTGGGCAATAATGGAAATTTGGAAAATATAAATAATTAAAATTTGGCAATAATGGAAATTTGGAAAATTAAATTTAAAAACATCTCTAGAACGTGTATTTATTTTAAAAATAAGCAAAAATTTTCCTAGATCATTTTGAAAAAAAAAAAACGAACAACTGAGTATTATTATAATTTTCTCTTTTGAATATTCTAATAAAACCTCTAAGTATATGAATATTTCATGAATGACAGACACTGAGATCAAAGATTATCACAGGCCGACAAAATTGGACGAAACTCCAGATCCTGAGACCAGAGTATACTTTCTCAAAGGTGTTTGGTGCGCTGAATCCGAATTCGACTTCAGAGTTGCTCCACTACATCAGGTTTTCGATATATCCTAACCTAAAAATTCAGAAAACACGGTTTTTCGCTATATTCGGGATTATATTACACTGCGAATTAATATTTCTCCACAAAACTCGTTGAGGCATATGAAAGTACTACTCTTCCCCATCAAAATGCATTTTGAATTTTTAGATATCTTATTTCTGCCCGGAGAAATCATCTTTCTAGTAGCAACATTGTTTATTTGTTATCGTACATGGTGTCAAATTTGATTGTATCAGGATTCTTAATTTTTTATGTCAACTTTTAGTAAAAACAGTTTCAGACAAAAGATGAAGGGTTTTGAAGGGGCAATAGAATGACATAATTGTGATGACCTTGGAAGATCATTTTGAAGGTAATTTCAAGGTCAACTTTGATTTTTTAAATGGGAACGTATATTTTTATGACGGCATTATGTTCTCTAGCAAGAACACACAACTTTCGTTCGAAAAATATTTCTCGATAATGCTCCATTCTTTTGGTAGAGGCCATCACAGCATTTCTCATCCGTTCTAATTATTCCAGGCAAATATTTCGAGAACTAAGGAAAAAATGTTTCAGACAAAAGTTGCTAGGTTTTGAGGGGATTAAATAATGGTGGCCTTAAGCTTGACTTTGAGAT
The DNA here is from genome assembly GCA_029963845.1 of Rhamnusium bicolor. Taxonomy (NCBI): domain Eukaryota; kingdom Metazoa; phylum Arthropoda; class Insecta; order Coleoptera; family Cerambycidae; genus Rhamnusium; species Rhamnusium bicolor. The sequence goes on along the minus strand of JANEYF010002564.1, from coordinate 443,719 downwards.
CAATTTTCAAGGTCTTTTCAAGTTCTACTTTGAATGTTTTCATCAGGACTTCAAAGAAAAAGAGCAACGTTATCAAGTTAGGTGGGATAAAAAAATGATCGCGGACTATTTCTGGTCTTTGAAAAGAGAAGATAACTCTAGTAGCCATAAACGTAAGTCTCTCCAACGATCATTTGAAATGAAGCGCGGACGTTTTCATAAGTAAATGAAGTAATTTCATTCTAATTAGTTCTAAAGAGTAAGAAAAAATTCATAAAAAATATCATAAAAAAAGAAAAATGGAGTCATCAGTGTCAACACCACCACGTCATCATCTCGTGACTCTGGGTTCGACTGAGAGCGGTAATATGCGATCGTTCATATAAAGAAACTTTACTGAGGGAAAAAAAATATAACAAATATCGAGTTATATAGTAATTTAGACACTTCAGAATTCCGACCCGCGATATCAGATCCGCCATTTTGAATATCTTAAGGTTAGGGACAAACCATGACCTGATGGGGTTAAACCGACAACGAATTTGGATCCAGCTTCCCAAAAAATCATATAATTACAATACTCTCGCCTGCCGGATCAACTTTTTTTTTTGCATGGTTGTAACGAAAACGCCAAACTAATTATTTCAAGGGACGATTTCTCCGAGAAGAAATAAAATATCTGAAAAATTTTAAATGCATTTTGAAGGGGAAGAGTAGTACTCTCAGATGCAGCAACGAGTTTTGTGGTGAACAATTAATTATTCGCGGTGTAATATAATCCAGAATATTGTGAAAAACCGTGTTTTTTGCATATTTAGGTTAGGATATCTCGAAAACCTAATGTGATGGAGCAATTCTGAGGTCGGATTTGGATTCAGTTCATTAAAAACCTTCGAAAATGTATAGTCTGGTCTCAGGGTTTGAAAAATGTTGGCCTGTGAATCTTAGAATATTATTAGAACGTTCCCAGAGTAACTTGTACCTACTACGTGGGTCGTTACATCGTTTTATGTTTATTTTGTTTTGTAAATAAATAAATTGTAGCCAGTTAATTGTGCATTGTTACTAATGCTACCTATCTCTTTATTTCCCAGTGGCGGATTTAGGGAGAGGCGCACCTAGGGCTTGCCGCTCAGGGTGTTGGATTCTAATAGCGAATTTTATCTAAGTGACAACTAAAATTAAAACATTTTCGCCATATATTATACAAGAATTTAGATATTAAGAGTCTATATCAGATGCAAGTGAAATATAGTCTCGATTTTACCACACCCCGCGCAGGCCACGGTGCATATATACAGCCAAACCGAAATTATCGCGGCGAATGTCGAAGGTGGCCGATGTTCTAGTTACAGAACGGCATAGTGGAACATTTCAGATCGGGAGATATTGAATTATCAGAGGCGGAGTACTAGAGGTTTCGTACGACATAAACCGACGAAAAAGTTGTATTGCGTCAAGCTTATAAGCTAAGCAGTAGCTAACCTTACCCTTCATGCGTCCTTGTCCTGCAATTAATATGTAAAAACAATAAAAAAAACCCGAAATTATTTTATTTACTTTGTTTAAAAATAGCTAAAGAACTAAACAACAAAACAATTAAATCGTTAATCTACAAACAAATTTCCATTTTACCGTTTCTTATTAATGCATAGTATTATTTTAAAAATTTTTCCTATAAAATGGAACTATCAATATGTGTCATATCATCAACTCAGAATGGAAAAGGCGATGAAATAATATGAAAAATATATTTGTGTTATTTTAAATTTAAACTCCAATATTTTTATGAAATATGAAAGATCATGATGATGTTACATATATTGCTGAATTCAGAAAGAAATTTTTTAAATTGAGCTGAATATACAGGATATATCATTTACAATAAAAAAAAAATTAAGGCAATTGCCGGTCAAACCGGAAGTTAAAGATATGTATGTGACGCGCATATTTAATCAGTATTCGGAATGTCATATGTCCATTTCCGCATATTAATGCGGGGTGTAATTTTTTTATTTTTCACTTTTTCGGCGTTTTCTTTTTATTTGACATTCAATTGTTTTTAATTTTCGGATTCCTTAGAAAAAAGCACATAAGTATAATTTTTGAAGTTTTTCCCTAGGTTAAAAATACAGCAGAAAAAAAATCGAGTAAGGTGCACTTAAAATGATCACCCTGTACATGAGGTTACTGCGCTTAAAATAAATCAAAAATAAAAATTATCATATTCACCTTTCATTGAGCCTTTCATTCTCCATATCAATATTTAGAGACAGCAAAATGGGAAAACTTTCATTTATATTAGTCTCTACAGAAATTACCGGAAATAAAAGAAAATTATTACTTTTATTAATTTACGAAAAAATTCAATTTTCACTAGTACTTACTTTTTATATTTTCTCTTTTGGGCTAATGTTCGATTTTTTCGGTTTTCTGCTAGGGTATTTACGCTTATGATATGTTTTTATTTTTCCCATTGTTCTTTCACTGCACTAATAATCACTTTCAATAACACGTATACTTAGGTGTACATTTGATTTCAAAAAAACTGGTACAACTCTTGTAACCGAAAATCTTAATAGTTTACTTGTGTGCATATGTCTGTAAATAGGGCTGGCCAGGCATGTCGAGAGGCGGGTGGAGAAGAAGTGATTTACCCCGGACCTGGGTTTTTTGGAGGAGATCGGTTTTCTTTGTGGTTTTAAACTTATTAAACCTTTCTATTTTATTTTATTCAAATGGAATTTTAAAAAATAATTAGAAAATAACTTTTTCAAAACATTTTCAAGCCTGCCATATTATTGTTTAAAAAAATAATATTTGTTTCAGATAATTCTACTAATGGTTGTAATTAAAATACTAACTGAATAATGATAATTCTATTTTTAAAATAAGAACACAAAAATACCACTTGAGATTAAAAAAAATGTAAACAATGCAAACTGAACATAAAAATACAATAAAAAAAATAAAAAAAATGGACTTCAATTACGTAACACAGAATTAACTAATATTTTGTCATTGCTGCATTAGCGTCTAAAATTGCCTGAAGTCTTGCAGGCATGGACAAAATAAGATTTCTTGCAAGGTCAACTTCTTGCGACGAGTTCTCCCAAGCGTCTTCAATTATCCCTTCCAATTCTTGGGAATTATTTGGATGGTTATTTAATTTTCTTATATGTTTCACCATTAGTCCCCATACATTTTCAATTGGATTTAAATCCGGACTTTTAGATGGCCACGGTAACAACTCTATGTTTTTATTAAGAAACCATTGCCTGACACGATGGGCCGTATGTATGGAGCAGTTGTGTTGTTGGAAAATAAAATTATTTTCCGGAAACACCTCTATTACTGACGGCAACTTAATATTGTCTAATATTTCAATATATTTAATGGAATTGAGATGACCACCACTGTTCCAACACACACCTAACCCATTTAGGCTCATCCAAGCCCAGACATTGACTGAAAACCTTCCTAATATTTGTGGATCGAAAGTATATTTTTTCGTCGTATCTAGTTGAAGGAGGCCTATATACGCCAACATGTCCATCGTTACAGGATTTAAAAACCTTTTCGTCAGAAAAGACAACTTGTCCCCAGAAGTTTTTATCATTGATTATATAGTTGAGTGCAAAAATAATCCTACCCTGCTTCTTTTCTTCTGAAAGTTTGTATTTTTTAGCCGCTGAACAACTCTTCAAGTCGCTGTGTAGTTTTATTCTTCTGCAAGCAGGGAAATTTGTCTCTGAAATTTCATTTACTGCAGTCTGAAAAGGGTTTTCTATTAGGTAATTTATAAGATTTTCATCTTCTTGATTATTGCTTTTTCTGGGCCTACTGGAACCAACTTTACGGGATACCGTTTGGTTGGTTTCCCATTGTTTTTTAACACTCATTATCGTGGTTTTACTCACATTGTATTGAGCAGCAAGTCTTTTTATGGACCAACCATCTTCAATTTTAGAAACAATTCGAAATTTTTGAATATCTGTTAGATGTCGAACCATTTTTAATAATGACGCCACTGATTAACGTTAAAGTGACATTTGTAAGATTATTAATATCAATTAAAGAACGAATGATTTACATAGCTAAAAGAAAGTGTACCAGTTTTTATTGAAATCAAGTGTACCCACTTTATAACAAATAAGTAAATTTGAGATATCTCTAGAATACACACGCCACTGTTGTTTACGAAAATCGCAACGTGGTTCCTAAGTGCCCGATTCCCCCTCCCGCAAACTAGTCCAGTGTATGCAAGTGCATCCGTGTTTCCGAAATATCATGCGAGATGGCAGCTATTATCGGAATATAGATATGCAGTTTTTAGTTTTCTAATAAATTTATTTTCAACTACCCCAAGAGTTGGGTCACATGAATATAAACGTTACAAACAGTGACTAATGTCGGAATGTTAAAAAATTTGGATACAAAATATTTAAAATGCATGCGAAAATTTTTTGACGACTCTAAAAAAAAAAAATTACATTCCGACATTTTATACATATTTTTGAAAAATCTTGTAAAAATCGCACTCAAATCGGATAAGTTTTAAACGAGATATTCGAGAATTATGATTTAATAGGGTATATAAGACCCTTAAGATTTTATTATACCCAGCAAAAACCTTGAGTTTTGTATGAACATACAAAAATCACTATACGTTATATTGTATATCACGCTTGCGCTGTTTAATATTGTGTTATCATATAACATTAGGTACATAACATATGTAAATATTATTATAAATGTAGTTTTGACAACACCATATTTCGCATTATCGTTTCATCAGCTCTCGGATTGCATGCTTTATTTGAACACATTCGACTGAATACGTGCACGCTCATCGTTTGGTTTTTGTCGTCTTTCGCTTAAGGCCAACACTGATTTCGACAACAATCAAATAATAATAGGCATGTCCACAAAAAATTTTATACGTGTTAATATTAGTTAAAATGATACAGTAGAGCCTTTACTGCCATATCTGAAATTTATTTGAAAAATGAAACAATCGTAATCATAGCAGCAGCAAAAATTACTTGCTTTTTGAATCCAATAAACGCTTGTTGATTGGGCTGACGTCATACAATCGCAACTCAACGGCTGGCGAGATTTCCGTTGTACGTACAAAGCTGACAGAACGTAGCCCATAGTACCATTATTTAGAATGTTATGGTTACATATTTTAAAAGGGTTAATAAATGTTTGTTTATTGCTTGGTAAAGAAATTGAAGAAGATTTTCAGAGTGGCAAGCGTAGATCTGCCTTAATAGTACTCGTATTTGATACGAAAGTTAAGCAATGACAGTCGCAGTCAGTAATTTAATGGTAACTCGAGTGAATTGTTGTAGAATCAAAATTCTACAAAAGATTTAATAAACTTGAAAAAAATTATATTGCCAAAGAATCACCCAGATCACATAGAAAGCCCTCAGCCATTAGAAACATGTAAAAAATGTTCGAGACCGAAAACACACGGGTTCAAAATATCAAATGTCACATCACTTTTTTTTCAGCAAATTAGATAAAGAATAAAAAACAATATTCAAAACTTCAAATCGAAATCTTTTACCTCAATTCTCCGATTTTTAAAAGCCAAAATAGTAAAATTAATTTTCATTAAAAAAACCGCTCCGCAGTATAAGCGCGACGGCTGGCGTTGCGATGCATTGGAAAACACCAAAATAACCAAAGCTCATAGAGAACTCATGAACAATAATTACAAGCAGGTCCGAACAATTGTATTGCCATCCGAGAAGCCCTACAAAATTTTAATTTCAGTGGTCGACAGAAGCTAATAATTATCATAATAGTAAAAGCTGAATTTCTGCATTGGTATCATATAAATTTTAAAAGATGCTAGTCGCGCACACCTAAAAAATAATTTTTACCAAAATCAATTAAACAAATAACACTTAATATTAAAGTAAAATAGTTTAAGACAAATTAATAATAATAATTTCAGGCATCAATCATTGTTTCCATAGCGTAACTGACAAATTTCTCTATACGAGACTTAAACTTGTAAAACTGAAGTTTGGTACACTGTGTAGGTCATTCAGATAGACAGACCGCATCGGAGCTCTCACCATATCAGGAGCTTTTAAAGTGGGGTAGTTTTTGTCTTTTTTTACCCATTGGTAAAACCACGACATCATGTTAACATCGCAATAGATGACGACATAACCCCTATAAATATAAAATTTAAAATAAGTTGAGATAATAATTACTTTCCTAGCAGCCACGCGAAAACGTTGTAATAGTAAAATCATTTTAAAAGTATAAATTTTTAACTTTTGCATTAACACAGATTTGAAGACCCCTCGGGAAATTTGAAATCGGTTGTGAACCCAATTAATAAACACCAACTGATCTATAGCCCTCAGAACAGTCTTTCGTTGGCCGTTTCACAGGTAAATAGATCTGCACGGGCCCCAGAAGTCTTAAGATAGACACTAAGAAATTTCATCACGCGCCAGGCTGGGCTATTTTTTATTACAACATCCACCGCAGAAAACCAGAAGCACTTCTTCGACAGCTTTTATCATTCGTGGATTTTGGCTTGAGGAGTCTGCCGTCATCAGGTTTTATTGTAAAACTCTACGTTGTTTTTTATTTATTAAACTTAGATAACCACAAGCAGGCTCCTACAGATGTAGGCGGTCTACTAAAAAAAATTAAACGTTATTGCAAAAGAACATCATCGTCTGAGATCTCCGAGGACAGGTAAGTAACTTGCATACTTCGAGGCAAAATTATTTTTTCAAAATTATTTTTTCACGAGGCTAGGCTTTAAGAAAGTTCTCGAACTCACTTTTATATAAAAAATTTAACTTGTTTTAAAATCAACGCTTCACTCGACTTAAAATTCATTTCTTTGACAAAATTTGTTTAGTTCTAAATTTTCCGGGTGTTTATTAGACGGCCATAAAAGTTTCAGAATTTATTGAAATTTTTTGAATTTTAAGAATCGACGGTCAAAAGTTTTACAAAAAAATAAATTTAAAAACATTTGTTAGTCCACCAGGACATAGAAAAACTCATTTTTAAATTTTTAATAACTTTTGACTTGAAAATTTCAAATTTATTTTCATTTTAATAAAATCACATTAAGCACAAAAAGATACACTACTCCAACAATTTTTTTTTCGAATCCGACAGGAACTTTTTAATATATGTATAATATATTTTTTTGGTTTTACAAATCGATCATTATTAAGAAAATTTGTGAAGTCTTGCGCGACATTTTAGGCAGGCCAGTAGTATCCGAGTTGTAGGTCAACTTGTTGTCCAGTCTGCTGAATTTCGACAATTTTTCAAGAAATTTTTAAAAGTGTTTTGTGATTGTGAATTTTACGTTCATCTAAAGGACCCCTGTCCAATTTTATTATTGGTCTTAACGACTTAGTCAAAAATTTTTACACTTTCACAAATCACCTGATCTCGTCAGTAAAATCAATTTTGTAAGGAACCTTCTGTTCATAATATTTTTGGCCTTCAGCGACTTTGAAAAATTAAGTTTCATAATTCGAAAAGCACCTACAAGGAACCAAAAGGACATTTTCGCATAATAGCTGGCTGAAAAAATATTTTCAGTATTTCATAGTCATTTTCAGGCTAGGAAAAAGCCAAGTTGCCAGGGACCCCTGTGCAATTTTTTTTAGCCCTAATAAATAAATCAAAAGCATAAGCCGCTTGATTAAATCCTTCAGCTACAAAGTCTGAGGTAGAAACTGGTCTCTCAAGCCAGGACCGCCGAAGGAGTTGCCGAAGTCTTGCTCAGCTCTGATAGCGTAGCCAAAGACACACAGAAATATTCAACGAGGATAATAGGCTACCTTACCTCTCTATATAGAAAAAAATCGACCTTGAGAAAGTTCCATTCCTACGATCAATTACGAAGGCAATAAAACGAAGAGTATTTTTCGTGGCAATAAGTCACGTGGCGCCCAACTTAAATAAAAGAATAAGAACCCAGCTAGGCAGAAATAAAAACACAGGTCTTCAAATTCACAAACTAAGCCTTGACCTATTTGTAACAGAAACTTGGCGACCTCGTCCCATCTTCTAGCGGTTTGTATATCAGTGTATACGCAGAAGCTATGCAATCTTAGGCGAGGGTTGTGTATGTAATATACCATCCTTCGGAAGGGATGTAAAGCTGTTAGTTCCTTCTCTATTAAATGTTAGGCAAGTAAAAAATCCCCACTCTTCGGCAAAGAAGAGGTTTGGCAAAATTTCCAGATTGGGGGTAGCTCATCTCCTGCCGTCAATGATTGGCCCTGACAGCGGAAATAGACCGATGTTAAATAAATGATTAAAAAAATATATTTTTTTTCAGAAAGGCGATTTGTACGATTTGACAAATGTAAACATTAATATGGTTTTATAAACAATATAAATTGCATTTTGAAACATTTAACAAATAATCGACAATAATAGTTATTTATGATATGTGTTAAAAATGACTTTTTATTTTGTGAGTGGAGAAGTTTGCGAAACGAGCGTAAGCGAGTGGAGCAACTCCACGAACAAAATAAAGTCATTTTTAACACGTGTATCATACAGTGTTTTTTCTACAAACACCATTAAAAGAACAATAAAGTTTCTTTAAAAAGATTTCAAATCCTTTTAATGGTTACCTCATAATTCTAGTAGTTTGTAGGATTTATGAAATAAATAAATCAAGTTTGCCCGTTGTTTAACACATGCTTGTCAAATGTGAAAAACTATTGCAATATGATGAGTTCCAATATTAATTATAGTCCAGAAGGAAACGAATCGATTCCTCAAGAAATATAAATATTACTAATTGCTCCAATTGTACAATTAATATAAATATTTCTAAATACCTAACTTGTGATTTTTTGTTAATAAATATATAAATGTCATTATGACAAACAACTTGTCATTTTACTTTTTGCACCAGTGTTAAAAGTAAATCATGTGATCATTTTTAACACAAGTTTATACAATATTACATTTTTAATTCAAGTATGCCGAGTTAAAAATTTAGTTTTTCATGGTGTTTGTAGAAAAATAGTATTTATGGAATACATAGATATTATTATGTGCCTACTTATTTTATACGCAAAATAACAGTTCTGTGTGTTGTGTACAAGGCGTTTCGGAGATAGTATGCGAAACTTCTATAGGACATACTATGGGCCAAAATAAGCAAAAAAGTTTATATAGGCATGTACCCAAAATGAATCATTTTCAATATACAGGGTGTGTAAAGTATTGCCAGAAAATATTTTTTATTTTTCAGAAACTATTGGACAAATAATTACAAAACTTGGGATGCAGGCAAAATCCACTGAAATTGCAACTATTTCTAAATGTCGTTATTGTTATCGTATTTATCTCCAAGTTTCTGAAAAAAAAAAAACAATGAAAAAAACTCATGGAGAAACGGTTTATTTCATGTCCATTATAATTTTTTTGCCTATTTTGGCCCATAGTATATCCTGTAGAAGTTTGGCATACAATTTTTGAAACATCTTGTGTACAACACACTAGAACTGTTTTATTATATGCTTTGGTACGGTTATAAATGTTTTAGATGTAGTTTTATTAGTTGTATTTATGTATCCAGGAACAAAACATCATTTTCTTGCCGATATATTTTTTTTAATACAATTATCCACGCGGGTAGTCTAATCAGTGCAATTAATTTATTTATTTATTATGGACATACTTGGATTAATGAAAATGTACAACATTTAATCTGTGCTATGGGCAGAGAGCCAGCGAGCATGTGACGTCACACCACTATTCTCTATCTTGAGAACGTTTTCTGGGCTCGCTGCGCCGAAACAAGTTCTACTGCGAATAAGTTGCTGAGAAAATTAATTTAATTTTTTTATTGTTACAGTGATTTTTAATACTGATAAATCTATCAATTTCAGCTGAAATCAAGTTTGTAGACACACTTATTAGGAAATATGCAATACATAGTTTTTTTTAATTCACCACAAATAATAATTTGGTTTTAATACCTAACAAAATCCAAATTTTGAGACCCAATGTTAGCCAAGATTTTGTTCCAGGGATGCACAACCTAGCTACACTCTAGATAGAAAAAAAAATCAATGTTTTACTACTACTACCATCGCCCTAAATACGCCTCTGTTGCGCCCACAATTTAGCCAAATTCTAAACCGCCACTGTTATTTCCTTTGTTACCTTTGCTACCTACCTATGATGTTAATCTCCAGAACGAAATATTTCAAACGAATGTAAAAATATAATACAACTCATATGTAAAAAAATGCTTTTAAAATCAAATTAATACCCTCTCGTTCTGTATAAATACGCCAATGAGCATTAGCTGACCCACTTTGGAGCTTTTGCGCAACGTGTAGATGTGCCTACTGAGATCGACCACCGTCTATTCGCACGTTAAATTATTGTGTTTCACGTTTCTTCTATTTTTATTGAAAATCATCATTATCATTAAAAACATAATATTTCATCAGACTATGGGATAACGGTAATAATAATTAACACATACTTTGATACTTCAGAAAGTAATGAATATCCTTAATTATCTGAGAATGAAATGAAATTTAGGAAATCTGCTCTAATGTGGTTGTGATGTGACGAAATAAGTTGCAAACAGCATTTTTCTTGCTATTAATGCTATTATATGTGATTTTTTAAGACTTATCAGTTTCAGTTCAAATGGCTCTTTGCTCTTTCGAGGTCAGGTTGAACTGCTAGGAATATTTTTTTCTTTACTGAACGGCATTTTACGTAGAATGATCTATTACACCACGGAAGTAAAGGGTTTTCCATTAAGGACGCTCTTTAAACTTAAAGAAAACAAGTTGTATTTTGATATTTTTTTTTATTTTGAAGTATACCTGGAGGTCCTGTTTTCGATGACATAAACGCATAAATTGGGCTCAATTTCACCAATGTTCACCTTTAAGGTGGGAATCGTTCGCGATTACAATCCACAAGAGATTGAAGAACGTTCAATGCATCCCGAAAGAGTCACTGCAGGGCTGACGAGAGAAGTTGGTAGACGGGTCCCCAGCCCCCGAGCCTGAAACCGAAAAGGCCCGGCACCATCGCTATTAATTATAAATAAAAGTATATATTATTTTTATTTTGCGTAAAAAAATGCGTATTGCGGATGCATATGTTACAAGTTTTTATATAAAAATTAAACAAGTAGTAGGTCACATTCTCATAGAAGTATAGCGCTAACTACTGCGATTTGTATTAGTATATATTACTTTATACCTGCGGTCATATGCGAATCAGTCATTACTCTCAATACCACTTAAAATCAAGGCCTCAGTGCTGCAACGTGACGTCACAACCGCTGGTCCAGGCGAGCCAGTGTACTTAGCCGTGAGCATAGTAAAAACGAATAATAATAAACAGCGCTAAATTACTTTAAATGTTTAGTAAGAGCTTCCAAAAAAAAATGGGGTTGCCAGTCGTGAACGGAGCCCTTATATCGCACCCGAGTCGGTTTTTTAAAGGGAAAACGAAAATTCAAAGCAAAAACCCGGCGGAATTCATGTACCAAATTATTGTGAAAATTAATATGAGAATAGTTTTTAGATTTAAATTTCAAAGAAATAAATTAGAAAATAAATATGATAAAACACATTTTAATTTTAATTTTAAACACGGTATATGAGGCAATAAATCAATAAATAGGAGTATTTATACTAGGATTAACAAACAAGAATTACAATTTAAAAATATCAATGTTTGAATGAAGACTGATGTCTAACTGGTCATTAGTAAATAACTGCCGGGGCTATTGTTAGATTTAAACATTTCTATGGATTCTAATAAATTTAATTTCAAACTTTCTTAGTATCTTAAGGTTCTTTAAATTTGGAAAATTGTGATCTGACTCTAAAATATGGTTTGAAAAAGTTTAAACTGTTTTTTGGAGTCAACAAAATAAAATGTGTGTAAAACATCGTAATAATTAATTATCATTTATCCATCACCAAGTAGGTACAATTTAATTTTTTAGAAAATCTGTTACCTGTGTGCACTTATTTTTATTAACAAATTGCTGTGTAATGAAATAAAGCTCGCACACTACCGCACTTTGTAGGTGTAAATCTTTGTCTTGGAATAGCTGAAATCCATTTTTTACACAAGCTTTCATCCTTCAGAAAAGAAAACAAACGCACTTTCGGCCCATTCCCATACAGTTCGCCCATCCGTAATAGACACTCGAAGGGATGCAAATCAAACTTTTCCGTATGAAGAGAAAATTAGGCGTGCATTTTATAATTATATTTATTGTTTTAATGAACTTTTAATTGTATGAATGCAAATTCTCATACTCCGTATTAAAACTTAACTAGGTATAGCATCACAGCAAATGTTTTCTTTACATTCCTTTCGAGTGTCTATTTACAGACGCGACATGAGAGCGGGAAATGTCTAACACATGACATTTTCCGTCTTTTACACTGCTTAATTAAAACGAGAAAGATGATTGATGTTTTTGTTGGCACGCAACCGAGGCAGAGCTTCACTTACATTCCGTGATACTTTAGGTCCGCAGTTAGTTTTGTCACCGATTTGTTTAGCAGTGTGTTGTAGGAGAAAGTGTAATATTATAAGTAATTATTATTTCATATGTATTTATTTGCTAGTGTGTTTTTGAAAATAATTTAAGAAGGTTATCGTGTTGTAATGAGTTGTGTAATATATGGTAAGTGTTATATTATAAGTAATAATTATTTTATATATCTTTATTTGCCTGTGTTTTTGAAAATAGTTTAAGAAGGTTAACGTATTTAATGTAAAAAATGTTTCGACCGTGGGAGGCCTCTACGTCTACATCTTATTGTGTTTGTGAAAATGAAAGTGATAGTGATTACAGTGATAAAGAAAATCAAAGTTCGTTAGTGTTTTCGGTAAGAAAAAATCGGCTACGTTTGAACGAGCAAGCGAAACAAATTTGTTTAATCTTTACAACAATATTTTGAAGAGACGAGCTAATGATCCTAATTTGTATGATCTGGTTATACTAGGTGAAACAGCATCTCTGACTAACATTCTCCGTCCCACAATACACGAACTGGTGAAAGAAGGTGCCCTCCCAAGAAAACAACGATCCGATCCTGTCAATCGAAAACTCTGAACCCATCGTTAGCAAATTCATCCCCGGGTGCTTATTGTAGCACCAGGGAAAAGCCCAAAAAATCGACAACAATATGTAAACAATGTAATATTGCATTGTGTGTTATAAAACATACCAGCTTTGGCCCATTTTATAAATATTTATGATTTTCTTTAGTTTAATGATAGTGGTTATTATATTGACCACGGATTTTTAATATTGAGCGTATGTATTATGGTTCTCTGGTCAATATACTAACCACACAATTTTGTTGTGATAAAGAAAAAATGTGTTTAATTGTAGTTTAAGTATGTTGGTTTCATTCAAATAAAAACGTATAGGCCAAAAAAAAAATACGAATTTCATTCAGTAAAAAGTTGCCACTTGCAAGGATTAAAGATCGAGTGTTCTTAATGGGAAACCCTTTACTAGAAGATTATTTGTATTTACTCTAACGTTGAACTCCTGAAAATACATGACTCAGGAAAGGAAAACATGAATGGACAATAAATTTCGTAACTTTGATGCTCGTAGTAGAAAGTTGTCCAGTAAACTGATGTCAGAGAGTTATAGAGCTTGAAGACAAAAGGGTGAGTGAATAGTGGTTTGTGGTCCCAAACAGCATTTTAACGTTGTTGAACAACGTCATAACAATGATTGAAGGGATGTATGGATAAAGGTGTTCACTGACTTTTTCTCAAAAATTGGAATATCCTATTCAATAAGGGTGTTGTAATGTTACGACTATCACCAATGTTTCGTTAAGTTTCAATCACTAAATGTTTACATACCGGATGGATAAGGAAGCTAAGAAACAACATAATTCCGTGTCTCGGGTGAATAAAGATTGGTAAAAACGTTTTACTGACAAATTAGCAATTTCCTAATTATGTAACACCTTTATTGATCCACCCCTTCAATTATTCGTCCCGCACTTGCATCAATAATGGTGGATAAATTGTCGTTGCAGCGTTGGCATGCGACTGACAGTGATGATATGATGATCAACGACGTCATTTAACGTTGCGCGGAAAAACAACTTTTGAACCAAAGTACCAAATTTTTTTCTATCTTGACAGACGTTATTGGCGCATATTTAAAATAGGGGAATATTAGTAAAGGCTCCATATTCATTTGACGCCCTAAACAGTCCACTTGTTTGCTCTATAGTAGGTTTACTATCCAAGGCAAGATACCAGATGAAAATATGCTCAATCGGTATGTATTAATTATCTGGAGACATCGCTGAACATATAAAAAAATTTAGAAAGTGTTTTACACAACAATCCTGGTTTTGTTAGAGTTTATCGAAACTGACAAAACTATCTAGAGACATCGCTGAACGGCTGAACACGTAAACATGAAACTAGAAAGTGTTTTACACAACAATCCTGGTTTTGTCAGAGTTTCGATAAACTGTCTCCAAATAATTAATACATATCGATTGAGCATATTTTCATTTTGATATCTTGTCTTGAATAGTGAGCACGAGGAAGACACCGCAGTGCCACAATCCAGGTATAAGATAAGGATAGAAATGGTCAAGAAAGCACGACCCACACAGTTCTCAATTGGCGGAAAGCGTGGTTTTTTCTATCCACATTTTATACTTACAATTACCAACATTGTATCGTCTTCCTCACGCTCATTGTTAGATGTAGAATACCAAAATTCAATTTTATTCAGTCTGTATGTTGTTGAATATCATACACTTCATTCTTCAGATCGATTATGGCAAATTCCCTTTTTTTTGGTCGATGTTCAAGTTGTTCTATAGCGAGAGGCATTCGTGAAAAGATTGAGTCTATAAATTCTAAATCTTTTTGGACTCTGGATCGACAATAGCTTATTGAGTATTTCGAATAGAAACAGCTTTTTAGCATCCAACTGTAACATGACTCTTTTTATATCGACAAAGTTTCTGTAGTAATACGATGCTGCGTTCAGCCAAGTGCCTCTTCCACGAATTTTTCAATATAATCTGTATCTCCACTTGATATGGCTAGACCTTGAAAAAATTTTCCCGTATCGGAGGCCGCCATACTGTGGGCAATCTAGTTACATTTCAATTTATTATTGGTAAAAATTAGTGATTTTGCGTTGGTCATACTGGGTTTCGATTTGTCAATTGGTGGTCATTTTTGGACGATTTGTTTATGTGATGTGCTGTGACTGGATTTATTAATTATTGTACTTTTTGCCTGATTCGTCAGTTTTATTAGATTTGTTCTGTATTTATTAGTTTTTGAGGATCATTCTGTGGCTATTATTTAGTGTAGAACTTCTCTGTGCGCTTAATTAAGAAAGTTCCACCAGAAAAAAATGGTGTAACGTTCATTCGTAAGTCTGTTAGTATTCAGACACCAATAGGTTTTCATTAAAAGCTGGATAGTTCTGTAATTTTTTTATAATAAAACATTTTTCAATTGAGTGGTTTTTCTCGTCTTAAATGTGAAATATTTTTTTCTTCAAATAGTGTTTAACTAATTTGTAATACACGACTGTGATAATAACACAACTTATCTTCTAGTTGCCAATAATCAGTAGAAATATCACAAAAGAGTGAAAATAAATTGAAAATAATTCGACAGTTTTTCGAGAACCTGTTGCTTAGCAATAGACACGAGAGCCTATAGGGCTCAAGTGTCTATTGGTGAATGGCAACAAGTTTGAGAAAAGAACCGGAGAATTATTTTCTAATTTATTCTTACTCTCGAATGGTATTCGAAAGATAATTTTTTTTTATGTTTAAATATAAAATATAAATATTGTCTGAACGTTATTTGTGGTATTCTTTAAGTTTCTCTTTCTCTTTTTTGGGACTTACTACAAGTGCAGGGGTTTATTTTTCCACTATCATACTGGATAATTAACTATATTTTTCAGATAATGAAGAATTATTCATGTGGTAGTAAATCCCAAAAAAAGAGAACGAAAGGCAAAATATAACTTTTAAAAATTATTTCTTCAATAAAAAACAGAAAAACTTTATTTCCTATTTTTATTACTAGAGGACTTCCAGCCAAGTACATGAACAATTTGTCCTACGTTTCGTCCGAATTTTCGGACTTTTTCAAGGTTAAAAGCTAATATAAATTTCCTATTTTAATTTTATTGTATGGGTGGGTTTTATTTTGTTTTTCATCATTTTTTTATTTGATGGGTATGTGATGTACGTGTAGTTCGACGAGTTATACCCATCAAATAAAAAAATGATGAAAAACAAAATAAAACCCACCTATACAATACAATTAAAATAGGAAATTTATATTAGCTTTTAACCTTGAAAAAGTCAGAAAACTCGGACGAAACGTAGGACAAATTGTTCATGTACCTGGCTGGAAGTCCTCTAGTAATAAAAATAGGAAATAAAGTTTTTCTGTTTTTTATTGAAGAAATAATTTCTACCTTAACAGCCAACAACTTGTGTAAAATATCATCTATAACTTTTAAAAATTTTTTTTCAACAATTGACAATTGACTCAATTTAAACTAAATAAAGTAAATTTATAGTGCATCAAAATTAAACTGTGCTAAAGTTTTGATCATGAAAACACAATTATTGTAAATGTTTCGTCCGTGAATGGTATACCTATTTTCATTTAGTTTGTAACCCCTTTCGTCACAAAATGATTGGGAAATGTTTCCGTATCGAATTATTACTTATTATAGTATTTTTACATGCATTTTCTTTATTTTGTATAATTTTTTCCACTGACGCTGAACTAAATCGTTTTTGGTTCATTTTTTAAAATTTAAGACAAAACTGGTGACAGATGTCAAAACCAGAAAATACGTCAAGGTACAAAAACAAATTACTACAAAATATTCTCAGTAGGATAATATAATTAGATTATTCTCACTATAATAACAATATAATTGGAAGAAATTAAACACGATCAAAAATACTGCTAAATGATTGGAAAATAAAAACATTAAAAAATAATCTCGGAAATAGACACGTGTGTATGTAGTAAACATGATTTAAATATCCGCGGTCTCATAACCTTCTATAATTGGTTAATATGTAGCCAATATAAATTGTCCACGGTATGGCAGCTTTACATGTAGGGGGCATTTTATTAGTATTGAATCAGAAATCCAGATTATATTGAGAAATTCGTGACCCATCTTATCAGTATACGCTGTGGAGGTAGTAGTGTATTGGGTAGAAATTCGTGAAAAAAATCATATGAATATGTACGCAGGACAGCACCTGCGGGCAAGTATTGCATAATATTCTGGCTGGAAGAATAATACAAATGCTATTTCACAGTTTGTATTAGGTAGGTATATGATTTTTTTGGGGATATATGAATGTCTATGCAACTACATAATTCGCAAACAATTTCATGTTATTAAACGAAATTTGATTTATAATCGAACTAATTCTTTTTAGATACATAGAAGGTTTTTTAAAGTACATGATTAATGAAAGTGCATAATGAATTCGTTTTATACGGTTATATAAAAATGTATACAATGTAAACAAACACGACATAAACTTGTATTTCTTAACAAGGTTCCTGCAGATGGCACTGGAATGACACACCAATATCCGAACAATGTAATGATTTACTTACTGGTTGTAAATTTAAGATGGCATAATAGATTGACCAAAATCTTCACATTTTTTTCACTTTACTTCAACATCACAATGGGGGACAACAGTATGTACGTTCATCTCTGAGCAGATCTTAAAAAAATATTGTAGTTATGAAAAGCAACCTCAACCGTGTTTATGTATGAATCTTTCTAAAATATACGTCATATATACGCCGTAACAGCTACTTTTGATTATGGCTTAAGGAGTGATAGAGATAGCGCATGTATTTAGTCTTAGCACAAACAGCATCGACATTCAGTGGATACTGTGGATAGCCGACGCCGGCCTAGCTATTCTGAGAGGCGTAAAGTGAGGAGAGTTGCATTATGCAGGCATTATGGAGTCTATTATTGCATATTCAAAAGTGTTTGTTACAACATTTATATGCTTAGTTGTAAAAAGGGGTTGAATATTTGATTGATCGGTCTCTCACCATTGATACTGAGAAGGGTACAATATAAAGAAAATCGCAGGAATAATAGAATAGCACAACAAAAATGTACAGGTTATGTTGTTTGTTTTAGTTCTTCGCCTTGCTTTACCCTCTTTGCCATGCATGCATTACACCACGTTACGTTGTCCGTAAAATGTTAAAGAATGACTAATCTATACGCTGATAATTCAGTTTCATGATGACGTTTCTGCAACGTCAATAATAACCGAAAACCTGCACCAACGTTCACAGTCACATATTGAAGTCGCCCAGACGTTGTTAAAACGTGTCTATTTTACTTTAGTCGCACATAACTGATAACCCAGGTAACACTAATGCTCTTATTAAGATCTCCAAGGTCGCTTTAAAATTATACAATAAAACTTCGAATAAAACCAAATGATCTTCAAGACAAGCTTAGGGTCACCATAAAGTAGCTTCTAGCCAAAAAGGGCCCATCCTAAAAGGGTCTTGAAGACTAAATTTTAAAACTAAGTATATTAAAAACCATTTAGTTTTAATTTCATATTCTTAAAGAGTTCTTCAAGGCAACCTTAAATTTATGTGTTAAAACGTTTTGCATTTAAAATAAAATTGCAGCAGACTAAATTGCCTTGAGAATCATTATAATTAATCCTAAAAGGGTTTTATTTTGTTTTAAAGTCGGACAACTTTATGCGTGAAATAGTTAAAACAACGGCAAGTCTCTAATGGGGCAGAGTGGTAATATTTTAAACGTAACGCATATAAAGCTGATCAAAAATAATATTCAAATGCAAACTATTCTGGTAAAAATTACCAACGGATGGCACTTTTCTGACAAAATATAATAAAATACTTCTACATAACTCGAGCGCCACCAATATAATGTTTTTTTCTATTATCTAAAAAATTTTTTAAAAATATCGTCAATTTTTATTTTGCATCTAAACATCCAAATGCATTTTTTTTATTAAATTGCATGTTTGGACACACCGTCCTTCAGTTATTTAAGAGGATGTAAAGCGCATATATTTCAATAATATTTTTTTCTTTGGCTATTGAAAATATTCATCATGGCGGGTCTGTATCTTATATAAAAAATGGCGTGGTCTAGATAAAAACTGATTGCAAGTTAATAGAACATTTTAAATCTTACAAGACTTAAAATAGCGTTTTATTTACCACTTTAAGTACAATTACTCTCCCAGACATTTATTTACTCTTCCTTTTAAAACTGAGTTGCTTTAATATGTTCAAACTCGTGGCCTTATTGATTTAAAGGGATCTGGCGCGCGTATGAAATCCTAACCTTAAAATTGTGCCGGTTTTGTGATTGCTGGATTTAATGACTTCGTTTTAATTTAAAATACTTGTCACTAATATTTTCCATTTTAAATATGTCTTCTAGTTTTCATTTA
Organism: Rhamnusium bicolor; assembly: GCA_029963845.1. Taxonomy (NCBI): domain Eukaryota; kingdom Metazoa; phylum Arthropoda; class Insecta; order Coleoptera; family Cerambycidae; genus Rhamnusium; species Rhamnusium bicolor. The sequence goes on along the minus strand of JANEYF010002564.1, from coordinate 424,184 downwards.
TGCATAAAGTAGGTACACGGACTGCACTGGTTCACTAAATCAGCAATCAGTTTATTGAGCAGATGGCATGTTTTCTCCGATTATGGAGGGGGTAGAATTAGTTTTAATAAAGTCATCAAAAATCCAACAGGCATTTCTTTTAATCAAATTGACTAAATTAAAACCTTTGAACTTTAAAATATTCTTAATTTACTCTTTAAAAAGTAAAAACTATGTTTTAGGATTTAATGTGGAATTTCATTGAGCATATAGGCTTAAGATAAAATAGTTTTCTTAATGGGTTTTACTGACTACATCAAGGATGCTCCATAAAACTACATTAAAACCATTTGTTCCAAAATGGATTGTTTTAAAACCAACTTGCTATTTAATTCTTTAAAAAGGCAAATTAGTTTTAAAATAGCCAATATCAAGAGTATTATAAAACTAGTATAAGATCAATAGGGCAGTAGGAGCAAACAGTTTTTTTATTTTAATTTAAAGAGTGCATTAAATCTTTTGCATAAGAATCAGTGGTCTTTAAGAACTTTTAGTTTATCTTAAGGTAAATTTAAAACCACTATCATTTTATTGAACATGTTAAAGCACTTTTAAAACCTAAATAAATCAAAGGTATCTTAGAGTTGTTACTTGGGAAGTAAAGCTGGCAGAAATGTGTGGCGGCACATGGTCGCATCATAATAAACGTAATAAAAGAAATTAACTAGTAACAAAAGCAATTTATAATAGTGCATGTACAACTTACCCTCTTAACTAGCTTGATTATCACAAAATGGAGAAGATCTTTAAAAACTTTGCAGCATCAGATATGTTTCTATGGTTGTCTCCATGGGTGATGTTCGCTGTGGTGAAAAAATATGCTTATATTTTGAGAACGACCGTTCGACATCTATTGATGTAATACAGGCATACTTAAAATACTGTTTGAACGCACTAAACGGATCTGGAGATGCACCATCAGTATTATTACAAATTTGTCTTAATCTGGTAAAACTGGTGTCTTGCTTTAACACACGTGCGAACTTTTCTTTAACGTCCACTATTTGCAGTGACTCCGCTAACGACAACGGATTGTTTTGTAAGTTTTTATGGCGTCATGTAATCTTTTATAGTTCTTGTGAATAGTTTATAAAATTTTCAAAGAAATATATTTGAATATTGTCTGGCTTACCTTAATAGCTGCAGCATCGTCAGGATTGAATACAGTAGCACAGCTTTTATTTGTTGTAAATAAAAAAGTTGCCTTCAACCATGTTCCCCAACGTGTAGGATTCGGCTGTGGTGGGAATACCGGGACACTTGCTGTGAAATGCGTTTAGTAGATTTAAGAAACACTTTTTTTGTACTTGATATTAATGCACCTTGTTGAATAGTTTCTGCCACAAGATGTAAAGCATGCACTTTACACGTAACATGTACCAACCTACAACCGTGTTTTTGAAGAGAATGACTTACCAAATTCAATGTCACGGCACCATCGGTCACAAACATCAACACTTGACTTGTTGACAGGTCGACACCCGTGTAATTGTTTTACCAGTACATACTCAGTTAGTTTTTTGCTCGCTAGTAATAGTGGAAATGTCGGTTTAAGAGGGTCCAATACACGTACTACAACATTTACCATAGATTTTTTTTTCACAATATGTCGTCTCGTTAAAACATAACCACAGCCGTGTATTTTTAATACACATTCTCGCGGCTCGCTTCGGTATTTGGTATTTGTCCGCCGGTTGCTGTCCCTAAATTCCTGGTGTCACACCATTGAACCACCGCACGAAATGCCAACTTTACTGGTAAGTGATAAGGCAACGCAACGTTCTCTTGTCAACCGCAGAGCTCGTGGGTGACATGATGACGATTTTCTATACCCAATACAAAAACAGTTTCTTTACACGATTATCCACGGCTCCGAAATTCGAATAAGCTGTCAAAGCAAAGCAAAGCAAAACTTCATTTTACACCTTTTATGTGAATCTGAACACAAAACTTTAAATCATTTTAACGTTTCACATGTTTTACGCAATTCTCCGCAACTGGTATTTTAACAGAAGTACTCGGTGATGTGAAATACAATGGCCCGGGTTCAAAACCGGGCAGTAGCAAGTCTATGAGATATGACGGATTAGCGGACTTACCTGTACATACCGTGTATGTGCGATGTGAGCTCGTTAAAAATCCCTACCCCTCGATAAGCACTAATGAGCTTATTTCACAAGGGACAAAAAATATGATAAAGATGTGTTTCTTGGTGAAAAAAAGAAAGGAGGAGGAATTTTTATAGTATCAATATTAGGAAGATTGCAAGCTAATGATGTTGTAGCTATGCAGATTTCAACATTTCCCAAGTTTCATTGTCGTAAAAAATTGACGTATCATCTGCGAAGGATATTTTTTGTCCTACAGAATTCTGAGTAAGTATATCGTTCATGTATATTATAAATAGTACGAGTCCCAGAACTGTTCCCTGAGGTACACCAAAAGTTGCAATTTCATGGTCACTTTCAATGTTATCAATTCTAACATACTTCTTCCTACTTTGTAGGTAGTTTTTGAACAGATCGAGTACTACACAACTAAACCCTATATGTTCCAATTTACAAAGCAGTTGGTCATGAGAGACAGTATCAAATGCCTTCGCTAGATCTAGGAAGACACATAGCGATGGTTTTGATTATTCTACTGCGTTATACATATACGATACAAGTTTAGCAATTGCATCATTTGTAGACTTTTTTCTTGAAACCCGTATTAGGAATCAGATATGAGATTATACTTTTGCAAATATTTTACTACTCTAACTTTGATAATTTTTTCCAATAATTTACCGAAATTTGAAATAAGTGAAACCTAGGCCTATAGTTTTCCCTTAAATTTATATCACCGCATTTATATAAGGGTTTTACTATAGCCTCTTTAAAAGATGTTGGGTATACACCGGTTTCTAGAACTTTATTATAAATATGACACAACGGTTTTGTTATATATTCTTCAAGGTTTCTAATTACTCTGAATGTTATACCATTTTTGCCTGGAGCTTTTTTAATTTTCAATTCTTCAGTGTTTTAATATCAGGTTCATCCGTTGGATATAAGAAGAGAGAACTGGTTACTTCAATTCTACTCACTATTGGAGGATAGTAATCAATTTTTTGAGCTAAATTTGTTCCTACATTTATATAACAATTATTAAATTGTTTAGCTATTTCATATTTTCTAGAAATTTTTGTACCAATTTTTAAAATATGTTCTATTTCTGAGTTACTTTTTGTTAAATTGTTTGTAATTGTCTTTACTCCCTCCCACAGATTCTTACTATCTACTTTTCCAGCATTATAGATAAGATTTTTTATATATTCACTTTTTGCTTTTTTTTACAAGACCGTTAATTTTATTTCTATAGATAATATACTACCTTTTTATTTCAATATCCTGAGGGGTTTTAAGTGTTGCTGAGATAGTTTATCTCTTTTGCATATTGACGTTACAATGCCATTAGTTATCCAGGGCTTCCTTTTTTTTTCTACTAGAATGTGATTTTATTATTGTTGCTTGTTTGATGTAATTTTTTATTATATTTAAAAAGTTTTCAGCACTGGTGTCGCAGTCCTCACAATTATATACATTAATCCAATTTTCATTTTTAATAAAATGTATTAGTTTGGGAGTATCAATTATTTTATATTGGTTACATGTTTCTATTTCTATTTTTGTAATAGGTATGAATAAATCTAAAATTATGCGGTAGTGATCTGTGATATTTGTTTTAATAATAGTCGACATTTGCTTGACATTATTTTTATCGCGATTTATTTTTAAAAATATGTGATCTATGTATGTTTTTGAGTTTTTTGTTTCCTAGTATATTTATTAATTTGAGCAATAAAATCATATTCATTAAGTATATCTAAATAATCTCGAGAGTGTATATTTTCTGACAATATATCAATATTAATGTCTCCGACAAATATGGCATAATCAGTTCTATTTAATTGTTCCAAGTACGTTTTCAGTCCTATATTAAACTCCTCTATTGAGATATTTGGTGATTTATAAAGCGCCGATAAAGTTGTTTTTTGTTATTTTGTTCGATATTAAGTTGCAAAGTAGATACTTCCCCAATATTAACAAACTAGATGTATAGTTAAAACAACTTTTTATATAGACTATGACTCCGTCACTTTTGTTATGGTTACCTTGATTATATCATAAATCGTAACCAGGAATTTGAAAAAAAGATATGTCTGGTATATTCCACGTTTCACTAAGAACAATACAATCAAAATCGTTACCAAATAATATCAAGAAGACACATCAAAATTTTTAGATACTCCTAATATTATTATGTAGTACAGAGAAATCGGTTTTAAATGTATTCTTTTTCATAGATTTTACTTTATCATATTCACTGACATTATTGAATACTTGTGTATCTACTAAAGGATTTTCATAATCTCTGATAAATGAATCCATTTCTAACTTAATTACGGAATTTACACTATTTATAAATTTTAAATTTAGAACAGCAAACAATTTTTTTTTACTGTTTAGCTATATTTAATTTAACACTACAAGAAAAATATAAATTTAAGGCAGAATTCTAATTATTAACAAATATATAAATTACACTAGTTGGATGAAATTATACAACGAAATGATTAAATATTTTTTCTATTTCTACTAGACGTTCTTTCCAGAAGGATAATTCTTTTTTGTGCAGCAACTAGTTTTTCTGGAGTTTCTTTAAACTTTCTTTTCTTTTCATCTTCCGTTTTGTTCTTTATATTCTCCATTTCATTTATTTAATTTGTGTTGTCAGTTACTTTGGCATACGATAGAATATTTTTCTCACCGTTGTTTGATTCAATTTCTTCTTCCTCTTGTACCTCAGGAGAATTTAGCGGGACTGGAGTGGCTGTTTGCCTAGGCTGTGGTGGTGAATAGTATCCACAATTATTTATGTGTTTGTTTGATTTAATTTCTTCCTGTGTGTATAACTTTCCATCAATTACTAAGTAATTTCTTTTCAGTATAGCTGTTTTGTTGTCTTCTCTTGCTTTTCGTAAACTCTCTAATAAAAATTTTCTTCCCTCTCTATCTTATTTAATTAAATCTTCATTAATAAAAATTTCTGTACATTTTAGCTTTGTACGATTTTGCAATATGCTTTTCTTGATTAAATATGACAAAAATTCAATGAGTATTGACCTGGCCTTATCTGATTCTTTCCCAAGTCGAAAAATATTTGTTATTTCAAAAAATTTTATGGTAATACCTAGTTCTTCTCTTAGCAATGTTTCTATCCTAGCTATTAGATTGTGCTCATTTTCATTTTCTTCTTTTTTAATGCCATAGAAAACAAGATTTTTTTTTAATCTGTCTTACTGTTTCTCTTGGTTGATTTTTTAGTTCTTTATTTTCGGTTTCAAGTATTTTGACTTTTCCTTTGATTTCTATTACCTCAGAATCCACTTTTTTAGAAAGTACTTGTAACCCTTGGTTTACTTCTTCGACTTTGCTAGCCAAGTTATCATTTACTTTCTTTATTAATTTATATACATCTTCTATGTATATTTTGCTTTGATCAGGATCTAACATTTTTCGTTTAATTTTAGATTAATGTTCTTAAGTACAGATCTGCACAGCGAATTATTTGATATACCTAATTAGTTTTAGAATTTATGACCCCCTTTTAAAGGGCTGGAATTCCCATATGCAACGCCTATGGACACTATATTATTAGACAAACTCTATTTATCTTTTAATGATCTATCAATCACCTGATGAAATTTGATTCGCCCGAAATGATTCACCCTGTATAAACGATAATAAGTATAATTAGCAACCTGATTATAGTAATTTGTTATGATTTATGATGATAAAATTCAAAATTGAGCTAATAGGAGTAGCAATGTTCAATAAAAATAAAAGTAAGTGAATTGATACAAGAATATAAATATCTATCCATCACCTATTCATCATATTTTTTTAAGCAGGTAAGCCCATTTAAAGTTTTTGTAATAATAAAGCAATTTAAAATATATATTTTAATCCTAGTTCAAAATACATTTACTTGTTTGAGTAACAATATAGTAATTTTTTTTAGTTTTCACTTAACTGTTTCATAAACAAAGAAAAACATGCTTTTTGCGAATTTATATCCAGGGCATCATAGAGAAGGGCGTATAATCACAGTATTTACACTGGCGTTTACGCCCTTATGATATGATGCTCTCGATATGATACAAATAAAAACCGTCATAGTTCTATGAAGCCAAATGTAAATGTCAGTCATTTATAGAGATCGGATTTGTATAAATTTTATGCTTCAGTTAAATATCAAAAGTATCAAGAAAATTTCTTAAATTGTGCACGAATTAGAATGAAATGAATCATTTGATTCACCAATTTGATTTCACCCAATAACTGGTATTTTATGCTATGCTTTTTGAATTTTTAGACGTATATTCCAACTTTTTTTATTGTCAATGCATATTTTGCGTACAAAAATAGGTTTTTAAAACTATTTGAGCAGTGGAGTAGTTGGCTAGACCGCGCGATGACAAATGCGATTAGATAATCTCTCCATTGTAACTACTGGTTCGAATCCCGCCACCGGCACTGGCAATGTTGTTAGGAATGGTTGTGTGTCCGAGTATTTTTCATAAATGTGGTGTTTGTTTATTATTAGTATTTTTTTCTTGCCGTTAAATTTTTGTTAAAGGATATGGGGGATTTTTGTTTTTGAAGTGACTTAATTTGAAAAAATCCAATAATCCAACGTCAATCTAAGGTGACATTGTTTTCACAGCACACTTTCTAAGTAAGCCATATAGTGGTAAATGCTTTGTGTAATATTGGTGTAAGAAGTGAAAATGTTTTACTGCTTGTATCAGAACCAGCGGCATATACACTATGTCCCAGGATAGATGTAATAAGAGTGTAATGGACAAAAAAATTTCAAATTTCAGAATGGCACTTCGGGAATCAGTCCTGCTGGGTGTAAAACTAGTATATATAAAAAGTTAGTTTAATCGGTGTTATACAGGGTGTTGTAGAAGTCAATTTATAAAAATCATCATTAAACTACCATACATGAAAAAACGCTATTAAAAAAAAGTCGTATAGAATGCACTATCTCCTTTAATTCCTATAACCCTCTCTCCCACAAATTAACCGCATATCAATCTATGACACACCGAGCCTTCAGCTTATCTAAAATATTACATATTTGTGGGAAAAACGAAAAATTTAATTTATTAGAAGCGCTAGAAATAGATAAATTAAATAGGAATAAAAATTAAAAATTAAACATATTAAAGGACCAAATAGATTTAAATAATTTTCCGTTATTAAACTTGTTCAGTTAATCTAATGCTGTTAATAAAAATCACACCATAATATAATTTATTATCTTGAGAAACCCTCTACATTTAAAGATATAAACATCTGTATAAATATGAATTATATGATCAATCATAAAGTGACCCATGCTTCTATTCAGTTCAGTTTTTATTTAAATGAAAGTAAAATCTGTGTATAATTTAGTTTACATTTTCAATGTCCGAATAGGATGAAACTAGTTGTAAAAATAATAAATAAAATGAAAATTAGACAAGTAATAGAAAGTGTTTATAATTTTTTTTAAATAGTTGTGCTTCCTACTTCTCGTAGAAACATTTTATTTGTATCTCGTATGTATCAAATGTGCTTAAATTATAGTAATATCGAGTAGAGTCTCGATATATTTAACTGTAAAATTGCTGATATAAAAATATTTATTTAATGCATGTTTATTTAATGTCTTTTATATTCTATGTATTGTGTGATATTTTAATTTATATTATTCTGTTTGTATGGTGTTATATAGTTGTTATATTTTGTACTACTGAATTTTTATATATTTTTGTACGCTATTGTTCACTATTTTTCGTTTTTGTGTATATCTGTAGTTTATTTATCCTGTAACTGGGTTTTATCACTCGTTGGATAAATTTATTGCAAATAAATAGATAAAAAAAAGTGATTCATAATACTAATTTATTTCAGAAAATATATTTATGATTTCAGAGCACTCTCAACTTGCAAAAACGATTTTTAGAAATTTAAAATAATGTACTAATTTATTTAAAAAATGGGAAGGTCCAACAAAGTAAATTTATATTTCTGAAATTTAGTAAGGAAGCACAAATTGCATTCTAAACAACATTATCGTTGGAATTTTTTCATATCTTGTAAAATAAAGATAGTTTATTTGTGACGATTTTTATAAATTAACTTATAATAAACCTGTATAAAACCGATCTACTCATTTTTGATACATTTTAGTTTTACATCAAGCAAGACTGAATCCCCAAGTGACATTTCAAAATTCTACAATTTGTTGTCCATTAAATCTTTTGTTACATCTATCTTGGGACATAGTGTATGTGTAAACCTGCCAGGCTTTCATGATCCACATATCCCAATAATTCATGTAACTTGTCTGGACCATGCCTTGCAATCTGTATTAATGTCTTGAACACAGTACAGAAGATTTCATGAAATGTTTTAGACACTCGATGTATGTATGTATTTTAATTATTCCGTACAAATGATTCTTATTGTCTCTTAATCTATGTGCCAGCCCTGCACGTACGGAAATTGTCCGCTGTCTAACGATAAAAATTAATTTATCGTTTACATAATGGACCACATTGTATATAAAAAAATAAATTAGGCGAATCGTCTGGCCGTGGTCAACAAACGTGATAGTTGTGATACACGCATATAGTCATATAGTAATAATTAATAATTTTATAAAAAACAAAAATATTTAGTTTATTTACCTAACCTTATGCTCACTACAAATAAATATTTTCAAAAATAAATGAGAAACAGTCGGTCAAAATATTTACCAAAAACAATATTTCCACTTGAACTGAGAAGTTTAAGTTAAAATAATCTTAATATTGTTACGTGTTTGCTATCCACACAAACACCTATACTCGTGGATTCGTTGATTGAAAGTCCAGGTAACACTTACTCACTACTTTATTTACTAATTAACAATTAACAACAATAGATTAATAACTGACTTAATTATAATCACAATTGAACACTTATAACTTATGTCTTTTTCGTATTTCTTCTTTACTCGCTCGCGTTTCACTTAAGATTAAGTCTCGGCCCACCGTGCGTCTTATTTATACATCCATTCACCCGGTCTAGAGCAGTCCAGAATATTCCCGGCCGTTCCCATACAATTCCAGTCTCATCTAATCAGTATACACAGTCCAGTGGCGTAACAATATTCATTACTATGGTTCGGAATGGGAATTTTCATTTTTAAAAATATGCACATTTATTTTTTCTTTTCAATATCTACATCCCTTCACAAGTTATAAGGATTTTTTGATTTTATCAGTTTATGTTTTACACATATTTTACATCTATTCGATCTTTCAAAGAATTTTTTCAAAACTTTTTTGTTTTTCGTCCAAAAGGCCTGAGACTTTTGCACAGGATAGTAGGCTGCCAAAGTTGATAGTGGGTGTTGAGGTGTTATTTTATTTATTTTTTTTGATATCTACATCCCTTCACGAGTTATGAGGACTTTTTACTTTCTTATACCTAATATAAGGAAGTATAGTAATCGTGATTTTTTTCGACCTCGAGATTTTGATTGATATATACGTTTTGAACCCTTCTAAACCCATTCTGACTATTTTTCGAATGATGTCTGTCGGTGCGTGTGTGTGGATGTGTGTGTGTGTGTATGTATGTGTGTATCCGCGATAACTCAAAAAATGCTAATGGGAGACTTTTCAAATTTGGCAGTTAAGATTGTCAACAACATTTTAGGTGACACATTAAATTTGGTTAATGTGGTACCATCAGAAGAGACATAATGAATGAAAGAAGAAAAAAGTTACAATTTCGGGAAAAAAATTAAAAAATTTGTATTACATTTCTGGATGAAAATCGACGAATTATAATGAAAAAACATAATTTTATAAAAAAAAAATCTGTCCGCAGGTCTGTAGTATCAGATAGCAGCTACAGTTTTTGAGATAAAGCTTTCAGATTTTGTACACTTGTTCTAAAGGCCAAAGACAATGAAAAATTCGGTAATAAACAAAATTGGCCAGCTGAAAAGGAGTCCACAGAAACTTTTTTGTATTTGACTTTACAAAAAAATATATTCTTGATGAAAGATTATAAATCATGTCTACTATATCAAGCCAATAAAATATATTTTCCAAGTACTTAAATAAAGCTGATGTAAACTGAAATATTTTACACATTTGGCCTCATAAAATGGGGTTAGGATAAATTTAACAGTTTGACGTTTGAAAGGTCTAATTTAGTTACAAAAATGTCAATGTCAACAACAAAAAATTATTAAAATATGTGACTTGAATTATTATTGACAGTATCAAATGACGCTGATAATTAATTATTTAAAAATTTTAATGAAACATTTCAAGGTACGCTATTCAAATTTAATTGAGGTAAGTGAAGAATTAAATAGAATGATTTTTTTTAGATCAGGATGATATATACTGGTATAAGAAAGTTATATGCTAGCCACATCAGATATTTGGTGTTGTTTTAAAAACATTTTAAAAGTTTTTTTTTGTTTTTGAATTTTCCTGGGCATCGGTCTGCGGGGTGGCTAATGTTACACCTGAGATGACGTTTTAAATGACAAAGCAGTAGTCTTTTCTACACAAGACAAATGTGGAGTCTCTGAAAAAGTTAACATATTTTAAGTAGATATGCTTCAATTACATCTGTGCACTCTGGCGGTCCTTCTCACACAGTGTTGCCAGTGTTAGCGATTAATTGCCAGATTTGCCGATATGCTTAGAACACTGACGATGCAGCGACCATTTATGAAAATTGGGTGATTTCTTGACGATCCAGTTCTTTTTTTATATAAATATTTTTCTGGTTCATTATTTTTTCAGAGCTTATAATTAACCATATTAACCGATATACCATTGCTTGTGAGTCGTGACCGTAAGCATAGTAAACATAACCTTTGTTTGCAAACTCTACATTATTACACTTTTTGCAGTAAATGAGTATGGTTACTTCACTTCAACGTACTTTGTTTGTGTTAATGCTATCTTTGTTTGCTTACACTCCATTGTAAAAAGTATAAAAGTGTAAAGTTTACGAACAGAGCTATAGTAAAAGGTGTTTGGCTGTCATGATGTCACAAGATTATTTCATGCCAGGTCGATAGGAAACAGATTGGAGTTAGTAAATGTGGAGCATTACGTAGAACAACGCGTCCTGATTGTTAAACATTATTATCAAAGTGGTGAAAGCTTGATTGCCACAATGTTAAACACACGACACGAGTTCGTAGAGGTCGTCCAGAACAAAACATCGCGACAGTTTGCGACAGCGTGGCCGAGAGTCCAGGGACGTCGATTCGTCACGTTACAACAGCTACTATTCAGCGTATTCTCACTAAAGATTTGCATCTCCATGCCTTTAAAGTCCAATTGGCTCAACAACTTCTGCCAACAGATCATGCACAGCGAAGAAAGTTCACCAATTGGATCCTTGAACAACAAGAAGTGAATGCCGATTTTGCAGACAAAATCATTTTCAGTGATGAGGCCCATTTTCACATCTATGGCTTCACTAATAGGCAAAACTGCCGCATTTGAGGCTTAGAAAATCCACGAATGATTTATGAGAAAGCAATGCATCCGAAACGTGTCACTGTCTGGTGTGCATTGTGGTCTGGAGGAATCATTGAGCCATTTCTCTTCGAGGACAAGGCAAGTAATGCAGTAACGGTGAATGGCGAACGTTATCGTGCTATGATAACCCAGTTTTTTGTGCCTCAATTGGAAGATATTGCTCTCGACGACATGTGGTTTCAGCAGGACGGTGCCTTTTGCCATACCGCCCGTGAAACATTGACAGTCTTGCACGAGTCTTTTCCTGGTCGAGTCATCTCTCGGTTTGGGGACCAGAATTGGCCGCGACGTTTTTGCAATTTAGCACCTTTGGACTTTTGGCTGTGGGGTTATCTGATCTGAAGTCACAGGTTTATACCAACAAGCCACGATCATCGAGCATTGAAGGCCGAAATTAGACGCTATATCAACGGAATACCGCCGCATGTATGCAATACCGTTATTCAAAATTTCGCCAAAAGAGTACGCATGTGTCAGCAAAGCCGTGGCGGCCATTTACTAGATATGTTGTTCCAAATATAACTCCCAAATGTCTGCATTATAACTCAATAAATATTTCAATACTTTGCTGCAGAAAACTATGTTTTATTGAACTTTGAAATATTGTGCTCTTATTGAAACACCCTTTAGTTGCTTTCTTTTTTATCCCTAGTCTTAATTGATCTAAGTGGTTTTACGGTTACGAGGATTGTGTCAAAATAAATTAATTTTTTTGTTTACACAGTGTAAGTGGTGGTAAAATGTGGTAAAAGAAAAGTAACTAGTACCAACACGTAATGTCGGTAAGGAAGTGTTCTATACTACGATTATGAGTGTAAATGATATGTCAATTTACTCATTTTTATACTACTACTACTAGTGGCGAAGCAAAACATTAAATTGACGAGTAGTCTCGCAAATTGTAGTCTGTAATTTATTACTAAAATTTTTTTGGCGATTTTTTTATGAAACTGGCGATTTTTTACTTTGACAGTTGGCGACAATACTTTTTATGACCTGGCAACACTATTCTCACATTCCGAACGAATTTTTAATGAGAGGTCCGTGTGTATAAATTCGGGAGCGCAAAGTTATTAATTAGGTATGTTGCACAAACACAAGCTGCAGAAGTAGCTAGCTCCGGCACTGGTCACAATTACACTATAGTATTTTTATCCTCAACAGGAATGCTAAATATCTAACACTAAATATTTGTTTTATTTATTTATTTGTTAAAGTATTTAATCACGATTTTAGGGAGTGAGGGAGGACGGAAACTTTGTTGTAATCATTGCCAAACACAAACAAATAGTGCCTACGTCACAGAGAGACTGCAGTGGTGTAGCTAGGTGGCCAAAGGGCCACAGTGCAAAATATTTTTGGGTCCCCAATTAAATTAAATACCACAGGTAATACAACTCCATGTATCACTGAAGGTACCTCAAGATACCTTGTGTGGCAGAGGGCTACACATTGAGAGACAATGGACACACACACCTAATGTACGAGTATGTTAGGATTAATTTCTGGTTTAGAAAATATCCTAGCTCCTCGACCGGGGATCGAACCCTGAACTCTAGAGTGAGAGGCAAGTGTTCTTACCCGGAATAAAAAAAATTCAAATTTTAAATTGTTTAATAATTATGAGCGCAATGTTATTCCTTTATCCAAACTTACAATATATGTTATGTAACCCTGTAACAAACAATAACAAAAAATAAAGAGATGAGCATGAAATATATAAAAAATATAAATAGTTTCTCAGTAATAATTATTATTACCAATGGTATTGCAATCACAATCTCTTACGCATGTTATTATCGTTGCGTCGCCGAGCGGTCTTTTTAAAAAGTGAATTTAAAAATTTAACAAACTTTATTTTGACGAAAAATTACAAATAGTTTATAATAAAACAAATCTAACTACAAAGATATGTATATCTAATTGAAGTAAATAATATTATAGAACTAAAATAAAGCCTATCTGGATCGTATTTGTATCATTAAGTTATCGTTTACAATTCAGCGATTCAGGATCTCTGCTGCTGGTTCAGCGCCGTCCATAACTCCTCCACCCTTAGATGAGAACTCTGGTTTTATTTAGAAAGTGCCGATGTTCGTCAATTCTTCCTCTTGGGGTTTTTCTTTGGATTTTGATTTGGTTGCAAATATGTTAAATGTCGGAAATCTGTCTTAGATTTGATCACAGAATCGTATCTGATTCTGTGATTTGATGTAAATAGTTCATAGATTAGACAACAATAGTTCGATTGATTTGCAGCTGGCTCTATTATCTGGTTTTTGATTTCTTCTTATAAATTCTCTGTACGTCTAAATAATGCCGAAAATTCGTCTAGGTCGACATGATCCATTGTGGGCATATTTGAATAATGTTTTATGATAAATTGCTTTGTAAATTAGCATCGGAATATCTATAGGTTCTAGTGTTCTTTGAAAGTTAGTATTCGGAGTGAGTTTGTATTTATCGACAATATTGTAGCATCTATAGGGAATTGTTAATAGGTAGTTCCCTTTTAGTTGTTTCTTTTTCTTCTCTTCACAATTTGTTTCAGCTACAATGGTAGAGAGGCTAGTGATTATCCATGAGTTCAAATCCTCAACTCTTTGTGTTTTAGGATTGGTAATATTAATCTTTGTGAATCTACAGTTATTCTATTTTTGAGAATAATCAGTAAGTTGAATTTCGCAAGGTTCATTTAACGTTCTTTGTATAACAGAATTGTGCATACAAATAATTTTTTTATCTCCATCTCCTCGCATGGTATGTCGGCATAGGAATATCAGTTGGATCTCATTAGGAAATAATGTCTTTGTGGTATAATAGTAATATAGGATCCATTGTTTCCAACAGACAATTAATATAGTTTATAATAATCATAGGGTGTTGTTTCTATTAATGGTATTTTAATAATAAAATAGGTGTAGGAGTCCTTCTGGTAGACTGAAGTTTTACAGAGTTTCTCATATTCAAATGGAATTTTTACTTCTTTCAGGTGACTTTGGATGTTTATTAATTCTTTCCTAAGGTCATTTGGTCTTATAATTGTTTGATGCATTTGCCTTAAATGGGCAAAAGATATTGCCGTGGAAAGTTCTTCTAACGTGTTACAAATAAGTGCGAGAAAATGTGATAGCTTTTCGAGAATATTCTCTACAACTAATAAAATCCCATTCTTTCTATTTTATTTTCAAAATCGATCACTGCTTAATTCTTCTCTGATTTTCTACAAGGATCGTAATTTGTAGTTTTAATAAGGTCATGACTCATGAGTAATAGATATATGATTTTCTATGTCTACTTTTAATTTGGCTTCATTGTTGAATAATCTTTTGAAGTATCGTTCACCGTCATTAGCATTTAAAGTGCTAGTAATTGATTTTTGAAAGGTTAAAACAAAGTTAAACAGTCCTCTTGGTTTTCTAACATGGCTTGGTAGAATTTGTTCAAATAGTATATAAGTTCTATTGATTTCAAAGGTTAGACTTCTATTGATTTAATAAAATATAGTTTTGGTTACAGGTATTTTTTGTTATTTCACAGGATATATTTAACGGTAACGGTGTCCTTAAAAATTCTTTCAAAGGGTTTTTGTTTTGTGGGTGTATGGTTCATTGGTATCTTGGGTGGATATATATCGTATTTGCCTTTTTTGGCATATGTTACAGTCATTAATATAGTCTCGTATTGTGAGTAACATTTCATTTCAATAATATCTTTGTTTTAGTTTGTCGTATGTTTCTTGTGAACCTCTGTGATTTGTCTTCCCTTCATGATACATTTTAATGGTATCATTAATTTCTTCCCTTTCCTTAAAAATATTCTTCTTGTGTGCATCTTATTAAATTCGGTCCATTACTGTTAAAATGTCTGTTACATACTCGACAAAAGTCCTCGTACATTTTGCCTTTATCGAAGTACATATAAAATATGGATTTTTCGCTTGTGTAATCTCTAAGAAAATCGATTATTTGATCTTCGTTGTCTTCATTGGTTATTTCGGCATATAGGATGGTTTTATTGTGTACATTTAGTGTCCTGCACTTTCTAGGGTTCCTTGGATTGTCTTTATAAACATTATTTGGATTTTGTATTTATTATGTCGTCTATAATTTGAATGGTGTCTCGTGGTTCATCCTCCTTGTTGAAGCGGGCACTAAAGATTTCAGGGATATCGAAGTCGTTTGTTTCAATGTCTTTACTTTGTGTATTTTCGATTGAGTTAAGCGTCAGGTTATTCAGGTGTTGGTGTTGCTAGGTCTTTTTTCTCTGTCCAATTCTTGTATTATTGTATCAAATTAGGGATTGTCGATGTTTACTATCATTGATTCGGTATCAATAGGGTGAATTTCTATTCGTAACAATGCATCAGAATTTTTGAGATCTTTTAACGAGAATAACCATCGAAGTGGTCTGTAGTCTATGTATATAATTAAGTATCTGCCGTATAGATAAGACCTAAAATACGGGGTGGATCAAACAGAAGAGCGCAATTCTTTTTCTATCACGAAGTAGTTTTTCTTAGATTCGTTTAGTGTTCTGGATGCATAGGCAAGGTTTATCGCTTCCATGGGATAAAATTGATCCTAATGCGAATTGTGACGTAAGGATAAACGGTTTTAAAAAATCCAGCACCCTGATTTTTTATAAAGAGTGGGCTGTTTGTTAAAATTATCTTACAAGTTTGAAAGATTCTACGAATTGTTTTGTGTGTTCAATTTTTGCTCCTTTCTTAAGCAGGCTGTTAATGATCTGGCAAATTTTGAATAAATCTTTATAAATTTTCGGTAATACGCTATTACTGAATAAGATTTACATGAAACAACTACTCAGCGGACAAAAGCCCCGACCTGCGTTGAATTAAATCTGCATGTCTTGTTTGGTAGCTAAGATCATTTGTCAATTCCTCACTAGACATAAACCGGTTTTGAACTTGTTATGTTCTCGTCAGTATGCCATAAGTAATGAAAAAGACAAATAATAATAGCAAGCCAGGCTAGCCTAAAACAGACTAAGCAAGACGGACATAGTGAGTGATAAGTGTATCTCTCTGGTAGTCAGAACTACTGTATTAGTCCGAGGAATTA
This sequence comes from Rhamnusium bicolor, assembly GCA_029963845.1. Lineage (NCBI taxonomy): Eukaryota > Metazoa > Arthropoda > Insecta > Coleoptera > Cerambycidae > Rhamnusium > Rhamnusium bicolor. The sequence goes on along the minus strand of JANEYF010002564.1, from coordinate 407,399 downwards.
ATATAATTCTTTTTTCGTATTTGGTATTGGAAATCTTAAAATTGCGTCGATTTTATCCGGATTGAGTAGTATACCCACATGTTCGAGAAATTTTACGGTTTGTTTCAGAAATTCCGATTTGTCCAGTTGTATTTTAAAGTTTGTCTTTCTGAACCTGTCAAAGACTAAGCATATACCTTCTATGTGTTCTTGTAAGGATGTGGAAAACATTTAGTAGGTACATCATCCATATAAACTAAATATTTTTGTTGAAGGCCTGATAATACATGGTTCATTGTTCTTTGAAAAGTGGAGGGTGCATTTGGAAGTCCAACGGGCATTCGTAAAAATTCATAGTTTCCTTCGTCTGTTGAGAAAGCTATTTTCCCAATATCTAAATCCAAGGTTGTAAAATATCGACTGCGGTCTAATTTTTCCGAAACGTCTGTTATGTTCGGGATTGGTGTCAGGTACAGTTTTCTCATTAAGTTTTCGATAGCCCATAACAATACGAAATTTCTTCTTTCCACTGTTGTCCATTTTTTTTGGAAGAATCCAAATGGGGAAGACCATGGTGATGTTGAATGTTTAATTATGTTCTGGTACATTGAGTCAATTTGTTATTTTACTTCTGATTTATAGATTTGTGCGAATCTGTATTATTTTATGAAAATGGGAATGTTGTCTATTGTTTAGTCTTATGTTTAATTTGATTTGTGAAGGTAAGTGGAAGATCTTCACAATAAAAAATAGGGCATTTCATCTATTTCAAATTTTACCTATTTATTACCAAAATTAATTACTTTATTATTTCTAAAAATTAAGATCATTAAACGTTAATTATTATTTCATTACAAAGAACCAGAATATAAATCGTATTATATTAGAAATCTCAGGGTTAAACATTTCATTTTAGGAGCAAAAGTGCGCGTTTGAACGCACAATTTTAGTCAGTTATCAGTATGTTAATGTAAACATAGAAATTCCAATGCACTACGCATACGTGACTGCAGTGTCTGTGTGTGGGCATCTGTTAGAAACGCATCAAGATTTAAAGGGAAAATCGACTTTAAAGGTCGTGACGTCAGGGGATACAATTTGTATAAAACGCGGGTCCCGGCAGGACTCGAGGTGATTGCTAGTCGATCATCCAGCTTGGAATTAATTCTGAGTTAGCCTTTACGGTTTTTACCAGCTCAAGATTAATTTCTCTGAGTTAGCTGGAGGATTTATCCTTACAGTTTACAACAAGGTGATTGCTAGTCGATCATCCAGCTTGGAATTAATTCCGAGTTAGCCTTTACGGTTTTTACCAGCTCAAGATTAATTTCTCTGAGTTAGCTGGAGGATTTATCCTTACAGTTTACAACAAGGTGATTGCTAGTCGATCATCCAGCTTGGAAGTAATTCCGAGTTAGCCTTTACGGTTTTTATCAGCTCAAGATTAATTTCTTTGAGTTAGCTGGAGGATTTATCCTTTACAGTTTACAACGAGGGAAGACACGGGGCGTTTATTTTTTAAAGTCCATGAAGTGCAACTATTCCGGTATGCACAACCCGGGGCGACGGATTGAAGAACTAGGGGGGAGATGATGTGGACGAATCACTAGGTAAAGGTTAGGCTATCTAACAGGGTTTTAGTATATTAGTTTATTCCAAATTCTAAATGATTAAAGTAATTTTTCATAAGTTTAAATATCGTAAAATAATATGTTTAGTTGAATCTCTGAAAATTAGAGTTCTATAAGATTAAATACGACTTTATGTTTTGGTTCTCTGGCAAAGGTAAATAAACTTACGTATTGTGGTACCAAGAAAACATTTTAGTAAATAGGAAAGTTAATTAGGGTCACTTTTCAGTTTTAATTACTTTATACATTTTAACTTAACTCGCGGTGATTGTGGGATTTCAATTCACTGGGTCGGGTTTGCTAAATAAAATATGTGCAATCGGTTATTCGGTCAATAACCTGTAAAATAGGTCAGCTGTCTATTATCGATACCATACTTTGAGTCTGTCCCCGACCACCCTTCGGCGTTGTTTGTTGTGGTCATTTTGTGTCAACGCACACTTGGACCGATGCAAGCCACACCGTAGGGGGGGCCGGCTGCTTTAATTTACGAGGATTTCGGCCGTCAGTTCATAACTGTCTGTACTTGTTATTACGTATAATCAATTGATTAAGGTATTTGGGGTTGCCTGTTTCTTGACTGTTAAATTACGCCGATTGGTGGAGAACACTTCGCCTGATTTGGGTGATGTTCTAGAAAAAACTTCGAAACAGTTGGGTTACATGTGTGATTTTAAGAATAATCAATTGATTAAGGTATTACTCTAGATTTGTTGGGGTTGCCTGTTTCTTGACTGTTTAATTACGCCGATTGGTGGAGAGCACTTCGCCTGATTTGGGTGATGTTCTAGAAAAAACTTCGAAACAGTTGGGTTACATGTGTGATTCTAAGAAACCTCGAGGCTGCCATGTTCGCGAGTCATGCAGGGAAATTTCCCGTACAGCAGATATGAATTTACGCTGACTTCAGACTCCGACAGTCAAATTGAGACGGACATTTCTGTCACTTAACATTGTTTGTTTTGCACATGTTTTATATTGGCGAGTCCGGCACAGGTATTGATGTAATTACATCACAGCGTTGCTTTGTGTCTCTTCAGGACCTAAACAAGTTTTCAGGCTATTTGCCACATCAATTATTATATTCGACGATAAAACAGTGGTTATTTTTCCACTAGCTTTGTATTTCATTATCAGGCGATTGCCACGACAATTGTTAATTACTGCAATATATCAGAGAATTTCTCGCAACAATAAATGTATAAAACATATATTTGTTTTCTTCTTACATATTTTCAAAACGTTACCTAACATATACAGGGTGAGATTAGCCTCACTCGACTTAACAGACTCAGTGCTCTAAAATAAACAGCAAAACCCTAAAATCAATAATAAAAAACAGTTTTCTCCACAAGGCAATAGTGGCTTGGTCTCACAAACAATAGTGCATAAAAGATTCTTCCTAATATGGAAAAATTACTAGGAAACTATGAAAGTATCAAGTGTTAAATTTAATTCACAAAGTGACCAATAGCTAGTATTATCAAACTTTATATAAAAGAACCTGGGTAAACCATAAACGGGGTAGAACATAAATTGGGGAAATAATAATTTGAGGTTACTACACACACAACGTAATTTGGGTCCTAATTTATAGAAAACTAGACGATCACGTAAATAGCCAAAAGTATTGTTTGTCTTTCCCTAAAAAGAAGGATAAATAATACAACACAAAAATAGGGGGGGGGGTTGGGGTGATTCATTATGGCTTCGTACTCTTCTTGATTGCAGTGTCTTAAATCAAGATTCTCCAAGTTAGTCCTTTGTAGGTTATCATAATTTATATTTGTCTTGTGATAGCCATCTATATCTATGTCCATCGTTTCGGTTGAAAAATTATTTAATTCACAACCAGGTATGCATGGAACTGATTCGGTTATTGTTAATGATTTTTGTTCATCAGTATTGTTAATAAGTAATATCGCTGTTTCATTGATGTTGATAAGTCCTGCTAGAAATTCTTATTTATTTTCAAATATTATAGAATTTATTATAGCTTCTCCAGAATTCTGTGTTGTTGGTATTTTGGCAACAATTTCTGTTTTAGGTTAATTGTTATATTTATATTTAAGTTTTTTGTCATTAATGGTAGATCCTAAAAGTCTTTTTCCTTCGATGAATAATGGAATTTTTGCTTTGTCTGTTAATATATATCAATTTTTAAAATCAAGAGTGGCTTCTATTTCGTGCAAAAGATCCAACCCAATCAGTCCGTCATATGTTTAGCTGTAGTTGAAAACGGTTTCTATTAAAATGTTTGTTGTGGAGGAGTGAAATAAGTTGATAAACGTTTGGGGATATTTATTGCAGGACGATTCATTGTGGGGTTTGTTCTAGGAAGGAACAGTTGTGCATAGGTGGGGTTGTATTTTTGATCATCTTAATCTGCGTTGTCCTTATTTGAGATGATTATTATTTTGGAAGTTATTTTTGGGATCTAATATTTGTAGACGATTGTAGTTCATATGTTCTTCTTCAACTACCATATTTACGGCGTCTTCTAGAGTTTCTGGTTCTTTACATCTCAGTAAGTGGCTTAAATGGACGTTGAGTCCTGATAAGAAAGTTCTTAGTGCCATTTTATTGTATAACAATAATTTTTCTTGTCATGATGCTATTGAATTGTCTGGCATTTGCACCTTGGAAAGTAAAAGGCTCCTTAGCGATATGCATCTGACTGCAAATTGGCTAGGGGAATATTTGTGATTTTGTGTTAACATCATTAGGTCATTAAGTAGGGATTCTTCATTCCGTTGGTCGCCAAATGTATTTAATAATAAAAGTTTCAATTCAGGGAAAGTATGAACTTCCCTGGCTGCTTAAGTTTGACCTGCTTTACCTACGATTTTATTTCGAAAATATAACCTTAAAAATTGAATTCTCGCGACGTTATTGTCCGTTACTAACATACCTAGGACTTGCACGTGTCCAAAAAATATCGGTAATTTAGAGGCATCTCTGTCGAAATGTCTAAATAATCTCTAATGCTAATATCGTTTCTAGCCATTCTATCTATGTATCTAAATTTAAATCCGAAGTTGTTTGAATAGGTGCGGTATTTGTTAATAAAAAATTATTATGACCAAGAGTTTGTAAAACTAAAAATAACAAATGAGTTTATAATAATAACAAATCTAACTACAAAGATATGTAGATCTAAATAAAGTAAATAATATTATAAAACTAAAATAAAGCCTGTCTGAGTCTTATTTATGACATTAAGTTATCTTTTACAATTTAACGATTCAGCATCTCTGCTGCTGGTAGGTGGTTCAAAGCCATCCATATCTCGCTCTTTTATTGTTGCAAATTTATCAATAACTTCACTCAGATCTAACTGTGATGCTGCCGTATTCTCGATTGCAATTAAAGATAAATGTCGGAGCCGATCTTGTGCAGCACTATTTTTTAAATAACACTGGTTTACAAATTTAAAGTTTTTTTAATCATCAGAAATAAAATAAACTTTTTATGCTAATTTCAAATACGAACACCATCACCACAGTGATTAGACAACTCCCGAATTCAAAGTCGAAACTGCACGGGTGAAGGTTACCCTTATGAAAAAACGCAGATACATAATCATTCCCACCGACATCATTGCCAATGCAGGTGGCGGGATTCGAACCCCTAGGACGATGGAGGTATTATCTAGTCACACTTGCCAATTGCCAATTTTTTAACTAACTACTCCACCAAGGCAACTAATCTGCTAATACTAACTTTGCTAATACTTTTTTTTCTAGCACGTAACGTTTGTGATATATTCAACGGTGCTAAATTTGACATATTTTATACATTTTTTATATATTTTTAGAATTAATTCTATTCTCTATGTAAATTTAATCATCTAAAATTAATGAAAAAAGTATTATCATGAAGATTAAATTAGTTTAATCTTAAAAAAGACTTATATAAATAAATTATAATTTATGTTCGACTTTTCGGCCTCACTGTATGGTCTCATACAAAAAACGTTACGTGCTAGGAAACACGAAAATCAAATTTGTAATCAGCTTCCCAAAATTAGCCTAAATCCATCAAAATTGTGCGCGATGATTTTTCATTGTTGACCAATGTAATTTTTAATAATTTACAGTTTGCTGAAGGATCTTTCAGCTGCTGCAGAGGTTACAAAAATAGTGTGAAATAATAAAATTACAGTATACACTTCCGTAACGTCACATTCATGTACTCCGAATTTCGTTAAAATGAGCATCAATAATATATTCGCATTTGTTTTTGTTCTAATTTTTTTTATAGGCGTTTTGTTTATTGATGGGCCGGAGGTAGGGGCCCCGGTGCACGTACCGCCTATCCCTATGATAGCGACGCCACTGAGAAAGAGAGTTTACGTCCATCGCGGCTTATGCTTTGCTTATTGTGAGAAATGATAAGAAAATCGATAGGGTGTTGCCATCTGCCGGAGAATTATATTCAAATATTTGATTTGTATTCATTACAATGAATCGTAGGCAGTAATTCCACTTGATATTATCATGATGTAAATAAATACATATATAATAAAATATCGATAAAAAATGCTATAATCTTTGTTTTTAATCCTTAATGTGAGTATGGAATTTGTGATACATTAGTGAGATTCTTTTTTTGTTAAAAGTGAATCGCCCTGTCGCTTAATTAATTGAAAATTGCATGAAATAAAACTTGAAGCAATTATGAAACACAATAAGGATTTGCGTTTCCGTCGAGTCCTTGGCAGATTTACGAATAATCTAAGATTATCCAATTATAAATGAAGATAAAATGTTGGTAATAAGCCTGTTTGTATTAAACTTGACCGTAATTTAACGTCGTTAATGATGGCGCGGGACTTCAGTAATTCCAAATTCGTTGTTCGCAAATCGATTGGCAACTGCACTAGAGTTGATTTAACAAATTGTGTTAACTTTTTTATGTAAATATTTAAAGTGCACCTCGTGATTTCGCTGACATTTCAGTTATCGATGCTGATTTATAATGTATAATATTAATAACATGCGATACCTATGTATAAGGTTAGTGTAAGTACATTTAATCATTTTAGGATACCCAGAGATACCTATACTGCAACTGAAGTAAACCAATATGTTAAATGTAGGACCACAAAGAAAATATTTCGATGGACCTTTGTTTTTATTTGATTTGAAAAATTGCCATATTCGAGAATGCACAAAACTTTTCAATTGTCTACCTGCTTGCCAAGAATAGAGAGGAGGAAATACAAATTAGGTAAAATATTTATTTAATTTTTTAGTTTATATTTCTCTCAAATAAATTGTCACAATTCATTGATTGCATGAACATTTTTAATCATTTGATGATTTTTTTTAAACATAATACAATGAACTTTTTTCAATCATCTTTATTTAAATAGATTATTTTTATGCACCCATAGATTATAATTTGCTCGTTTCTTATGTTCTTTTACCAATTAAATTGTATGACTGTATAAAAAATCATAGAAAATTATTCTACAAATGTGACAAAACAAAAACGTTATATCACTGACGTAATTTTTTGGTCATGCGAGCAAAATGGATGACGTAAAAAATTTGTATATAATGTACTCAAAACTTCAGAGCTATAAGACATCACTAGGATGTGAACGTCCTTTCACTACAAAATTTTAGATAAATTAAGGAAATTTTTTATAATGTTGCAGTACGCAGTATGCAGTATTAGAGTTAGGATTTGACAGTTACTATTATGTTATAAATTGTAGTTTAGGTTTATGAACAATTTTTCATATAGCATCAGACGTTCTATGGACGTCCGTCTTAGCTCGTTTTTAGGTCTAAACGTCCATGGACAAAATACAGCTGTCCAATGGATATACTAAATTGTACTCCACAAAAGACCATCCATAGTGTGTCAACTGATGGCCATCAAAAGTACGTTTGAAATACAGCACTGCATTTATTTAAAACAAAAAAATTAATATATGATCTATAGTAAATACATTATATATATGTATCTAAGTATATAAGTTTTCTTGTAAGGTATATTTAGATTCACGTGGCTAAGGCATGGATAAGTTCAATATTGTACGTCCTCAGTATATTCATGAACGTTTTATCGACGTTCTAAAAAGATACATAAAATCATATCCCAGACAAATAAATCTTCTACCGTACCTTGTTGCAATCAAATTATATCGATTTGAAATACATCTTTTTTTCAATGTATTGCTTTAACTAGTATCCTTAATTTTATGATGAAATTAAAGAGAGATATATAAGAAATTTGGTAAAAAGAGTATTTATAAATGTCCACAACAGTATCTACGTGTAGATTTATGGACCTTTCCTGGATGTCCTACAGACGTTCAATTCGATGGAAACTGTACATCTTAAAAACGTCCATCGTATACCCAAGGGTCTTAAATGGACGTCCATTGGACGTCATAATGTTCATCAACGGACATTTTAAGAGCGTCCTTAAAAATCCGTGTGTTATTATATGTTTGCTTGCTGTACGACACTACACAATATTTACCGAGATATTTACTGTTTACAAAATCGTTAGAAATATGGTAGATAAGATATTCAGTGCAGTCTGAAAACGTTTTAATGTAAAAAGATGTATAGTCAGATTTCGTCAGTAGATTTAATGAGTTTTTATTCAGTCTTAAATACTCAATATTTCAACAAATATAGAACATTACATAGATATTTTTTTTGCAAGATGGGGACCCTAAGCGGCCGCTTACTCCACTTACAAAATACGCTACTGAATAAAAATTAAAGTATATAGCTATTTAGCTTTCCGAAGTTAGTAGAAATTATAATTTGTAAAATATGTACTTATACCGTATCATCAAAAATGATTGTAACCATTATCGAAACTACCTTCCCTCCTCACCAGTCCAGTATATTTATGTCGAGGTAATTGAACTTCAAATGGTTTACTTACCGCCATTTATATATTTACAGCGGTACCTCGACGGCGATCAGAGTCAAAGTAAAGCCCTTTCAAGACTCCGTTATGCAAAAAGAAATGCATTAAAAATATTTAAATTTTGGTTAAACTGTTGGCGGGGTAATAAATAGAGGAAATACATAATGATTTTATTTTAACTGAAAAACAAATAAAAAAAAAACAACCACCTAGTGTTTTATGAGAAGGAATAAATCCACAATTTAATTTGTCAGAGTAGACTAAAAAATAAACATTTGAAATAAATAAAATAAAACTAGAATAAAAAGAGAAGCTACGACACTGGTCACATGTCAACTATAAAATAATTTCTGTGTGTCTTAGACTGGCTTCCCAACCGGCCTGCCTGAGCTCCCATAGAAAAGGACAGTGCGTGCGCAGCCAGATCTCGATCGTACTTATTCACTATTCAGTTTGCCTACTAACGTCAGAGTGTGTAAACGGCGCGAGGATAATAATAAATAGAATCTCCCTACAACTATCGGCAATATCACGGAGGACGCGAAAAATCAGTACGTGTAGATTTGTACTGCCGACGCCATTAGGGACATAGACATAAAAACATTAAGGTTATTATGCATATATTAAGTGCTATTCAGAGTACACCTCCACTGGTTAATATGTAATAAGCGGGTGTTGCAGTGAACATGTGAACATATTTTACTCCTTGTATCAGACACAAAAAGTGAACATGTTTTACTCCTTCTATCAGACACAGCGGCGTATACACCAAGTCCCAGGATAGATATAAATGAACAAAAAATATTCGAATGGACAAAAATTTTGGAACGGCACTTCGGGAATCAGTGACTTAGTGTAACACTATGATATGTCCAAAATGAGTCGATCGGTGTTATACAGGGTGTTTTATAAGTATATGATGCAATTTGTGCCAACTTACCAAATTTTAGGAACATAAATTTACTTTATAGAACTGTCCCTTTTTTCAGTAGTAGTCAGTTTTTTGTTGAAATTAAGATGAGACGTTAAGAAGAAAAATTAATCATAATTCTAATTTATATTAGAACAGGTCTTTGTGATTTCAGAGCACTCTCAACTTCCAAAAATGATTTTTAAAAATTCAAAATAAAACGATAATTTATTGAAAAAAGGGCCCGTTCCAACAAAGTAAATTTATATTTTTGAAATTTAGTAAGAACGCACAAATTGTATTCTAAACAACTTTTTATAATGGAATTTTTCAATTTATATATTGACTTATAAAACATCATGTATAACATCGATCAACTAATTTTTAATATATCTTAGCTCTACACGAAGCAGGACTGAATCCCCAACTGCTATTCCAAAATTCGACAATATGTTGTCCATTACACCTCCTGTTATATCTATTCTGGGATATTGCGTATGTACAAAGCTGTCAGACTTTTATGATCCACAAATCCCAAATATATTTCATGTAACTGGTCTGGCCAATGCCTTGCAATGTATACTAATGCCTTGAATACAGTACAGAAGGTTTCATGAAATGTTAAGACACACGAGGTATGTATTTTAATTGTTCCGTACCAATGATTGCTATTGTCTCTTGCCCCCCCATATGCCAGCCCTGCAAGTACGGAAATTGTCCGGTGTCTATAGAAACGAGGGAATGAAACTTTTGATTCATATATTTAATACTGCAAATACATGCTCTGGATGACCCGCCAGTACCTGTAGGTAGGTTAACTGTTCCATTAATTATTTAATAGAAAAATTAAAAAATTCAGAAGTAGTAGTCAACCGTTTTGGGAAAAAAAAAATTATTTTCAAATATTATTCCTGTTATTTTATTATTATTAATAATGAATTGATTTTACAACAAAAAATGCAAGAGACAAAAAGTTTGAAAAGAATTATTTGATAACATTTCACAGGTATGTCCCTCCCATTTCAATGTTTCTTTGACACCCCACATAAATTACCACTTAAAATTTTATTAAATTATTATTGTTACGTGAATTGTTACGTGTTTGCTATCCACACAAACACCTCTACTCGTAGATTCGTTGATTGAAAGTCCAGGTAACACTTATTCACTACTTTATTTACTAATTAACAATTAATAACAATAGATTAATTAATGTCTTAACTATAATCACAACTGAACACTTATAAGTCTCTTTCTTATTTCATCTTTACTCGTTCACGTTCGACTTAAGATTAATTCTCGGCCCACCGTGCGTCTTATTTATACATCCATTCACCCAGTCTAGAGCAGTCCAGAATATTTCCGGCCGTTCCCATACAATTCCAGTCTCATCTAACCAGTCTACACAGTCCAGTGGCGTAACATTATTATTAGCAGTAGTTTAGAAGATATATATCCTGTACATTGAACAGGTACTTACTACAAATGATAAAGGCAATAATATAGGTATTGTCATCAGACAATTTTATTTTTAGAATTTGCGTCAATGTAAAGTTAAAGTACTGTGTATTATATTTTTCAAATATAGAAAACTTTACACTTTACAAATAAGGCTTTAAACAAATTTAAAATCACAGCAACTTATTTGAAAAAAAAATTGACGAAAAGAACGAAATTATTATTACCTTTTTTATGATTTTTTAAAATAATTTCTTAATATGTGCATATAATATGGTGTGATTTCAAAGTTTTTTCTTTTTTTTTTAATATTAGTCATCATTTTTGATTCCAAGAGGGGCCTCATTATTAATATGAATTATTTTATTCTATTAAAGAAATATGTATTTTTTTAATTTCTGCCCAATGTACTGTATTATTAAATATACTGTTTGAAATTAAACAATATTGAATAATTTTAGAATGAAAATTTTGCTCATAAATTGACGCACATTCTGCATAAATCAATATTTTCTCTATTTGCATCTTAAAACATCCATTATGTATTAATAAAACAAATTTTAAGAAATCATAAGTTAGTAATAGGCATACCTCAAAAATATAGACCTGGACGTAATTTTGGATGTCTAAATATGTTTAAATATATGATATAATTTAAGTTTTGATGAACTTTCATACTCAGTTGTGGTCATTATGTTGTTTGTTTTTTATATTTTATAATCTATATTGCAAGATTTTAGATGTCATTTATTATGTTTTGATTTCTTCAATATTAAAAAATAACAAATTTAATGTTTTATTTGGACATACTATTATTGCGATTTGCGCCTCCAAGAATGCTGAGCCCCCCGTTCCAATATAATTGGTACGCTACTGCTTTCAGCGGACATGTAAATAAAATTAGAGTGCATTACAAACAGTCGAAAATATTCACATTTAGCCAGTCAATTTTATTTTCAATTTAACCTCACCAATAGAATTGTGTAACGAAAAAAATGTAGTTGGAGGCTCATCTGTACGGTGTGTAAATTATGGGGAATGGTTACAATCTTCCATCGACATACCAAGAAAACAAATAGGTACAAACACGCAAATGCAAAAAGGAATTAAAAAATATCCCCAATTCACATCTGAATACACTATTGAGGCATATGGAACAATCTACTAATTTTTGTGTCATTTGTTATATTAATAAAATTCTTTAGTATTAGAACGCAATTTCTCTATCAACCCAAATTTAAAAAGTAAGTATGTTGTAAAGAGAATTTAACGAGCTTTAAAATGAGTCCTACTTGACCCCCCTTGCTATTTAAAATGTTAAGGGTGGATTCCACCAGTGGCGCGATCGAAAATACCCAAGAAGTGTCCCCTTGAAAAAAAAAACAATCGACGGGTCCGAGCGTTTTTCAAAAAAAATGAACTAAAATGCAAAAAACGCCAGTTTCGTTTTATAACTACTTCATTAAATTTTGAAAAAAGCAATTTCTCGCAAACTATTAGTCTAAATTTAAAAAGTAAAATACGCCCTTGTTTGTCTTAATTTTTACGGTGTTTTGTTTTATTATTGTGCATCCTTATCCTTTAAGTGAGTGTTTCAGTGCTCCTTCTACTAACTTTCAGGTCAGCTTAAACTCACTTTTAATAAATGATATTCCATTCTCATGGCGCTCCATCAACCCGTTGAGCACCACACCACATTTCATGGTAGTTTCTAAAAATTTCAATCAAACTTTTCAAGCGCTCTCCCTGCGTTCAAACCACTCTCCGATTTTATGGCAGTTTTGAATTCTCCTGTGTGACTTTAAAGCTTCAGGGCTTTCTCGCATCCCATCGCCCAACTGCCCAGATTTAGTCATTCCCATCTCTTTACACTCACTAGACCCTATTTAGTCTGTGCTAGGCCCATTACCGATCACTCTATGTTGCTCACATAAGCGCGTCGATCTCCAATTTCATTGAAGTTTCTAATTTTTCAAATCTCGCTGCTACGTATCTCTAGCTACTCTAGTGCTCTCCCATACATCCTGCCATTCATCAAGCGTCCTGTATGACTTTTATTACTTTACCTCAATTAAATTATTAAATCCATTTCCAAATTTTCTCGTTTTAAAGAACGAGTGGTGCCCGACACTATTCAACAACTCCATTTTTTCTCTCGCCCATCATCTAACCATCATCAGTGCTTCGTATCCCCAGTGTTTTCTCCAACTGGTGGACACCAATCAACGTTTGGTATTTTTTCGACGACACGTGTTTCGTCACAGCGGATTTACTAGTGATTGAACCGGGTTTATGTATGACGGTCTAATGCCTCACACTATACATAACAACACACATAACATCACTCTTTTTGAAGACGCGGAGTTCCTCGTCACTTCTTGCGTCCACTAACGCACTACACTAAACAGAAAATATCAAATAAAGAAACGTCTTTATAATCGCCGTACACACAACATATTGCTAACTAGAGTGTTTTCGAACTGACCAAATTACAGACTGCATAGAGCAAGGATGTAAACTATATAGGATGTCAATAAGCAAACAATATTCGCCCTTCGACACTATATATACATACATACATACATACATACATACATACATACATACATACATACATACATACATACATACATAATATAATTTTCGGCTTTTCATCGGTGCCAGTATAATTCTGTGCAAAAGCTAATTAATTAATTAATTTAATTAATGTATAAGTACACTGTCAAAAATTACAGTTTAATTTATTACGTCTATATTAAGCATTTTTAGAAATATAGTATTAAGTATAAAAATCCGTCTCTGGGATGACACCCAAACTCCTTAAGTCTAATGAAGACACAGTAATATGAAAATACCAGTAAAATAATTTTGATCATTATCCGTTTGTATGAAATCAAAAGTTTAAATTTTAGGTGGTGTTAAACGTTCAATTATAAATTTTAAGATTTCAATATTCCTAGGTCCTTAACATATGTTTGAAAATAGCTTCAACAGCTTCAATACATTCTCCGCTTGATGTTGAAGATAATGTTTTGTGACTGACACTCACAAATAATGCTTTATTTAAACTTGCATTATTTGTAACATCATACCTAATCAATAACACTTCCAAATATTGTTTACGGTTATAGTATTATGATTTTGTAAAAACAAATTTTGTGATAATAGATGACACCGCAATATTTTTTTTGAACACCTTTCACTTTGTAGAATTCCTGATATGAAAATTTTAATTTTTACTGTAACCTCGAAATAATATGAATTTGCTCTTTTAAAATAGACCACATTAGTTGTGACGTCATATAATTAATAATAATTATGCAACATACGTGAAAGAGTGTTGATGACACATTAGTTGCCTATATAATACTGCAGTTCATGAGCATAAGGGTCATGTTATGCTCATGAACATAAAGGCGACATTTTTGACAGTCAGAAGTAGCATATATTTTTTTTCTCCCTTGAAAGAAATTTAAAAACTTTTACTTACCGTCCACCATGAACAAAATATATTAGAATGTACACAAATATAGCGCATTACAGTAACTTTATTTTTATTATTAACAACAACATTTCTATAGTACACCGTATGTATACATTTTAACATATTTTGTGCGTGGTGAATAATAAGTAAAAGTTATTAAATATGTCTATCAAGTGCGAAAAAAAAATAAAATCGTGCTATTTCTGACTGTCAAAAACGTCGCCTTTATGTTCATAAGCATAAGGGTCAAGTTTCAATGTTATATATAAGGAACCAGTGTGTCATGACTCTTTTATATATGTTGCATAATTATGTGACGTCGTACTAATTTAGTCCATTGTTCTTGAGTACAGTCTTATTTACAAAGTAGCAATAGGCTTTCTTATTTACTAAAATTGAAGTCATCAGGCTTTACGTCGGTTCATAATTTATATGTTTAGTAACAGAGATAGACTGTTTATCTACACAAAAAAATGGAACTTTAATTCTGAGTTTATTTTAGTTCACGGATACGAGAAAACCAAGGAAATAAACAATCATATTAATATTAGTTAATATATATTAAAAAAGAGAAGCAAATAACACGACACGCACATTGTTGAAAATAACTAACTTCTGATTATGTCCTATAATTTTGAATTGTAATATTTTTGTAAGACTCTGATTATTAAAGGTGGCCGCATTTATAGTGTTAATGGTGTTAAACGAAAGCCTGGCCTGATTTATCTCGTCTTCTTCGTTTTACTAAGTATAGGCAACCAAATATTCTTTGAGCAAACATTCCTGCCTGTTTTAAATAACTTTAAATTATAATTAACCATTACTAATTATAGAATTAACTTATGTAAATTTAAAACAGGCAAGAACTACATAATTTTAAAGTATAAGTAAATTTATTTAAACAAACGGGATATCAGCTGTTATATGTCAAAGTAAAATGGCGTACAATGACATGTGAAACAAAAACAATACAATTTCGAACGAAATGGTTTTAAAAGTCTTTGAAATAGATTAGAAAAGTTATATAAGGATAAACTTATCCAAACGATAAATGTGTGTGGCAACAAGAGATATAATGGATTGTATGTTTGAAGCATGCCTGGAGGCGACCCTGGAGCCTGATGATATACCCAAAACTACAGAGCCTGTTTGGATATTGGGCAAGAAATATAATGCCATACAAGGTATGTTTATTAAATTAATATATAATCAACAAAAGTTTTTAAAATTGCATTAAAAATTAACAGAATATCATGATCTCATCAAATCGTATTTGTTCAAAATGATAAAATCAAACTACAGACAGAAGACGAATGTAACTGTTTATTTTTTAATATTACGTTTGAAAGCGTATAAATATCAAGGAAAAAATATTTATTCAAATTAATAATGCCAATTAGACCAGGTTACCGGAGTTAGGCCAGAAATGAAATATTGCTCAAGCACAATTCATTGATGTAATAGAACCTGGATTAATGTATAATTACAAAAAGGAAAGTAAGTGTCTAGTGTAGGACTCAAGATCTGAGTTATGTAGGAAGAGATTGACAAGGACGTTGAACTCAAATATAATTTTTTATCATTATATATTTAATTCTCAGTTTAAAATAAACCATTGTGATAAATTTACGAATAGTCACTTTAAGTGCCCTGGATAAGGTGATCAAGTAAAATTTAGCTATAACCTGGTGATAGTTGATTTTAACTTGTTAGTATTGACCTTAACGCATATTTAGATTCTGGTATGTAATAGCTTTTTAAATTGTCAAATTCATAATTTTTTTTGCAGTTGGTTTATGGTCAATGGATGTTTCACATTATTGACTTTAAATTTCTTATTTTAATGGACCTGAAATATGTATTATCGTTTCCTGCCAATTCACCATTGGCAATATTAATGTTTCCAAATAAATGACCAAGTTTCTCTGTTTTATTATTAAGTTTAACTTCATTAATGTTTTTAGTTTGTCAACTGTCATCATTATACATATAAATTTATCTCATTGTCATGAGTTTTTGTATGGAAACTTCTGTCAAAATACGTTACTACTTTTTGGGTCTGGTCCATTTCTTGAATGGCGACATTTAGATTATTGAAAATGGAGTGGTTGATGACAAATGTTAAATATTTCAAGCCTGAACCCTCATGGAGTGAGGTTAAGTTTACTAACAAAGCTTCGACTGAACTACGTTATGATTTTAATAGTCTATTTTAGTTCGTTAAAACTTTATTTTCAGGTTATTCTCCGTCGAATCGCCTTATCATTAACATACATAATTACAATTGTACAACAAGAACAGAGCTAGTTCTAGGTTATTCTGAGTAGTTAGAAATATTATTTGTGTATTTTTTAAAGTGTTGTGATTTAGGCAACAATAAATTCACAATTTCCTTATAGAATCTACAGCATTAAAGTTTGTAATAACATAATTTATGTTTATTTTTTTTATGCAATATCAATTTTTTTTATAATTGAATCCAGTATTTATGCTTACGTGTATATCCTATATTATAACGTTAAGTATGGCCAGTTAGAAAGAGAATATGAGCGATGGCTGTGAACTAGGTTGAACTAATATTGTGTCTTATTCCATAAGACATATCCAGCAAATGTAAGGACAGGCTCAGTGTGTATCCCACCAACCACATACAATCACTCACATTGTTACGTTCATCTCACTCGTTCGGTCTTTCTTAACATTTGGCCACATTAGGCGGTTTACACATGGTATATTAATTAATATGAATAATTTTACAGATATCAACAAGATTAGACAAGACATTGTGTCAAAGATTTGGCTGACATATCGTAAAAACTTTGTTCCTATCGGCGGTGGCGAAGGATTAACATCAGATAAAGGATGGGGATGCATGCTTAGATGTGGCCAGATGGTACTTGCACAAGCCTTAGTATGGTTACACCTAGGACGAGATTGGTTATGGGATCCCCAGTCCAGAGATTCAACATATCTAAAGATTCTCAACAAATTTCAGGAAAGAAGACAAGCTCCTTATTCTATTCATCAAATAGCACTTATGGGGGCTTCGGAAGGGAAGGCTGTTGGGCAGTGGTTTGGACCTAATACTGTGGCACAAGTTTTAAAGTAATTTTTGTGCACTATTTAAATTTGTAAACTTTTCGTTGATGGTTGATTTATATCCTGAAATAATAATTGCTATGTGACTCTAGTCCTATATTATTCTGTTAGTGTCAAACGCAATTATAAAGGACTCAAAAAGTTTTTGACGTTGGCAACATCGAAAAGTTTCCTAATATATCAAATCATATGATTCTGATACAGTGAACATAATATGTCAGTCTCAGAATTTGTTATTTCTACATTTGTTGTGCTCATCTTTATGAATTCTCTTAAATATTATTTATTAATGATACAAACGTAGGTATTAATCAATAATTATTATTTCTCACCTTTTATTAAATATTTGTGTGAATCTAATAAGACTTTTTTATCTAAAAAACTTATTTTAAATATGAAAACCCTATCTTGGGTTTTCAAAATAATCGGTTATATCTCTAATTTATAGTCGCACACTATTAACTATTATCTCATATTTTATTAAATCTTTTGACTGTTATCAACATGACAAACCTACCCAACTGTCACTTCAGTTTTTTTTGCGAACTTTTCAATGTCACCAACTGTGATTTGGATGCGCATTATGTCATACTTTTCAAGCCTATTATATAAACTAAAATTTATGAAGTAAATCCAACCAACAAACAATTTTAGTTTTTATAACTTTTTACAGAAAATTGGTAAAATATGATGAGTGGAGCCGACTAGCTATCCATGTTGCACTAGACAACACTATAGTTATTACTGATATAAGTAAGTTTTATTCTTTAAAACAGTATAATGCCGACAAGGGAAAGACGAGTAGTGTGAAGAATTGACATTTGGGTTAAACTAGTATTGCATGATTGAGGTAAATTAGTTTAGCATTATATAACGGGTAGTGGTTTCAACAGTTAACAATAGTAACATGCAATATTATGCAATCTTCCTCTTTATCTTAATAGGAACCTGATATTTTTGTACCACTCATCTTTCCCTGCACTTTATTAAAATTAAGTAGGATTTCTAGAAAATTAAAGAAATAAAATGATATATTCCTAGTTATAATATATAAATTCTACAAAGAAATATTTAAAAAAATAGGATTTGACTTTATGAAGATGTACAGGGTGTATTAAATTTGTATGGATTTGGGGGGGGGTCATCATTTTGCCCATTTGTACTCTAGAGAATGGCTAATTGCACATTTTTAGGGTAAATTTAAAAAAAAAAATTAATTGGTCAAAACTCGAAAGTTTATTTCGATATCATTTACAATTTTTTATATACAAAGTGAATTAAAATTATAGTTACACACCATAGAGCCCGTTTGGAAATCTTTAGCCCTGTTGGAAAATATTTTAGACATATATTATGAGAACTTTTTTTCTTTTATTTTAAGGCTCTAAACACCTCAGAGTTTGTCGTAGAAATTTAAATTCACTATATATGATATTTTATTTTTAAAATGTTTAGATTTTTTTATAATATATCATTTTATTGTCAGTGCAAAATATAACAAAAAGATATGTCTTTAACGAATTTCCAGTATTAAAGTAAATTTTTTCATGGAATGTCTGATAATATCCGGTCTAGTTACTTTTAAATTGCCTGAAAGTTTCTACTAATCCATATTTTTCATTTTTGTGAATCGCCTGACAAATCTATATATTTTTTTTAATTTTCAGAGGAACTATGTTTGCCACAATCAAAACTCGATGGTACAAATTTAGGAAGGTTGGAATGGAAACCTTTGTTACTTATAGTGCCTTTAAGATTAGGTCTCTCAGAAATTAATCCTATTTATGTTAATGGATTACAGGTAAATTTTGTCTGGATTTAGGAAATATTACATATAATTATGTAATAACAATTCAAAATAATATTAGCTTAAATTGGACATAAATGTTCATCATGAACAAATATTTAATACACTAATAAAAACTAATTTTTTTAGAAATGTTTCCAGTTTAAACAAAGTTTAGGCGTAATAGGTGGTAAACCCAACGTAGCTTTATATTTTATTGGCTGTGTGGGGAAAGAGGTGATATATTTGGACCCACATAATACACAAAAGACGGGGTTTGTAGAAAATAAGGAAACAGAAGAACAGATTGAATTAGATTTAACTTATCATTGTAAATATGCTTCTAGAATAAACATACTCAAAATGGATCCATCTGTAGCTGTGGTAAGTTTAGAATTTTTAGGAAAACAAGGTTGAATATAAAATAAAAGTGGGTCCCAGTGTGAGCTTTGGGGTATTTTATTACTTTTGACTACTTGAGAGGTAGTTTTTAACAAAATATAAAAACAGTAAAAAGTGGTTTTCGTAGTAAATGAATGTTAACTTTCTAGCCTAGTTTATATTATTTATGTGAATAGTAAGTGCTCTCAAGGCAAGCTGAAAAATTTATATATGGCATAGCGGTATGGATCAATTAAATATACTAATAAAATCATAAATTGCCAAATTGAAAGGGATGTTCCATTTCTGGTCAAGGAGCTGAGATTTTTTCTAGAGCAGAAATTAATCCTAGCATACTCGGATATTGGGTGCGTAGCTGTTGTCTATAATACACAAGGTGCCTGAGGTAGCTTTTGTGATTTAGAGAGTTGTATTACCTATTACCTGTGATATTTAATTAAAAAAAAAAAGAAAAACATGATGTATTTGCAGAGATAGTCCTACAGTGCTGCCATGGTAGGAAAATATTGAACCATATGAAGATTCGAAAGACGTATTACCCAATTAACTGAATTTAGCTGACTAAGATTGGTCTTTATAAAAGTGATCCGACCATAAATATTACCTCTTCTAGCCTTGTGATATTACCAATTATTATAGCTATAAGTAGATAAATAAATAAAAAATATATGTATACATTTCAAGAGGCAGACGTTTTAAATGACTGACATTTAAAAATAAAGGAATCCATAAAAAAGACAACTGCACACATAAACCAACCTATATGTAGACCCATCCTGGAATATAGTCACTTAAGCTTGAGTGCTAGATCACCAGCAATTCAAAATTTAAAAGTGGTAGGAACCTCTATTAGATTCATCACAAAAATCACCCTAGAAACCCCTTTTATTGTAGCAAACACAACTAATAAAAACTAATTTTAAACTATAATAAAACAGTATATTATTCAACGAGCATGTAATGATGGCTATTATTTACGAGGGTGAAGTTTATGACATGAGTAAATTGCCCTAGTGAATAAAGCCATTACATGCGAGTATAATATTATACTTCATCCACGACTATCAAATAATAACAATTTTTGGTAAAATATCACGATAAAAATTCTGACAAACTTTGACGTTTCAAATCAAGTAGCAATTCCGCATAGTCGATGAAATTTTAATAACAAGTGTCAAAACCAGTGAATGATATATATAATTATCCTTGAGGAAACCCATACATAATGGATACATTATTTAATAGTCTTGGATAAAATATATTATGGACACTTTATGTAATAATTCATATTTATAAAAATGTGTCCAAAGAACATGTTCATAAAGTCCACTCTGAGAGATGATAAAATTGTCTTGTCATGTGCACTAGTGATAAAAATTTCTATCTACCTAATCCTTGTTAAGTTTTGAACTAAATTTTGGTTTGTCTGTTTATTTACCCATTCTAAAACAAGACAGTAAAACATTTAAAATCATAAGCATTAAATGTTTTATGCAGCACACAAACTTTTCTCTAGAAATACGAGTATTACTTGTGGTGTTAAAGCAAGTTAACAATCAGTCACCAAAACAGAGGGAATTACAAATGTAATCATTGTTTCAAAGACGTGTTATAATCCAAATTCCTTATTGTTTTTAGTGTTTTTTCTGTAAAACAGAATCAGATTTTAATGATCTTTCTCAGAGGATAAAAATAGAGTTAATAGATCCAGAGAAGCAACCACTTTTTGAAATAAGCTTTAATAGGCCCAAAGAATGGTCTCCCACATTAGAAAATGCTATAGAGGCTGGTGCAGCATCATTTGCAGGTATGTTTATCTTCTATAAATCTGTTGAACATGCACGAACTATGGTATCTAATTTGAGCATTGTTATTTGTTGGCTTGTACTCTATGTCTATAGATTTTTAATTACCATTTGCCACTTGTCTATTTGAGCAACTAGACACCACCAATTGGATTGCTAATTGGCATCTGTATTTAACTGCATATTTGCATTTAAAGCATTATTAAATCAGACAAAGCTATTAATACAATTTTCAGCATATTAGAAGAATATCTGGCAAAGTTTTTTTTTATAAAATTTAATCGATTGCATAAAACGCCGGATAGCTAGAAAATACACTAGCACTTCGGTATTGATTGATTTAGAAATTAAAAGTGGAGAACCCAATATATTCTTCACAAGGTTAA
Source organism: Rhamnusium bicolor (assembly GCA_029963845.1). Lineage (NCBI taxonomy): Eukaryota > Metazoa > Arthropoda > Insecta > Coleoptera > Cerambycidae > Rhamnusium > Rhamnusium bicolor. Next base: position 385,559 of record JANEYF010002564.1, on the reverse strand, counting down.
CCTTGTCTTCAAAAGTAGTAGTATTGTTTATTATTTTTTATCAATTTTTATGGGATTAAGGTATTTTTTTAAATAAAACAACTTTTTCAGGGTCATTAAAATTGAGTTTCCTGTGTTAAAAGATATACATAAATAAATTGCAGGTGTATCATAGATAGAGGATTTGATGTCTAAATACAAATATAAAATTTACTAGAAACCTGTCTTATTGTTTGAGGAACTAATGCTATTATATTATTATCATTGAAAGATCTAGATGATTCCACCAATATAATATTTACCACAATCACATGATACTATAAATACAATTTTCTGAAATTTGCATGTCATTTACTGGTTTAGTCTCGATAATATAGAAAATATAGATCTTAACCTCTTGGTCTTGAATACCGTTCTCAGAAAATTATAGAAAACTAATATGGAAAAAGAAAGAAAACTATAGAAAACTAATATGGATATATGGAATTATTGCTGTAGAATGACTCAGGTCGTTATATTTGTGGCAGGTTTATTTTACTTTGAATATTTGAAAATTCTGTATCAACAAAATTCTTGGGAAATCGGTTACTTATTTAATAAAACTGTTTTAATTTTAAAAGTTACATATGATTCCCATAGATTTTTTCTGCTCTTTCACGTAATAATGTTTATTTTTGTTTCAATATTTAATTTCCAGAATTTGAAATCATCAATTTTTTCTATATCCTCAAAAGCTGGCCACTTGTCCTAAAGAGACAAAATGATCTTTAGCAACGTGATTGTGTTGTATATGATTATCTAACCATATATGCAGGATTGTGCATGTTGTGAAGGCATAAATTAATTTTTTATATAAAAATAAACATTCTCATAGGCAAGAGCGAAAAGAAATTGATAAGTAATGTGTAACTAAAAATTGTGGTACTAAATTTGAATCTAATAATTACTTTTTATGCTTATTCGCAAATCGAATATTTTCCATTTACATTTATAGATACATTAAAATTTTCCTTTTTTCCAGATTTTCAAGCAACTGGACGACACTTTGATTCAGATCATGAATTTGAAATACTGTAATAATAAATTATTACTTAATTCGATGTACACTTTTGTCCCTCATGAAATTGTTACCTAAAATTTTAAGTACACAGCTATTAATGATAAGAAAAGCTTTTTAAAGTGTAACAAAATGCACTTGAAAAATGTGCATTTATTTATATTGTATATAAACAGTTACTCTAAATTAGTTATTTTGTATGTTACGTTTAATGATTTTTTATTTATTATTAAGAGCGAGAACATTAATTTGTAAAATATTAAATAAAACAATTGTAAAATTTACGAGATTTTATTTCACAGCAAATAACAAAAAACAAACCTTACAGCCTTACACAGGCAACTTTCTTTGCAATGAAAATCGCTTTTTTGGCACCATTATATGATAAATAGTAGAGTTGGCAAAAATGCGCCGCAGGACATAGGCGTACACATCATAATAAGTGTAATAAAAGAAATTAACTAGTAATAAAAGCAATAAACTGTTACAATTTATAACAATGTATGTACAACTTACCCTCTTAACTAGCTTGGTTTTCACAAACTAGAAAAGATCTTTGCAGCATCATGTATGCTATGAAATATGCGAAGATGTTTAGGAGATTTAAAACACTTTTTTTGTACTTGCTATTAATGCATCTACCTCTGGAAATCCTTGTCGAATAGTTTCTGTTATAAGGTGTAAAGCATGCACTTTACATGTAACATGTACCAACCTACAACCGTGTTCTTGAAGAGAATGCATTGTCGCAGCACCATCGGTCACAAACATCAACACTTGACTTTTTGACAGGTCTAATTTTTCTAACGTCTCCAGCACCACCCACATAATTGTTTGGCCAGTACACTCAGTTAGTCTTTTGCTAGCTAGTAACAGTGGAACTGTCGGTTTAAGAGGGTCCAGTACACTTACTATAACATTTAAAACAGAATTCTTTTTATAATCTGTCGCCTCGTCAACACATAACCACAGCCGTGTATTTTTTTAGTACACATTTGATCTTATTTACAATGTCTTAGCCTTACAGTTGGTACAGAGTTACACAACGTTGTGTGACTTGCTAACGTCACCTTGGGATTGTATTTATTCTAGAAATGGTTGTTTATCGAGTATGTGCAGCGGAAAATCACAGGCAATCAGTATTAAGAGTACATCGAACACATGTTCTCTGTAAACTGACTTTTTTTAATTATCAAAATTTTTTTGTTTTATGAATTATAATGCATTGTTTGTTTCTGTACAGGAAAATGCCTCCATGCACAATGATAAAAGGAGAAAAATTACATGAGCTGCTACAACACTGGCAACCATTAGGGCCCAGCCCTACCTGGACGGTATTGTCGTCATGGCTGGATACCATTTTTTGTCAATTTTGACCCTCATATTATATTGTTTGTTTGTTTCTATATACTTATATATGAAATATATAAAATAAAAAGTAGCCTTAATTAGAAATGTATATAAAATAGGAAATAAAGCAAATTGGAACTAGAATTGGGAATTCACTGATAGATTTATTCACATTGTCAGCATATTGCCGTTTTTACCCTTGGGCAGGTCTGACATACTTTATTATTATATTAATACTAAGAATAAAATACAACAAATAAAATTATCAACAATACAACGGAGAGGAATAAATTACGTTGTACACACCACGTGACAAAAATAGACTATTTGCTAAAATAGTAAACAAGTCTCGTTTACGTATTTAGGTATTTCTCTACCTGGCACCGCCCATGACTTGCGGACCGATTTGCCAACCCTAATAATGTCATTTAGTATTTTTTCATAATGAGTACCACTTATTTTGTGCATATTAAATGAACAATGCACTCAACTGAGGTTTTCACGTATACATTTAAACACTGTAGCAACACTAACAACTTTATAGTACAAACAGGTACAATTCTCTATAAATATTGAGCAAAAAATACTTTTTATAGACCAATAACAGTTTGATTTCTGAAGTCCAATTTCAAAATCTTATAATTTGTTTTATTTTAATCATTAACAATATATATAAAAAAAATTTAAAATTTTGAAAGTAGACAAAAACAGATCGAGCGGTGCAAAAACGATTTCTAGAGATTATTCCATGTTACGGCATCACAGACCTAAAATAGGAATAAGTCCTATTAGGCATTAAAAAAGGTGATCACTACAAGACACATTATTGGTCCATTTTTAAAATTGTTTAAAATATTCTATGCCTGCAGGAGCATACATTTATATAAAAATAGCAGATCTAATTCTTTGTTTTGATCATAAATATGTACCAAATACAAAAATGGGCAACTTAGAATATACAATATGTAAGTATATGTTTTTAATTGAAACATTTAGGCATTTTTTATTTCATTACTGTACAAACTATAAGAATTGTCCTTAAAATTGATAATAATAACTGTGATATTATCTAGTGAGCCTCTATAATAAGACTGTAAAGTTAAACTTTTAGCACCATAATCAGGTTCGTTCAGTCGTTCTTTTATAAAACTAATAGCTTCTTCATTTGAGAATGTGTCCCACAACCCATCAGATGCGAGAATTAAGAAAGCAGGTTTGTGATCTCTTAAATCAAATGTTAATATATCGGGGTCTGCAATCACTAGTTTTTTATCTTTGAGAGGGTAATCCCCAAGGGCTCTGGAAGTAGCTAAGATACCAGCAACCCTCCAGACCCCATTAAAAGTGACGAAACCACCGGCTTCCTTGATCCTCTTACGTTCTCGCATTTGTTGAGGTTTGTGATCAAAAGACAGTGGAATTGCATTACCTTTTCCATCACACATGACTCCCCTAGAATCCCCCACATTAGCCACCACTAGACTATGGCCCTCAAGCATTGCTATTAAGGCAGTAGTCCCAGCAACGTCCATACTTTTCTTAGCAATTTCAACTAACCTTTCATCGGCAGCTAATACTTCATCGGTAATAAGTTTTCCATAGTTTACAGTGCCAAATTTATCAAAATAACTGGTAACTGGTGCTTTTTTAAAACTTGGTGTAAGCTTTAGTGGTCTAGAATCCCGTGTAATTGGTTTAATATTATCAAGCTTACTTAGCAACTCCAAATCGGTGATTTCTTTCGCTCCTTTAATACACTCATCAGTTGTTGAACTTGTACGGCGGAAACTTTTCCTGCGTTCGGTTAATGTTGGAGTAATTGGTTTCTCTGGATCCTTTTTTCTCATCCTCATCACAACCTTTTATTTCTTTAGGTGTTTCTTTACCAGTAATTATACTTTTAATTTCTATTACTCGATTAAATAAGTTTTGTATTAATTTTTCTTTTGCAAAATTGGCAGCAAATTCACCGCCATGGCCATCAAACACTGCAAATAGTGCAACACCGGTGTTGTTTATGTTGTCATTGATGACAAACCTATCTTCCATTTTTGGTCTTCTTCCTTGCACTGCATAAGCTGCTACAGCTCCTACCTTCATCTGCCAACATGATTTTTCTATATCAGTATTGCTGAAGAAGCTCAATTTATCTGACTTCGATTTTGACCCTGGTCGGCTGATGGTATATTGAAGTCTCCCTAATAAATTACGACTCCATACATCAACTGCTTGCATATAAACCACAACAAGTAGGATTAGAGCTCCAAAAATTATAAATTCAGGCTTTAACACATACAGTTTCAATAGTCTCCAAATGTGAGATGAAAAGGTTACATGGGATAATTTTAAAGGGACACCCCACGCTATACGTGACATGATTTTCATATGAGACACATATGTTTGATAAATAATCTTATCATCTAATTCGTCTTCCATCCTACAATTGTAGGTTAGATAATCTAATTCGTTCGATTCTTTAGGAAGGCATTATTTGGGTCAGTGACACTAAAAAATAAAGCCACAAAAAACTAAAATTAGAAAACGAAAACACCAGATGGGTTCTAAAATAACACTAACTTTCAAGCAGTGCGCACAATTTTTAAGTTTTCAGAGTAACGAAATTTATTAATGGTTTAGACTGAATCAATTAACAATTAATCTCTTTTTATTAACAACTTCTTTCCACTCGTTCTCATTTTTACAAATCGCAACTTTGAATGACATGACATGACCTCGATTTTTTTGTAGCCGCAGCTGAACCACAGGTTATGGACGTGTTTACAATTACGTTCACAAATTTTACAGTGGACAGTTCAGCATGATCGCCTGCTGAATAGAGTTAACTCATTTATCGGCCCACTTATCAAGCATTAGCCTCATCCAACTACCACTACTGTATGTAAATGTACTACTCTTTAATGATTTATCCAAGCCTTACAATTATTAATGTTAAATATCGACACCGACGATGGCATTGAACGTATTTCATAAATACCAGTTTTCGGATGTATTTTACTAATTATACTAAGTAGTGGTATGTGGCAAAAAAAAGAAAAAAACGTTACAGAGCCTTAAAACATACCGCTACAAAATAATGAAAATATTCTGAATCCTAGAACATTCACATTTATATGGAAGACGCATTACATTTCGGAGTGGGATTTTAGTCACAACAGTTTCATTATCAATAAACGACTCGTCAAAAGGGATGAACAAAACAATTTTTTAAATTCTTAACTTGATGTCGTTAATTAATTTCCATAACGCATTAATATGAACTCTTTACATCAAATACTATTATGGTAATCTTAAAGAATGTTAACAATGTGTTTTTTTATCATATCACAGAATGAAGGCTGTTTGGTAACTTTCATTTGACAACAGGTTTGCTGTCATTTCGCTCTACTGCAATGCCTTCTCCGATCGGTCGATCGTGCAATTAACGCAATGGGTGTTAATAATGACAAATATTATTATTTATGTTTTATAAAACAGTATAGTGTCAAGTGAAAATATGAGTGAAAGGAAGTTTGCGCGCGGGTTAGGAAAACCTGGGACTGCGGCACAGTTAAGGGAAACGGTCTCTCAAGTTGTTAGGGAAAGCACTGTGCAAGTAAGTTAACATTTCAAATTCATTTGCGGTTAGTTAAATACACACATTTATTTACATACATTTGAAACTGACACAAGCCATTCTCGGTAAAATTATCATATTAACTTTATCTATTTTTATTACATAATTACTTCGTGTTAACGCCTACTTTCATTGGTGCATCTCCATCAAACGCGCGAAAGTAAACAAATATACAAAACGCAGTTGGCTAGAGATTATTTTTATCTCGGTTTTTCAGTTATTTTTATCTTGTTTTTGTTTGTCTTCGTTTTTTATCGTTTTATTAAAAAAATTAGTGTACATTTACATATTTTGGCAGAGCCTATAAGAATAATGTAACGTCATTCATAAAAATGTATTTTGTTTACATTTGTAAATATTTATTTTATAAATTCCTGTTAACATGTTCTCCTTGATAATGAATTGCTAATTTTGTTTGACTGTACCAATGTATTGTGTTTATAATGTATTGTACTTTCTGTAAGTTAATTTATATGAATAGGAAGTGAGATAATCGAGGATATAACAGATGACACATTTTTTTTATTGATATTTTTCTGTGACCCTATTTGATACATTTTCTCATTGTGAAAATAAATATAAATTAAACGATTTTCAAAATATTATTTTTTTGTTATTATCTTTTTTAGAACAAACCTCGCCTGGTGGAACCCTTAGATTTTGAAAAATTTGTTATAAAAAACAAAACAGTCTTGCAAAATGATCCTCAACGGGAACTATTACTCTACCCTACAGATGATATATCAGTAAGTTTATAATTTTAAGTAAGTTAAGAAGTCGGTATTTTTTTTACCACTGATGATGTTTTAGTATTGTTTAATAAGCAGTAATGTTCTACACAACAATGTACTTTGTTATTTTATTTTGATTTTTATTTATTTATTTCATCGTAAAAACCCCCAAATAGCAATGCAAGTAAAAGGTACTTTTAAGAATATTTTAAGATAGGTGTTACATAAAGTATAATATATACAAGATATAAATTAATGAGAGTATGTAATACAAAAATAAGGTAGCTAAATAATATAATACACATTAAACGGTGAAAAATATGTATGATTGAAATTTAAAAATATTTGATTCTTGATCTCAGGGTTTTTATTTATTTTTTTCAGCGATTTGGTAATACCTATATACAGTGGCGGCTCCTGAAATTGGCTAGGGTTAAAATATATTTTTGTAAATTTACGTATAAAGATAATTTTGCAATTTTTCCAATGGGGTTCATTTGTTTGAGATGAAAGTGTATATGCTTGCCTGTATTTTTAAAATGTATGTTTATTTAGTATTTTTGATGCAAATAAAAACATAGCAGTATAAAATATATATTTCGTTTCAATTTCAAGTTTAAATTTTTCATACTTACGTTATTAAGAGCACACTAGGAAAAGTCACCACAGACCTCAAATCCTATGTCTACCAAAAATTTGTTGAAAAACTAGCAAATGGTATTTCTATTATTCTCTGTTGTGATTCCTGTTTTAGCATTTTTTGTTTGTGTATTTAATTTGTTCTAAAACATTCTAAAAGCACACAAATATGGAAAAAAATTATGTATAAGGTAGATCAGATAATTTATCTGCTGTTTTTACAATAATATACCAAAGAAAAATGAGATTACAGTCAAATCTGAACCGAATAACTCTGACAAACAAATCAAAATGATGGTAGCATATCTTTCATCTCGTCAAATTGTCAAGAGCACAAAATTATGTGTGCACACCTCACAATACTATATTTCCTGGAAAAATTAAGTTTAAATATACCTATTAACTCTTATTGCAGATGGCAGAAAGCTCATTTTTGCCCGTGTAATAATGGCCATTATTTTGTGACATTTTCTCAGGAAGTGTCAGTGATAAAGAAATATACACAGTGGGCCAAATTTTAATTTAGAAACTTAGAGAAGTGATAGAATACGCCAAAATAATATGGATGTCATGTAAACTTATAGCTAAAAATGCTTCTTTTTCAAGATAGAGGGCGCATTTCTCCGGAAATAATTGAGACGTTATGAAATTCAGAACGTGCAAGTTGCGTACACCTCGCACCATAGTTTTCGTCACTCCATTCGAAATTATATTAATGGAAAAATGCAAAATCGTTAGTTTTTTAAAACGTTTCTCAATTAACAGCTAATTGATAGGTAGGGGATGAATGATTTTGAAATAAGTTTAACTCAAAGATGTTGCATTCTATCAAAACATTGTAAGAAAACTTTTGTGCATTAATGATAGTAAATGTCGAAAATGGGGGAAAAAATAACTTGGGTCAGTGGCGTCTCGTTATCTTGGGAAGGATATCTTCGACGCCCCCCACTGTAACGCCTCTGGTTGGAATAGAGAGACGAAAACTATGGTGAAAAGTGTGCCGATGTATGCAACGGTCACCTGAATTTCATAACAATATCTGAATTATTTCTGGAGAAATGTAGGAAAAACCGAAAATAAAACTTCAAAGCCCTTTATCTCAAAAACTAAGCAGTTTTAACTGTAAGCTTATATGACAAATCCATATTATTTTGGCGTGTTCTATCGATTCTTTAAGATTCCCGATTAAAATCTGGCCCACCCTGTATATTCGTGTTCAGCATACCCATAAATAGGGGGTTGGGAGTCAAAATTTTCCATCTTAATTAATTTGGTAGGTAAATGTGAAAATGATTACATTTTACTGAACAAAATAACAATAGTAAAATTGGCAAGAATCTATTACACACAAGCTGTTCTCCCAGCTGCTCTTATATTTGGTTACTTTTTGTTCGGCATTTACGATGTAGTCATATTGCTTTGTTTCTGCAACTGTTGGTTTGTGGACTGTCAGTGGTACTCTCTCGGTTAGTTTTTAACAACTTTCAGAGAATAAAGCTATTTGAAAATAGCTGGTTGAGTAGTTTTGAACACCATCATCAACCGCTACAGATACAAAGCTAATATAAGGACTTATATGTGACTTTTCATTGGTTTTGTTTTTTTATTTCGAATCATTTGATGTAAACTTATATTTAAATTTAAAATGCAACCTGGACCAAAAATTAAAATAACTAACGAACATGTATGATCAAAATCTCTGCTAGTATAAGTAGTGGAATCGAGAACCTCAAGTTTTGAATATTATCTAATTGTATCTGTCAACTTACCTGAGAACTTTAAATTTTTAATACTTTTACGGCAGTTTATTTACTGGAATAAAAGTGGTTAGACAACAAATCTGACCATTAGCAAAATTCTTTTTTTATTTAAGTAATTTTCATTTATGTTAAAAATCTGTTATAAAAGTTGTAGATTTTTATTAGACATGATACCTAAAACGGAAATGTATTTTATTATTTCCTGCTTTTTCCGTTAGTGAAAATTCTTTTATTTAGTCTACTACTGGCCAGATCACTCAATCAAATTAACTAAAAAATAATTTATATTGTGTATGTATAGATGGTAATAAATTAAATAAAACTTCAATAGAAATAAATTGTATTTTCTTCAGTATCTTAAAAATTTGTAGCCGATTGTTTTGCCAAGAAGATTTCGAACTTTATCACAAATTTTCCCGTCAGCCAGCGAAACTGAAAACTGCAACTTATTCACTAAGCAATGTATTAATAGTTACTCGACGAATTGGAATTTGATACACTACAAATACAATGCCTATTCCGGAAGTTATGCAGATCTGCCAATTAAACCACAGGACAGCAAATTTCAAGAAGAATTATATGAAGTCGATATTGACACGGACGCTGTGGATGATTTGAAACCTAGATTAGATAATATCACTAAGGAAGGTTATCTTCTGAAGGGACCAGAAATAGGTAAAGCAAAACTAAACTATAAAGCTTGTTGCCCACTTATGCGCAGCGTAGAGAAAAAGTTGCATAGAATCAATTCCATGTATTCATATATACAAATCTCAACCCAACCACTTCTACGCGGCGTGCCGCGCATGAGTGTGCCGATATTTGAATACATGAAATAAATCCCATGCAACATTTTTCTCCACGCTTTGCCCCTTCGTGCTGGGCATAAGTGACCAACAAGCATAATATTGATACTGCTTAGTGTGTGTACTTATGAAAGGGTGTTTGGTGTAAACTACATAAAGCTTATTTTGTATGGGAGTATCAAGGCATCTCCATGACAATAGAGTTTTCTATACAAGTTGTGTACTGAATCATTAAACATAGTACATTAAAGGAAGACTGATAATTGGCAGCATATCTCGGCCAGTGTGCACTGTTAACCGCATGATAGTTAGCTGGAAAATGAATTCTCTGCTAGCTGACGAGCGATGGTTTGCCTGTCTCTGGTTTACATTGTAACATTGCCACTTAAGAGACCCATGTCTAATAATTCAGTACACAACCTGTATAGCTTATTAGCCAGTTTACAACATGGTTTTCTACATTTAAAAATTAAGGTTATGCCGTTATAACCTTAATTTTTAAATATATGGTATTTTAGAAGCCTTTAAACGTTTAAACTTTTTATTTTTTTTTACAAATAAAGAATGCTAAAATATTGTTACATAAAGAACTGGTTCTATAAACTGTCCGTCTTTTTATCATTTTAAATACCCCCATCCAAAAAATTTGGTGTCATCTTCCACTCATTTTAAATTCGTTTATTAATTAAAAAAGCATTTAAATTCAAAACTTTGCCTTGTACTTATGGCTTTTGTTGAAGTTTGACTTTTGACATCGTACTCAATACGTTGCACATGCTAAATCCCGAATCATCCATTTTAGATTTTCTACATTTAGAAAGTGTAGAAAAACATTTTCTATACAGAAACCAAAAGTATGTGTAGATTTATAACCCTGGATATCTGTCATCTTTTTATGTTCTGTGTTGTCAACTGCGCATTGTATGCTCTAAAAGTTAAACTTGAATGAAGTTTTTATGTAATCCATGCAGAATTTGATATTGAGAATTATTGTTCGAGGTCAACAATTAGAGGTCTTGATTATATTCTGTTCCATTCCACTTACACATATTCCACTCTTATGGGAACACAGTATTATAGTTCATATCTAAACATATTTATATTAGTTTATCCCAATATTTCATGATGTCAATGTATAGAAAATTTCAAAAAAAGGGAAAGTGAACTTGAATTTTTTTAATGAAATGGAAAAGACCTGAACTAACTTTTTGAAAAAATATTTTTAGGATCCGAAAGGTCTTTTGTAAACATAGGCTCAAAAAGTTTTAAAAGAAGATACTGTTATTTGCGACAAGAAGTTGATGGCACTTACATTTTGGAATTGTACAAGGATGAAAAAAAGGGTGAAGCCAAAGTAACGATTGTAATGGATTTTTGCACAGATGTTGTAAAGGTAACAAAACACTGCTTTTCATATTGATGTGTAATATTTAGTTCCACTAAACAATGTGAAGTTTAGCAAAAATTGCAAATAAACGTAACTTTTTTTTATAGAACTTAAAAAGAGGACGCTTTTGTTTTGAATTAAGAATGACAGCTGGGCACAAATCATATCTACTAGCAGCAGAAAATGAATCTGATCTTAAAGAGTGGTTAAGCAAATTAAGTTCAGTTTTACAACAAAATAAAATCCAGGAAGAAAAACGAGCTGCGTCCTTAGAACGGGGTTAGTGTTATACAGTATTTCTTTTTTTAATATAAAGAATTTTTAAAATCTATTATTTATGAAGAATAAGCGTTTCTATATGTGGATCTTTTCTACTGAGAAACCTTCAATATCAACGTTTTTAAAAATAGTATTTTTACCATGACTTTGTTTTCAAAAGTATCTTAAAGCCATTTAAACATTACAGGCAACGAAATTGACTACTAGTGGTAAAAAGTTTTTGTACTAGTTTTCTGTAGTTCTAATGTAAATATTAAATATTACAATTTGCAGACTATGCCATCGTAGAGGATGTTTGAAGTTGCCATTCAAATAGCTTTAAAATAATAATTGAAATTAAAATATCTTCATTATTCGTTCATAACCTAATTACCAAGACAGATTTAACAGGACACTGCAAAATATCATTTTTAAATCCGTCTTCTCTCAAATAAATGAGATATCCATGTAATTTCTCATCATTTTAATTTATTGTTGCTTTATTGTATTTTTAAGCTTAAGAACATTATTACTATGAGCCTTGAAATATTGTTATTTTAGAACGCTGTACCCCCCCACCTTCCCCACAGATACAACCCTTTGGTACATTAAAAGGTCTCGAGCAGAGTATGAATCCTCAACTGATGAAATATGCCAGAGAAACAGATGTTAGTATAGCTGCTTCACGCAAAGATAATCGCTCAAAAGTTTTCGAGCTCTATCCTAATTTAGCTATGAATCTGAAATCTCAAAATTCTAGTCAGGACCAAATAGAACCTTACAGAGAGATATTTGGCCATAGAGTTTTCCTCAGGTGCGAAAGTATCAGGTTAAAGCTACAAGCCGTCGACGAAAAGGAAAATTTATGCCAAGTGGAACCGTACCACACAACTTTGTGCCTATACGATGCCAAAAATGGAAGAAAATTGACTGAAAACTTCCATTTCGATGTTAATAGTAATAGTATTAGAAATACTTTTAACAATGGTATATGTACTGATTCGAGGAGTAATTATTGTAAATTAGAACTCCCACAGAATTTATCTTCTGAATGGTTACTGTATCCCAGACAAGCTCTTTTCAGTATAGCAAATCCTCATCCAGATATTTTTCTAGTTATCAGGATAGAGAAAGTGTTACAGGGCGGGATTTGTCAAAGTAGCGAACCTTACGTTAAGGCACATAGAGATCCTAAAATTAGCATGAAGGTTTATAAAAATATAGCCATCTGTTGTCAGAGGCTAGGAAAATATCGAATGCCATTTGCGTGGGCTGCACGACCACTTTTTAGGTGAGTTTCTTAATGTTTCAATAAAAATATTTGTATTATTAGATCTATAACTTTTTTTATATTGGTTCTTACCGTAATGAGTGTTGCATATTGCTTAAATTATAACATAAATCTTTGTATCAAATACCGCAATGGGTGATGTTCATCATCGATCATTTTTAAAGTTACAAAGCTGCTGATTAGTAGAAAAGTGTTTCGTATGCCTTTGCATAGTTCGGTCATATATCGCATTAAAGTGACATTACTTCTGTGTTGACAAAGCACGCATGAATCTATGAATATAACATGAAACAATAGAATAATGAAGATAACAGGCCGCATTAAAAACATAAAACACACCACATAAATTAGACAACCACAAAACCAAAGCTGAAGCTTCTCAGACAGGGGTTACATAGTTGAAAAAAACGCTGACACACACAAACAAATCTTTTGACTTTAACAGAATCGGGATTTGAACCCGGGAATCGATAGGCAGGAAACCAGCTACGTTTGTCACTTATTCCTCTAGCCCACTGCGCCACTGAGCTCGGTTTGTGGAATACCTATCATGGTGCACATCCTCAAGTTTAATTTCGGTAAAATTTTCTTTTGGTGTTTAGACACAGAATGTGTTTCTGCTTTGTACTTCTTCATATTGTGTTCTGCTGATAGAGCCTTATTATTCCATTTTTGTCACAAAGTTGCTTGTTATATTTTTTTATTTTAGATTGTATAGTAAAGAACTCGACACAACTTCTGATTTTCATGCTCTCTATAGACAGGAACCAAATAAAATAACAGATGAAGAACTGCTAAAATTATTATCCGACTATAGGAAACCTGACAAATTTAATAAGTTCACTGTGATTCCAGGATCCGTAGAAATTAAAGTGTCTGCTCTTAATGATCTTCCAGCAAGTAAATAAATGAAACAAAGTGGCTAAAAATGGTTAAAAAATAAGTTGTCTTTATTTTTAGATTGTTTATCTACATCTTTAGCACCATTAAAACCATTCCCATTACCTCCAACATCTGAGCCTACAGTAGAAATAACTGAATTTGAAGGTTTATCGGAAAAAGACGTTAACCCATATACAACGTTTATTAATCATCTTTATGTTTATCCACTTAACCTCAGTTTTGATACACAAAAAACTTTTACTAGAGCTAGAAACATTGCCTGTGTTATAGAAGTAAGGGATTCTGATAACGAAGAAGCCAAAGGTTTACAAGTAAGCCATTTAATATTCTATATGAAATTTGGTAGTTTTTTCTAGTGACGATTAAAATTATTTATTATCTGTTGTTGCACTAATTTTCTAGAAATCTTTTTTTTTTTTTTTTTTTTTTTTTTTTTTTAATAAAATACATGGAATTATAAACAAAAGAAAAAAAATTATTTTTCTGTTCTGCGTGCACCAAATTTTTGGAAAAAAAATAAATGAGGTTATACCGTATTTTCATATTTGCACACTATATAGGAAAGCAGCTTGTTAAAACTCATAAATTCGGAGTAGAGGGGAGAGCATGGACTGCATGCACATACCTATGTGCAGTATAGCTGCCGCTGTGGCAAATTCACAACAGTCAGTCAGACATTTTGTATTTAGAGGACTGCATGAGCTTGACGGAATGCTTCTCTATGTAGTGTTTTGAAATGAAAACACGGTAATGAAGAACACTCTGAATATTGGTTTTTCGGAAGTCTCAAAAATAATTACTTATTGATGAATTTTAATTAAAAGATTTGGGTTATATCCTTTTTAGTGTATTTATGGGCGCCCAGGCCAGGCCCCGCTAGTCTCTCAGGTATCTTGTGCTGTTTTGCACCACAATACCATCCCAACATGGTATGAGGAAGTAAAAATTAGACTACCAACAAATATACTTTATTCTCACCACTTACTTTTTACTTTTTACCATATATCCTGTGATATTACAAAGAAAAGGGAAAATGGAATCGAAAACTGTGTCGGTTATGCATGGTTACCATTACTGCAAAAGGGAAAACTTAACGTAGAAACACAAGTTATACCAGTCGCATCACATTTACCTCCAGGATATCTTTCCATACATCCTTTTGGGTTAGGGAAAGGAGTGAGTTTGCCTTAAATAATGGTTTAAATGATTATTACATTGCCACATTTTTTTAGAACGCGGGACCAGAAATCAACTGGGTTGATGGCCAAAAACCCATTTTTTCCATAGCCTTTAATTTAGTTTCTACGATAAACACAAAAGATCAACATTTGTTTAATTTATTTATGCATGCAGAAAGGTTATTAGATCCTAAGCCGTCTGCTGTTCCCTCTGAAGGTGAAACATGCAAAATTCTAAAAGCCTTGCACGCAATCCACTTAACAACGTTAATAACATTTCTACCGACATTGTTCAACCAGCTTTTTACTCTTTTGGTTGTGACAGCCAGTGAAGAAATAGGGCTGAATATTATTAGAGTACTAATAAATTTAGTGAACATGATTTATGACGCTAACCGAAAAGAAATATTACAGGCTTATGTGAAGTATGTTTTTATATCTCCCGAAGGAAAGAAAAATACCACGATGCATGAGGAGATGTGTAAACATTTACCTGTAATTTTGCATCCAAATAATACTGATTTTCTGGTCGTTAATAAGTTCATGCACCACTCTGATTTTTTTTTCGACATTATTATAAAAGGAATGGCACAGTATTTGTTGTCTTCCGGGGAGAATTAAGGTAAGTCTTATTGTAAAAAAAAATAAATCAATATCAGTTTATACTCTTTTATTGTAGATGCATAGACATGAGCGATTTTCTTCGGATTATCTGAACAAAGTGGAAAATTTAGTACAAGTACTAATTCCTTATATTCTAAATAAGTACAAAGAGATACCACTTGAAACTAAAGAGTTGAACAAGAGTCTGGCTCATTTTTTAAAGGTAATTCAATGTGGTAGTTTCTTGAATGTTCAGTGGCCTGGTATATAAATTTTCCTAATGGTGAGATTAAGTTGATAAAAATTAGAAAAAATATTTTTTTAAGAAATTGACTATTGTAGTCAGACTAATGTGACGTACTTCCAATCTGTACAAGAGGGGAAGTATCACTTTGGCACAGTTTAGATTTAACAGGCATCGTTTATGTATATCAGAAAAAAGATTGGCCCTAACACTGTACCCTGAGGCACTTCCATTTTGATGTTTTTGTTAATTTTTACATTGCATTGCACTAATTTTTTGTTTGCAGCCTCAGGACTTGACAAGAACAAAAATTGAAAAGTGCTTATCCAAATAGTGTACTATCAGTTTTTAACTTATTATTATGCTATGCTGTAATTTCTTTGAGGTCCTGTACATACTAATATAAGAGTAGTAAAATTGTCATTTTTTGTAAATTATTTTTCTAAATTTTATTGTCCTAAACCCACTGTTAATAAAAGTTATGATCAGTTGGTTAGTGTTGAGTTTTTGAAGCCAATGTTATTTTTGTTTTTAGAAAAGTTTATCCTTAGTCGACCGTGGTTTTGTCTTTAAGTTAATAAACAACTACATGGATAAATTTAATCCAGGGGATTCCCGTTTACTACAAGAGTACAAATTTAGTTTTCTAGAGATCATATGCAGTCACGAACACTACGTTTCTTTCAATCTACCCATACAGCATACTAAACTTAGTCCTAGAAATAGATCACCCGATAATTTTCAAGAATTTACTTTATCTGAGGAGTTTTGTAAGCATCATTTTATTGTGGGATTACTATTACAAGAAATTAAAA
Organism: Rhamnusium bicolor; assembly: GCA_029963845.1. Classification (NCBI taxonomy): domain Eukaryota; kingdom Metazoa; phylum Arthropoda; class Insecta; order Coleoptera; family Cerambycidae; genus Rhamnusium; species Rhamnusium bicolor. The sequence continues at coordinate 368,924 of JANEYF010002564.1, read as the reverse complement.
CTTCTTTAAATGAAGTGACGCATATCAGGAAAATTGCCTTAAATACCCTAAAAAGCCTCGTAGCTAAGCATGAGCTAGACGACAGATATCAAAGTAAAGGTCAGATGCATCGCATTTCGTTAATTTACTTACCATGGTTGAGTATCGTTTTGGAGAATTTGACCCGGTTAGATGTTAAGGGTGGAAATGACGAAGAATGTAATGATAGTATTATTAACAGAATATCTTCTAGCAGCTCCTATTTGTTTGGAAAAAGCTCTACAGCCAGTGAGTGCACACCCAGAAGTCATAGATTTACTTTACATATCGACAAAGATAGTCCGATGCACATTCGAAATTCTGCCTTCTTCGAGGCAATTGCCGGCCAGTGTAAGTAATATATCCGTCGGAAAATAATTTCCGTGTCCACAGATTATTGCAATTATGTAATTGTTTTTATTCAGATTACTAAAAAAACGGTCATAAATGCTATCTCATTTTTAATAATAAAAATAAAAAACAAAAAACAAAATATTTTATTTAAAAAAACATTCGAATGTTTTTGTTTGAATAAAATCAGACTATCGAACTTTATGTATATTTGCTATTGCAGCTCTAGTGAATGGCAATTCCCTAAGTATAGACTCTGACATCTCTGCAATGTCTGGAGATGCTCAATCCATAGCATCTCAAGATACTACCATAATAAGAGATGACAGTCTGAGGAATGGTGAGCAAAAATCACACACAAGATCAACTTCGCACGTCCAAAGATACGACAAACTCCAGCCGCAAGAAATAAAAGATGTCCTGTTAATCTTCCTTTTTGTTGTAAAGTACTTAAACGAAGAACAGTTAATAACATGGTGGCAAAATTATAGCGAGGCCGATGTTGTGAATTTCTTTGCAGTATTGGAAATGTGCCTACATTGTTTTAAATATGTTGGTAAAAGGAATGTTAGTGTTGTAAAAAGTATCGAAGGGGATAATTTGAAAGCTAAGTCGAAGAAAGCTCATACTTTACCGGCTAGGATAAACCCTCAGGAAATTAACCATGAGAATACTAGTACTTTAGTTATTCATACTAATAGGGAAAATTTAATTAGTTCAGGTAACTTTATTTATTTAAATGACTGACATAATAAGAATAACTTTTGGGACAGAAGTAGTAGAAAAATGTATTTCTATTTCCACTAATTTGTAGCTATCTGTACAGGGTTATTCATTATAAATTACCCACCCCTTATCATCGTTATTATTGCACTAATTTGTAGCTATCTGTACAGGGTTATTCATTATAAATTACCCACCCCTTATCATCGTTATTATTGCATATAGAAAAAAAAGTTTTAAATAAAAGTTGTGTGGTTATGACTGAATGTTGTTAAAATGGTATCAAAAGTACAGTAGCGTGCAGATTTCAGGGGATACAAAAAAAAATATTTTTTTTAAATGGGATACCCTGTATATTATTAAATTTTTGGAATCATCCTTTTGTTCTTGATTTCAAAAATATACCATATATTACCTCTACCATATACCGTTTTTGAGTTATTAAACGTCGAATATCTTAGTTAAACTAGTTACTGTAAATATGGAAAAGTTAACATTGTTAAAGTGAGCTATGAAAATGACAACTATTATGTTTGATAAGTGACATTTCTTTAATGAAATAATCAAAATGATTTACAGTGAGGAAGAAAAAACCAAATATTTATACAAAATAGATAAAGATTTATTTAGGAAATTTAAATATAAACAAATGATATCATAAAAGATGTTTGATGTGTCCACCATTATTGTCAATTCATAATTGATAATGTCTTCTTATATTTATAATTGCGCCGGAAATGGCTTCATTATGTACATTCAGATTGTTTATTTCGAGTCGAATCCTAATCCGAATCCTCTTTAATGACTTGAATACTATTATTATTATTATTGACGTATTTTAGAAATCCCAGAAAATGAATCCATAGGGGTCAAATCCGGACTATTAGGTGGCCATTTAATAGGTCCATTATTCCCTATTCATATTGGGAATACATTATTCAAATAATCTCGAATGGGTAGGACACTATGCGGAGTTGCCCCACCCTGCATCCAAATCATCAATCATCAAGTTCGGCTTCCGAAAAATTCTGCAAAAGAATATTTTCTGCTTCTGGGATAATTATTTCCAAATAGATAACTCCAGTTAAAGTATAATCATAAAATATAGGCCCAACAATTTTGTTTCTGAAAATTTCACACCAAACGCTAACAGTTTTTCTTCCTGATTTTTATATTTGTTGTACCAATCTTCTGTAGTGCTTGTTTTCCCACGACTCTCGATTTTTCCTATTAAAAACTCTTGCCGTAGGAAGGATGATTCATCAATCCATATTTTATTAAAAAAATCAGGATCTTCATCCAACTTTTGAATCATCTGGCGGCAAAAGTCCAGCCTTTTCCTTTTATGAGCCTCTGTTAAAATTTGTACGGGTAAAATTTTATATGGTCTGTAGCTGTTATTTTTTAACGTACGTTGGATTTTGGAATAACTTTTACCTAATTGATCGACTGCATTATTTATACAACATACAGAATTTTCTAAAAAATATGTTTCAAAAAAGTCTATTCGCGAATAAATATGGATGGGCTTACCTTCAAAATGAAGCAGTATATCTAGCTGTTCTTCCTGGTTTGCTTTAACTACACTCTTTTTTCTACTAAAACTGGAGGTATTATCCACCTTTCGGTAACAATTTTTGAACGTATTTTCTGATGGTGTTGGACGATTTGGATACAACACCCTATATGCTCTTTTTGCTGCACGTTTATTTTTGTTATTTTGTATATATTATAACAAGTAAATATTTGGACTTTTTCTTCCTCACCATTTTGATTATTTCATTAAAGAAATGTCACTTATCAAACATAATAGTTGTCATTTTCATAGCTCACTTTAATAATGTTAACTTTTCCATATTTGCAGTAACTAGTTTAACTAAGATATTCGACGTTTAATAACTCAAAAACGGTATATGGTAGGGGTAACATACGGTATATTTTTTAAATCAGGAACAAAGGATCATTCCAAAATTTAAATAACATACAGGGTATCCCATTTAAAAAAACATATTATTTTTTTGTATCCCCTGAAATCTACACGCTACTGTACTTTTGATAGCATCTTAACAAAATTCAGTCACACAACTTGTATTTAAAACTTTTTTTCTATAGGCAATAATAACGATAATAAGGGGTGGGTAATTTATAATGAATAACCCTATACAACTAATTTTAGTTTGGAAAAAAAACTATGTATTTTTCTTTTTAGAAAATGAGGTTCACAAAAAACAACAAGCTATTTTGGAACAACATCTAGCCTCCGAAATAGGCCTAATTACGCTGGATTGTATGGGTTTATACTGTATGCACTTTAGAAAAAACTTGCTGAGTGCAGAAGGGGAAAATGAAGTCATGAAGAAAATATTTGACATCTACTTAACTTTTATTCAAATTGGACAAAGTGAAAACTTATTTAAGCACGTTTTCGCTGCCTTGCGAGCGTTTATCAATAATTATTCTTTGGTCTTATTCCAAGGTAAAAAATTGCATATATTTTAACTAAATATTTTTTTGCATTTTGACAAATATATAATAGTCTGAGCCCTGCTCCCTATCTATATGAGTTCATGCCTTAAGCATTTACTGTCTGACCATTTCGATTTGTCTTTAGAAATGAACATTCCTCATGTACGCGACTCTTTTGACAGTTGCAAATTTAAATTATGATTCAGACTCGACTCTCAAACCAAATATGTAGAAAATAATATTGCTGTATTATTAAAATATAAAGATATAAAAAACTGAGGGCTAATGGATTTCAGGTGAAGGTTCCTAGTACTTAACTATTCAAAAATATTACCTCTAAAAACGCTTAAATGCGAATAAAAGTTCAACTATACTGCAAAACAAACAAGTGATGGCGAGCGGTGGGAATGCGCCGTTGACCGAATTTTAACGTAGCCCCACTCCTAGGCTAAAGTAAAATAACAAATGTGTCATTCAGTGGCGTTACATATATTAGCTCTGTTTTTTGTGATTATTTGTTAGGTATATTTATAATTTAGAAACTGTTAGTAAATAGTGGAAATAGTAGAGCTGTCATTCACAGTCAAGCCCGTCAAATTGTGTCTCAAGTGTTTAGACATAGTGAGTGATAATAATATCCCTCAGGTGGCCAGTGCTACTGCCCGTCAGACATCATTGATGTCTTAGTGACTGATAGCGACCTGCAAAACAGGTACCACGAGCTGTAACCTTTAACCCTGGTGGGCTAAACTATATACTGAATAAGACTTATAGGAAACAACTACTCAGCGGACAAAAGCCCTGACCTGCATTGAATAAACTTGCAAGTCTTGTTTGGTAGCTAAAATCATTTGTCAATTCCTCACTAGACATACACCGGTTCCGAACTTGTTATGTTCTCGTCAGTATGCCATAAGTAATGGAAAAGACAAATAATAATAGCAAACCAGGCTAGCCCAAAGCAGACTAAGCAAGACAGACATAGTGAGTGATAAGTATATCCCTCTGGTGGTCAGATGTCTGACGGGTAGTAGCACAACTTTTAGCGGCATGATCTTGAAACGTCGCCTTGGTAAAATAATAGAACCTGATTGGCCGGTTGCAAAACCCGTAAACGCTAAATGACCCTCGACACGACGCCGCTCCCGGGAGTCATTAGCCGACGAAGAATAAACACGAAGAACAAAGAGCACTAGAAGAGAAAGGCCCCCAGCAGAGTCCAACAAGCTAGGACCGGGAGAGATCTGCCAAAACGATCACACCATTCGCATTTGCGGACGGGGTTGCCGGTGGAGGAAGCCAACCCCTACGAGGTTGGTCCAAACCTACAACAAAGAGTTAGGAGCAAAGAGGGGATAATTCACCTCGGCTCCTGCCATCCAAGATCATCGCCAATGCCAAAGATAATGGCGCGGCGCGCGTGAACGCGAGTGCATGGAGATTCTGCCTGATTACTACCATATGTACATATCTGAATTCTGAATGAACTGAAACTAGCCAATAGAGCATGTGTCAGTCACGTGACCCTGTCAGTTTGAAGTATAAATAATAAACATATCCTATTTTTGGCAAATTGTCAAACTGACTTCAAGTTTTAAATAGTGTGTATTTGTGCTGTTTTAAAACATTTAAAACCAACATTAAATAAATATTTCATATTACAGAACCACACGTTAAATTTATTCAACAAACATCTAATAAAACATGTTTTTAAATTTCTGACAGCTGTAGGTTATGTTGTTATTTCTTTTTTTTTTATTATTTATACTCGAAACAAAATGTGACGTCAGACGCAGATGCTCTATACCAATGTTTCCCAAAATCTGGTGTTCCAGCAAATAAGATGTATTTTAATAAAAATTCCGATGTTTAATATATAAAATATTTGAACATTTTGCTTTAAAGTGTATATTTTTCTTAGGAAATGCCGTATTGTGTGGTAGATTGTGCTATGAACTACTGAAATGTTGCAACAGTCGATTAGCCTCCATTCGCCAGGAATCATGTGCAATTTTGTACCTGTTAATGAGGAGTAATTTCGAGTTTACTAGCCGGAAAGGTTTGACGAGAGTTCATTTGCAAGTTATTATATCGGTGTCTCAGATGTTAGGAAATATTGTGGGCTTAAATAATGCAAGGTTCCAAGAAAGTCTCTCGTTAATTAATAGCTATGCCTCCAGTGATAAAGCAATGAAGGGAACAGGTAAAACTTATAAATAATTATTTTCTATTTCAATATGATGGGGTCTTACTTAACCTTTTCACATTTTCATTTTGTATACATTTTTGAATTTTAACTTATTTTCATGGTAAACATTTATCAGGATATACCTGATTTTTCTACCACTTTTCTTAAACAAAATGATGTTTTGATGAAGGTGGATGTAACTACATTCATGGGCGCCATTTGAAGTAATTTCCGGTGGAGGCAAAACATTTAAATGCCTCATTGTGCAAATTTCAAAATGTCAACTACAAAAATTCAAAATTTTCGGAAATTCAGAAAACTGTCCGATAAGTCTAGAAGTAATCCTAGAAGTACACTGTGCAGCACATTTTGAATTTTTTTTCTGCAAAACTTTTTCATTCAGTATTGCTAAAATTGCCTTAAAGTATTGCTTGGGCTCTATGCTCTAATATTGAGATATGGCATAACCTAAATCTACCAGACGTTATTATTGAAATAATCCCATATATTGTTTAATGATATATAAAATAAAATATGAACAAATTAACATCCCCAAGTGAACTGTTGAGAGTCAATGCTTGCAACGACACAAAAGCAATTTGTTGATTAATCACAAGTTCATATGGAACCTATGACAATGATTTTATTTCTTTTTCAACTATGAAATCATGGAAGCCTGGTACTGTGGTGTTTAAATTATTCAAATATGCAACTATTATTAAAAACAGTGAGTTGAGTTGTAGTTATGAATTTTTTTTTTTTTATTGTTTTGGAACTACTTTTATTTTTGCTATATTTTTTATTTTTACTTTTAAAATTTCAGAACAGGCAGTGACCCCTACCGTCCCCACCCCCAAAAAGGCGCCCATGTCCACAATACAAGCCGCTTGATTTTTAGACATATTAGATTAACAAATAATATTGCAAAATACAGACACAAATATACTTTATTTTATTTTTAGAAAGTTCTTGTATGTAATAGTTTTGTTGATTATTTTTTTAGGGTTTCCAGTTGAAGTAAAAGATTTAACGAAACGTGTTCGGACTGTACTTATGGCGACTATCCAAATGAGGGAACACCATCATGATCCTGAGATGCTAGTAGATTTACAGCATAGTTTAGCAAATTCTTATGCCTCCACTCCAGAACTGAGACACACTTGGCTGGAAACGATGACTAGGAATCATGTCAGAGATGGAAATTACTCAGAAGTTAGTAAAACTATTGTAATATTTTTACAATCAGTTAGTTGCCTAGTGATATCTTTGTACTTCGGTGCCAGTTTTACTTACTTTACTTAAATAAATTCTGGTTTATTATTGTTTTTATGTTGTGATCTGTTATATGCTATGATCATCCAAAATGCCTAGTATTTATGATTAAATTTTATTGCAGGCTGCTTGTTGTCAATTACATATAGCGGCTCTAATGGCGGAGTACTTAAAATTAAAAAATATCCAAAATTGGGGAGCAGAGTCCTTCAAAAAAATATCGTCCAACATTTCTAAAGATGAAAAAGGCTTGAAATTAGATGCGGGTGTTCAAGATATCCAGTATACCGAATTTATCCTGCTAGAACAGCTGGAAACTTGTGCTGATTTCATAGATAAAGCGGAACGGTATGAAATTATGGGTGAATTATATAAACTGATAATACCAATGCATGAGAAAAAAAGAAACTATGAGTTGTTAAGGAAATCTTACCATAATCTGGCACAAAACTATGAGAAAATCGTAGAAATTAACAAAAGCTGTAAGAGGTTGCTGGGGAGGTACTATCGGGTAGGTTTTTATGGACAAGCGTATTTCGAAGAAGAGAATGGTGTAGAATATGTTTACAAAGAACCTAAAGTAACTTCCCTTAGTGAAATTTCCGAGAGATTGTATAAGCAGTATTGTGATAAATTTGGTCAGGACGTTGTCAAAATGATTCAGGATTCGACACCAGTAAGTAAACTTTTGTAGAGTAATTATAATATTGACAAACCTTTGTAAGATTGGAAGAAAACATTTGTTGGGAGGCCAAAACAAACATAAAGGAGCTATATTATTTATTTGAGATATTATCATCTTATTGCTGAGCTCCAAAGGTGAGGAGCAAGTTCGACCACGAAATTGTATTATACAAAATTATACATGATTGGAGATATTCCACAACATTTATTATTTTATTATTTTTATAGTGTATATAATTCTGCATTGTATTATTGTATGTGGAATCAATATCTATAACTAGTTATCATTTTAAGGTTTTCAACGTTTCAAAAAAAAAAAATGTAATTTCAGAATAATTCATAATTGCCTCCAGTTAAAGAACCAATGAAATAATATGTGCCGGCGCTGTAATATTACCTGAATTTGTCACTTTGTTTTGGTTGTTAGACACTGGTATATTCTGGTATTCTTCTGATAGCTTGCAGAATCTTTACCACTTGACACAACGTTATGTGCTATAACTGCATTTCAAATAAGATTTTTTGCAAAACCACACTATATCACAATAGTGTAGTTCCTCTTTATCTTTTAAATGTATGGTAGGAGGGAGCATAGATCGGCCTTAACGTTACTCGTATTCGATACGAAAAGCTAAGCAACGGTAGTTGCAGTCAGTAATTTGTGAAACTTAGCGACCTCGTCTCGTTTTTTAGCGGTTTGTATATTAATGTATATGCAGAAGCTATGCAGTCTTAAGCGAGGGTTGTGCAGGTAATATACCATCCTTCGGAAGGGATGTAAAGCGGTTGGTCTCTTGCCTATTAGATGTTTGGCAAGTAAATACTCTTCGATAGAGAAGAGATTCGGTAAAATTTCCCGGTTGGGGATAGCTTATCTTCTGGCGTTGGTCATTGGCCTTGATAGCAGAAATCGGCTGACGTTAAATAAATATTTTTGGCACCGATGAGTGGTCGTCAATCACTGAGAATTATATTGACAACGATGATCGGCCGAGAAATATATTATATATGTATGCACACTAAAACCAAGAAGTGATGAGAGTTCAATGTCCTCCACATGTCGAGGCTTCAGCTTTGAACAGAGGTGCGTGTTTGGTTTTAGCGGGGGCAAGAAGGATATGCTGCATTAAATAAAACAACTTTTTCAAATAACGTTTTTCGAAATTTGTGCGTATATATAATTTCTGCGACACCAACTTTACTACAAATCTAATTTAATACTTTTTTCGGGTTTTTATTCAGTAGAGAAAAATAATATATCCTTTTTTCTTTGTAACAAGCAAAATGAATTAAGGGTATTACATTTCGAAAGCATTCTAATTAAAAGCAAATTTCCACACCACTCATTAAGTACTGCTCAAGTCACGTTACCATTTTTTTTTTGTGGGTGGTTCGCCAATAGACCTATTTCCCACATGAAATAAAAAATACTGTAAGAAATGAAACTTTATTCAAATAACGAAAATAAATAAAATCTTTGTAAAATCAGTAACAAATTAATAACCATAAAACGGATAACATAAAAAATCAATAATAAATATATAATAACAATGCTTATAGAGCGTTATCATTTCTTTTTGTGGCTGGTTCGCCAATAGCCCTATATCCCACAAGAAATAAAAATACCTTTGCAAATGAAATTTTATTCAAATAATGAAAATAAATAATATGTAACATATAATATAATAAAAGTATAAAATAATAATTTTATACTTACCTTATGTCCATTTCTGATTCTATTTCATCCTCATTATCACTATCGTAAACGTTTATAATAATAGGATCAATGATATGGTCAATTCTAATGTCTACATCCCACATTTCCCATTCTTCTTTTTGGACTTAATACATTTTTTCCAGTCTTCTGCAGTTACCTTCTCAATTGTCTTCGAAGATGGTGTTCCACATTGGCTAATTTAAAAGTTCTACTTTATGTTGCTACATCTGCTTTCACTTGTGTCCGTATTAATTCAATCGAGTTCAGCTCTGGGGTAATCTTAATATTGTCATTCCATGATTTGATGCTAATTCATTCACAGCAAGTCTTTAATACTTATCGACCTATAACTTTACAAGCCAAGTAATTCCTCCTTTAGATTATTTTCATCAGATTCTCAACCCTTCTTGAATTTTTGAATTTCTCTAGATTGTAATGTTGGCAGTTCATTTTTTTATGAAAAAACTGTGGACAGTATAGCATATTTAACATCTTCATGAATTTCTATTACTTTTTTGACAACTTCTTGTTTTTGCCACTTGTACAAAATGGCGAGGAAGTCCGTGTCTTCAGAAAGAGTGATGTATGTTGTTATGTGTTGTGTATTGTGTGGCGTTGTTACGGGTCAAATTTTCCTTTGACCCTGGTAACATGAATTTCAGGATTTTACAGGTTGTTTCAGAAATGTAAACATTCAGTTTGCTAAATAATTTATTCTGCTCACACACTTATTTATCTAAACTGGGCGCATTGAAACTAGTTTTAACAGGTCACGTGTGTCGTCGAAAAAACACCAAACGTTGATTGGCTTCCATTAGCTGGAGATGACGTTTGGTGTTTTTTCGACGACACACGTTTTGTCAGCGGATTCATAAATGATTGAACTGGATTTACGAATGACCGTCAGCGGTGTCTCTGGTGCATAATGTGGTTGGTAATGGGTCTAGTGAGTGTAAAGAGACGGGAATGACTGAATGCCGGGTAGTTCAGCGATGGGAGGTGAGAAAGCTCTGAAGCTTTGAAGAATCACAGAGAAGAATCCAAAACTGCCGTGAAATTCGGAAAATCGGCGTTAGGGATCGTTGCTTTATGAGAGCAGTAAATATAAGTTAGACAAGGCCTCCGAACGTGGTCTAAACGCTGGGAGAGCGCTTGAAAGGTTTTACTGAAACTTTTAAAAACTACCACAAAATATAGTGTAGTGCTTGACACTCTGATGGTGTGCCATGAGAATGGACTATCACTTATTAAAAATGAGTCAAAGCTTACCTGAAATAAGGGTGCACAATAATAATATAAAAGAAAAAAATCACCATAAAAAGTAAGACAAACAAAGACGGTGAAACAGGAAGGAACTATTATGTAAAGGTAAAATACTGTTTACTGTACTGTTTTGCAGTTTGTCCTTATTGTTTACATCATGACATCCAAATTTCCTAATTCTAATGATAAGAATAGAACAACAACAAAAAGATTGTGTAAAATATAATTAATTTTAGGTTAAGCAGAGTGAACTAGACCCCAAACTGGCATACATCCAAGTCACTCACGTAACACCATACTTCAAAAAAGTGACTTAGAAGAGAGACAAACCGAGTTCGAACAAAATCATGATATTAATTGTTTTATGTACGAAACTCCATTTACAAAGGATGGCAAAGCCAGAGGAAATCCCGAAGAACAATGGAAACGAAGAACGATTTTAACAAGTAAAATAAATAAAATAAAGAAACATAACTAACAATTATTTCTAATTAATTTGCAGCAATTTACTCTTTTCCTTATGTCAAAAAACGAATCGTAGTGCAGTCCAGGCGAATAACAGAACTGAGTCCTATAGAAGTGGCCATAGATGAGATGCAGGTGAGAGTGGCTGAGTTAGAAGATGTAGTTTTTACACAGCCAACCGATGCAAAAAAAGTTGCAGTTGAGACTGCAGGGTAGTGTTTGTGTGCAAGTTAATGCTGGGCCCTTAGCTTATGCATCAGTCTTTTTGGACCCAGCTCTTTGCAATATGTATCCAGAAGACAAAGTGGAAGAGCTTAAAGATATATACAGGTAATAAAATTTTATAATTACTATTAGTCTTTCTCGGTGAAACGGTTAAAATTTATAGCAGTTTCTTTCTATGCCTCAGTAGTAAAATTAGCATGTAAAAGAGCAAATAATTGCCTAAAAAATTCCCCTTCATACCAGGGTGTCATCATCCCCAGGTCCCAAAAAAACGTTCTCGAGTGATGACTCGGACCTGTTTTTTCACATTTATCTCGTAAATGGTGCATCGGATGATTACAGGGGTTAAAACATTCGTGCTGAATATTGGAGGCTGAATTTTATTTCATTATTTTAGGCCAAATATTCGGTATTTGGCTTTTTAAAAAATAATCTCAGCATATCTCTACTCTAGATTTCTAAATAGAAATAGCATATCATAATATGATATGATTTAAATCAAAATATTATTTTGATTTAAACTTTTATGTAAATTACATAAAATCACTAACTGAAGTATAGTCTCTTATTATTTATATATAGTGGGGTATTTTCCCATTTTTTTATTTGAAAATCGAAAACTAGAGATAAAAATAAGAGACGTATCTTTTCTTTATTTTTTTCTTTACATTTAAACTGAAAAAAAGTCAAACTTTTGTGACGTTACTAAGTGCAAATTTAAATAAAACACCAAATGTAGTTATTTTTATACATAATCTGTAGTTATGTGGTATTGTACCAGATTTGACATTTTACTTGTAACCTCCTTCCTTTGTTTATTATTGTAAAAATATTGCAAAACAGACGAGTGATTGCAAGCAGTGGGTATGTGCTGTTGACCAAATTTCAATGTTACCCCACTCCCCGGCTAGAGCAGAATAACAAATGTGTTATTCATAGCAGTGGCGGCTAGTCAGGGTAGGCAGGGAAGGCTGAGCCTCCTCTACAATTTTGGGAGAAGCAGAATATCACCAATATTTTTTACAAGTAGAAATGTCAACTTAGGTATAGCTCAATTCTTAATGTTTATAATTCAATAATTAATTTTCAGTGTAAAAAAAAAATTTTGCACATCCTATCCACAAACATGTAACATTGTAGTCCAGATAGTTCTCTCATCGACCATGCTCGGATGAACGTAGGCTAGAGGCCAGCCAGTCTCCATTTCAATACAATTATATTGTTGGAAATGTTTGTTATTCACTAATGATCAACCCTCAATTTGGGGCAGGGCGGGCCGGGTTTAATAATTTGCAAAATTTGTTGCGATGTTTAGAAAGGCATGACAAATCGCAGGAGCATATTTCATCTTGCATTAAATTCAAAATGTTGGAAAAAACAAAATAATGTAAATTTCTTGGATTCTGCGCATAAAAGAGAAATAGAAAATTTTTATGAAAAAGTCCGTGAAAATAGGGAAATATTAAAGAGATTAATTGATACCATTATATATCTATCTTCTCAAGAAAATTCTTTTCGAACACATGACGAGGAGCTAATATATTTTTTAAAAACATATGATTCAAAATTAGAGAACTTTTTGAATAATGCCACTGTTTTTTTTTTGTTTGTCTAAATCAGTTCAAAATGACCTAATTGAGAGTGTTAGCTTCATTATTAGAGAAAATTTATGAAGAACTACATAATTGCGAATTTTTCTCATGGCAAATTAATGAAACGATGGACGTTATTTGTAGATCTCAATTTGACAATTTGACTTTTTTCTAACCTGAAAATGACTATGAAATACTGAACATATTTTTTCAGTCAGCTTTTATGGAAAAATGTCTTTGGTTCCCTGTGTGTTTTTTGAATTATGAAATTTATTTTTTCAGTCGCTGAAGGCCAAAAATAAATTTTGAACAGAGGGTTCCTTACAAAATTGAATTTTACTAACGAGATCAGGCACTTTGTGAAAGTGTAATATTTTTTGACAGTCGTTAATACCAAAAACAAAATTGGGTCCTTCAGATGAACATAAAATTCACAATCACAAAACACTTTCAAAAAAATTCTTGAAAAATTGTTGAAATTCAGCAGACTGGACAGCAAGTTGACCTACAACTCGGATACTACTAGCCTGCCCAAAAGGTTGCGCAAGACTTCACAACTTTTCTTAATAAAAATTTTTTATTAAAAATTAAAAAGTCGGATTAGAAAAAAAAATTTGTTTGAGCAGTGTATCTTTTAATGCTTAATGTGATTTTATTAAAATGAAAATAAAATTAAAAATATATTTTCAAACGACTAAGTCGAAAGTTATTAAAAATTTAAAAATGAATTTCTCTATGTCCTGGTGGACTAACAAAATGTTTTGAGGAAATTTATTTTTTGTAAAAAAAATTTTGGCTGTCGATTCTTAAAAACTAACCAATTTTTGTTGAATAAATTTTAAGTCGAGTGAAGCTTTGATTTTAAAACAAGTTAAATTTTTTATATAAAATGAGATTCGAGAATTTTCTTAAAAGCCTAGATCGCGAAAAATTAATTTTGAAAAATAATTCTAAGTATGCAAGTCACTTACTTACCTGTCCTCGGAGATCTCAGATGATGATATTCTTTTGCAATAACGTTTAATTTTTTATTAGTAGACCGCCTGCGTATGTAGGAGCATGCTTGTGGTTTTCTAAGTTTAATAAATAAAAAACGTAGAGTTTTACAATAAAACCTGAAACGGAATACTTCTCAAGCCAAAATCCACAAATGATAAAAGCTGTTGAAGAGTGCTTTTGGTTTTCTACAGTGGATGTTGTAAAAATACTTTATAGATGGTGGACTCCGTCCTAGTGTCTTAAGTACCAAGAATTAACCCAACCTGGCACGTGGAGAAATTTCTTAGTGCCTATCTTAATACTTCTGGGGCCCATGGAGATCTATTTCCCTATGAAATGCCCAACGAAAATACTGTTTTGAGGGCTGTAGATCAGTTGGTGTTTATTAATAGGGTTCACAACTGGTTTTAGATTAATTATTTATCGTTCCCAAAGGGACATCAAGTCTGTGTTAATGCAAACGTTAAAAATTTATACTTTTAAAATGAATTTAGTATTACAACGTTCTCGCATGGCTGCTAGGGAAGTAATTGTCTCAACTTGTTTTAAATTTTATATTTATAGGGGTTGTGTCGTCATCTATTGCGATGTTAGCATGTCATATTTTTTCAAACGCGCAATAAGACCAAAAGCTACCCAACTTTGAACTCTCCCGATTAGGTGAAAGCTTCCGGTGAGGTCTGTCTATCTGAATGGTCTACACGGTATACTAAACTCCAATTTTACAAGTTTAAGTTTCGTACAAATAAATCTGGTGATAGATTAGTCGCTGTGGAAACAATTACTTTAATATTAATTACTATTTGTTTAATTGACTTTGTAAAAATTATTTTTTAGGTGTGTGCGACTAGCATCTTTTAAAATTTATATGATACCAATGCAGAAATCCAGCTTTTACTATTTTATAATGGCTTTGGCCGATGATATTAGCTTCTGTCGACCAGTGAAATTAATATTTTGTAGGGCTTCCCAAACTGCAACAAAATCGCTAGGACCTGCTTGTAATGATTATTTATGAGCTTCTCTATGAGTTTTGGTCATTTTGGTATTTTCCAATGCATCGCGATCCGGCCGTCGCGCTTGTACTACGGAGCGATTTTTTTTAATGAAAATTAATTTTACTATTTTGGCTTTTAAAAATCGGAGAATTGAGATAAAAAATTGCAGTTTGAAGTTTTGAATATAGTTTTTTATTCTTTATCTAATTTGCTAAAAAAAATTTGACATTTGATACTTTGAACCCGTGTAGTTTCAGTCTCGAGCATTTTTTGAATGTTTCTAATGGCTGAGAGCCTTCTATGTGATCTGGATGATTTTTTGGCAATATCATTTTTCAAGTTTCTTGAATTTTTTGTAGAATTTAGGTTCTACAATAGAGCTATCGGTCATCCATCCAAATGCCGGACTCGATCAGTGCTGCTTAACTTCACTGAATAACGGAAATTAACGGATGACCATACATCATCCCCGTCATTTTATGAAACTAAATAATTATATTTTCTATTAATAAAAAAAATACACATCACTATTGCTTGTAACTTTATATATTAGATTTATATGCTATTTAGGATGAATCATTTGTTTTCGTTTTTTAATGTTACTAACAGAAAAATTATTAAGAACGATTTATAAATTTAAGTTGGATACTTGGTGAAAACGCACACTTAAAACGTCTTTAAATTTCTTGGCAACAAGAACAACAGTGCCATCTGTTAACTTCTGTAATGTCATATTTACATTGTTCGCTATTTCAAAAGATTCGGATAAAGATAACCAGTAAAGAACGTCTCACTTTGACATTGAATACACTTGCGAAAATAGTATATTATAATTTTCCTTCGCATGTACATACGTATCTCAACAGCGTCTGTGTTTGACTGATCGCTGAAATGGAAACCTGTTGAAATGTAAAGTTCTGGGCCTACTTTGCCCATTAGCAAAAGTCTACATTTTTTTTACATTCAGTAAAATTTTTGTTTAGGGAATTTTTGAAAATTTGTTACTCAGCACTGCAAATAAACGGCAAATTAGTAGCCCAAGACCAGCATGAATATCAAGACGTCCTGCGTCAGAATTATAAAAAACTTTGTTCCTCCTTATCGACTATTTTTGGAGAGTCCTTGTGGCCCCATGATGAAACGGGAAGTTTTAAACGAAACAGCATGGCACTCTTCAGTGCCGTAAGTGGAACATCTCAAAATTCAAGTTCAGCATAGTGTTCAAGAGGTTGTGAATTAAAAAGTTTGCCTTGCTGATAAATTAGCATCACAAAAGGTAGGACATGAGTCAATTGAACTTTATATATGTATTGTTCAATTCTTCAGTAGCTAATTTAAATTCATATTTTTGTTTCAATATTTTACAGATCTGTTAAGTAATTTATAAATTATATTTATTACTCATTTTTTGATATTTACTAGAAAAAAATTATCATCTTAATGTTGTTACTGTAGTAGTTGAATTTATTATACTATAGTCGATTTAGAATTAAATTCAATGTATTTACTTTGGTCTGAAAGTGAAATTTGTACTTGTGTGGGTTATGTAAAAATTTGTTTCTTCTAAATAATGACCGTTCTAAAAGCCTTAGCCTACAATACGACTTTTATACATTTATAAAATTCTCTCAAGACTGGCACGGCTCAATTTTATTCTAGATAATATTTTTAATTGATACAATAATCCGTCACATATAGAACCGAAAAGTTGAAAATGTATGGTACTATTTTGTATGCAAAATAATAAGTTAACATTTTGTTGTAGAAGTACGACTGGCAAAACATACTAATCGCAAAGCAAAGAGAAAAGCCCACTATTTTTGCAGATTTTTAAGAAAATGTTTGCAAAATTGTTTTTAAACTTTTAAATTTTTTCTTTTTAGTTAAAGCAAATTTTTGAGATTACATTTCAAAAAAGATGTGTGTTATTAATAAACAATTTTCTGAAAGATCTCGAAACAAAAGCATAAATTTTGGTTTTTTTTTTTAAATTTTGGATAAGTAATTAGTAAATACACCATTGGTCTCCTGTTCGTGCAAAATTTGCATTTAATGAGATAAAAAGTAAGAAAAGTAGAGTTTAAATATGCGGAAGAGAGCAACTGTCTTTGTCGTCTACCAGTTTTCTATTATTCCAACATTAACCTCTACATTAAACGCAGGTTTCGCATGAAGAGGTGACTGGTAGTATATAATAACAAACCAAAATAAAACACGGAAAATTAAATCTAAAAAAAATTCAGCATAATTGTTGATAATCAAAAAATCACAAGTATTTTCTGTAATTTATCTTAAAACATTATATTAAAAAAAAAAAAATCCTAATACAAAAAGTTTAAAAATACTGTCTCTACAAAACGACATAACCTAATGTGATACTAATAATTGTATGGACTAAAATAAGTGAAATGGGGAATTTTATTCCTATTTATACACCATTGTCTTGATTAATTCTTTTTCCAAATTTTTAATATACAGGGCCTTTTGTAAAACAAATAAGATGAGAGTCTATGCTCAAAAACAATAATAAAGTGCTTTATAAACATAACTCTTTAAATCGGTTCCTAATGCAGATACAAAACCCCTTTTTTTCTATAAAATTATTATCGGACATTATTATTGTTCAGTGGCATCACAAATATTTTTTTTAAGAAAATATCGTAGACCACTGACTGGTAAAAAAATATATATTTTTAGTTCAAATTAATTCCATTTATAATTAGTTACTACATACCGAATGACAACAAAACATTACTTAAAAAAATTATAATAATTTTATTTATTTTGGCAGCTTGTATTTTGTTTAGCAAGTTTTGAAGCTTTGTTTATGGGGAATTATTGTTTAGAACCATGGAATCTCTCCTTGAAATATCTGTATTGATGTACCAAACGACTGTATATTATATAAAATTATGGCTGCATGCAAGGTTAGTGTGTTTAATTTGACGTAAATTTAAAATGTTCGGGTATGAAGTTAAGGGTTAGATTTATTAAATAATACGCCACAAATTTATTAATGTCGTAAATAACTCGTAATTTTTCAAAAATATATCCGTCATTATTTGTGATATCCCTGTGGTCTAAACACAATTCGTCCAAAAATTCTAATAAAAGGTTCTAAAGAAACTGGAAATACCGTTCCGTTTATGCCAAAATTTCATGAAATGGAAATCACATTGAAGATTTGAGAATATGAATTATAATGGAACAGCTTTTTATTATTGTTATTAACTTGCAACTATTAATTGAATAAAAGTTTTGATTGTTTATTTTATGTTACTCGATACACTAATTTATAAATACAAATATTTAAAAAATTTGTACTTGATGTACATCTACTAGACAAAAAAAAACGCTTTTAAGTACAATTAACTTATGCCAAGCTAGTGTGTAGGGCAATTGTAAATTATGTAGTTCTCGAAAAGAATGCATTGTATCTGTTTTCAGCAAGTATGCTTTTTTGTAGATAATTAAACAAACACAATGAATGCAAAATCCAAAGCCTAACCTCAAAAAAGTTATGATTTAAGTGTCAGAGAAAAGTATTGTAATTAGCACCCTCTATAAATTGTGATGTGGGTAATACCACCATTGTAGTCATTAACCTTGAAACCATATCTTTACCAAATTTGAAGTCGATAGGTGTCATAGTCGCTGAAATAGAGAAAAAAATGAATAAAAAAATTCTTGCTTAACGCCTTGTATTTTGAAAAAGAAAAAGTTATACCCTACTTTTTAGTTAAATCGACTTGGTTTGACATCAAAAACCTACAGCTAAGTGGTGTCCCAATCTCTTTGAAACATTCTGTATATACAGATATTATGATTGTCGATAATATTATACAAATAGGAATGGATATGTATAATGCTGGATAGAGCATTTGAGAAAAAAATTATAAACTTGCATATCAAAATAGTAATAAACATTAAATTTCATCTTAATAAATCGGTCTTTACTGGTGATATTCTCAAATTAGTGTGATGTTTAAATTAATTGCTTTTCAATAGCATAAGTGCATATTCACTTAAAAATTATAAAAAGATTAGAAGTAGCAAATATTTTAAAAATTGATCTGTATGTTGAAGTAAATTGTCTTTTCATGTATAGTTTAAAGCAGAAATTAGTATGGTAAAAGAAATTTTTATATTTGGCAAGAATTTTAAAAATCTTGTTATCTTGGGGGAGATATTTTACCGATGCAAAAAATACATTTTTTGCTAAAATTATGACTAAGAAAAAATCAATTTAGTTTGATAAAAAATGTGACATGGGCTGAAAAGTATTAAAGACAAAATATACATATATTGCAAAATTGGATATTAAATGTAATCAAGATGATTTGGATTTTGCAAGATAATTTTGTGATAAATCTAAATAACTCCAAATCAGACCACAAAAATTATATTGTCTGACGGTGACAACCATGATAATAATTCTGAATTTAAAAGTGACGTAAATGGTAAAAATAATTTGCATATTGTTGACGTTAAACAAAACTCAGACCAAAACCAAATTGCAATCCAATTTCATTTCATCCATTTTTAATATGATTTCTAGCAAAATGAAAATGTACCTGTTTAATTATTTTTTTTTTATTAAGACATCCCCTTATTTACGCGCAGTAGTGCATACCTGACAGCAATAACAATTGTAATTGCTTTATGAAAAGTTTTGGAAACATTTGGAGAATTTTTGTAGCACATTTTTTATAGAATTTAAAAATTTTTTGCCCAATATTTACATTTTTGTAAACTTCCAGTTGCTAATTTCTGCTTTGAGCATTTAACTTAACTCTCAATTGTAAATTCTTTTTTGCACTACATGCGTTATTTTTCTCTTTTTTGCCTGTTTTTTTATGACAAATATATATTTTTTTTAAATTATGCCGGTGCAATATTAATATTAGCTTTTTATTTTTATTTTATCTATTTTGATACTATATATTTTGTTTGTGCCATTTCCTAAGTTTGACGATATTTCTAACCGAAATTGAAACTTGTTAAAAACCAGTAAATGATTTTAGTATCATTTAACCACTTAGATAAATTGAAATTAAAGTAGTACTAACCCTTGTTTAAGGGACAATAAATAAATAATTGTTGATGTACATTTAATTAATATAAAAATACTTAAAATGCCAACTTCAAAAATTATGTAAAAATTTGTCTACTCTCATATAAAATATGAAGGCAAGAATAATTTTTGAAGTGGTAGTGCAAAAAGATTTCGAAAATATTCTATTACTGATATGAATGTCTTTTAATGTTGTGTGGGCTGTGAGACATATTATGAAATGAAAATTATATAGTCACCATTAGTCAAATTCTAGTTTTATGTTTTAAGTTAATTCCATTAAATTATTGTTAATTTGCCAAATAAAGTTGTTTTAATAAGTTGTACTCGTTCCTGTTAAGATATTTGTCCATTATGTTTTACCTCATGACAGTTGATCATTTATTGTATCTCTTATTTTATATTAAGTATGTATGTATATTAACTGTATATTTTTATATAATTTAATTATGCACATCACAAGTTTATTTGTACAACTGTGTTATTTAATTTTTACTTTATTGTACGAAAAAATAATATGAAGTCTTTAAAACTGTTTGGTCTTTTTACTTTTTTTTTATATATACCTATTTTTCTCTATCTCTAGTTAATCCAGACTGTAAAGAACATTTTTAATCTTCGTTTCATGAGATAGATTTTACCCTTGCTAATATATTTTAAGTTCCAGTATTACATTTTTCGCCATATTTGCTCTGTCTCGTTCTTTTGTTCCCAAAAGAGTGACATGATGTTTAAAGAGTGGAGAATGACAGAATGAATGAATTATGATTTTCGCATGTCACATCTGAGTCATGGGTTTTATTAATACAATTTAAAATGTAGGTAACATTCTTAAATGTTCTCTAAATCATCCATTGTTAAATTGATAAATAGTATACACTGCAAAAATTTCATTCTTTTCTAAAATTGTAATTTCTTCAACATCAGCTTTATCAAAAAAGCACATTTAAAAAAATACCGACAGTGTTGATAGCTTTAACAAATATTCTAATACATATTCCATGCCGAGCGTTGGGTTTTAAAAATGTTATTTTAACTTTGACAGTTTTGACATTAAATCAATAACAACACCGCATTGGGTGAACTGATATAATTAATCAAATAATGAGAAGCGGTTTTCTATTACAAATTAACCTGTGTTTCCTCGTATACCATATGACTGTTACTTCCACTTGGTCTGCTCGATCTAGGTGTAATTCTGTAACTTATGAATAGTTGATATGTACATTGAACATCAAAAAATCGCATTTCTATAGGAAATTTTTTACACCAAATTTTATGTAAACTGGCGTTTTTCATTTATAGGAAAAAGAAATATATAATCTTTTAAGCAGCTTAGGCACCTTCTTATGGCCGAATGACACATTTACGCATATAGGTAAGTCTGCTTAAATTGACATTTCAAGAGATGTGTAAGCTTAAAATTAA
This sequence comes from Rhamnusium bicolor, assembly GCA_029963845.1. Lineage (NCBI taxonomy): Eukaryota > Metazoa > Arthropoda > Insecta > Coleoptera > Cerambycidae > Rhamnusium > Rhamnusium bicolor. Next base: position 347,461 of record JANEYF010002564.1, on the reverse strand, counting down.
AATTTACAAATACCCCTATCTTAACTCCCTAAACTCATTATATATGGGGCAATTCTTTATAAAATCTACGAAAAATGCCTGTAATATTAAATTAAAATGCAAAGCTTCTTGTTTAGACATGGAATGTGTCTGGCTGAGCACTTATTTATACCAAGGCTTGGAAAAGGGCAAGACAACTTTTGGAGCTTTATAATGCAACCACCTTTTAACCAGTTCTTGATTTAGGAATAAATTCTTTAACTTTTGACCATAATTAAATGGACCCAGAAAGTCGTGGTTGTTGTAAGCGCTTGGCAATAATCTCCGCTTTTTCGGGGTCGTATAGAAACGATTGCCCATTTTTGACTAAGGTCGGTATAGCATTGTAAGGCTTTCTTAGCAGTCTAGTCACTCGCCATAGGCTATTGTTTCATCGTGAAAGTCCTTGTATTTTGTTAGTCCACGATGTATTTTTGTGTTCTGTATTATTTATTGTTCTTTGTACGTTATCAAGTCTACGTTTGTCCAGTGTTCTCCAATTTCTTTGCCACTTTTTGCGTGTGGAATTTAAATGTCGTCCAGTTTGTTGTCTTGTAATTATATATTTGTCTGTTTTGTGTGTAATGTTCGTGTCGCGTATAGTAAATGATATGGGATTATGATCGCTGGATAGGAGAGGCAGGGATATTGGTTGGATAGGATAAGGATAGTTTTTGTTTAAAATTAAGTCTATATACATGGGAGTTGTGTTATTAACGGGATAATGGGTAGGATTGTTGGGATAAAATTGCAATATTTTCCGCCACTGCAAAGTCCTGCAGGGCGACACCGCTTCTGTTGGACCTATTATTATACCAAGACGTATGTTTGGCATTTAGATCCCCTACTACAAGTACTTTATTTGCTTGTATTATGCAATTAAGATCGTTCTCAGATATTCTATTTACTGGTCTATTGTAAGTGGCAATGATGACAGTGTGGTAGCTCAATTTTATGGCAATGTTTTCATTGCTACAATCGTAGTTGGGGAGGGGGGCGTGCGGTATACTCTTCTTGATGAGTATGGCCACACCTCCCCCTCGGATATTCATTCATCTTTCCTATACATATAAAAAATTTTTATTTTAATATTATGCGTTGCATCTAACTTGATCTCTGTTAAAATAACAATATCAATTTTGTGTAAGTTTATAAAATATTTTATCTCATTAAGTTTGTTATTGAGTCTGTTGCAGTTCCAACTTATGATGTTGAATTTTTGATATTTAATTTGGTTAATATATTTGTGGCGAATTCTTGCATTGTTAAAATTATTTGCATTGGATCTTCAACGGATTCAAGCATTCTGTTTAGTGCAGCCATTGCTTTTATGGTTTCTTTTAAATTAATTAGCGAATTTAATTTATTTAGTTCATATATTAAGCTATTAAAATCATTATTAGTGGGGATGCCCAGCTCTGACATCTTCAGCATTGACTGATAATTCTGTCATTTCTTTTGTCTTTCCCACGAGATTTTTGTGTGTAGTACATATTAGATTTTGTTTTGTATATGTTTTAGTGTTATATCGCTGTTTAGTTATTACCATCTGCATAAACTCGGCGTAGCGGAAAACGCCGAGTGCCGTCTATGCCTGGAGGATGATGAGAAGGCAGTCCACATCTTATGCACCTGTCCCGCTGTGGAGAGGATCCGATTCTCAATATTTGGCAAAGGGCAACTGCTGCCAGAGGATCTGGACACATTCTCACCCAATAAAGTTATCAGTTTCATTAAGAGACTGAACTTATTGGGTGAAATATAATTAGGCATGAGCCACAATAGGCCTGCTGATGGCCGCAGTGGAGGGTCTACTGAGACCCACTCACAACAAACCTAACCTAACCTAACCTAGTTATTACCAGGTATAACAAATTGAATTTCGTTTTCATACGATAAACAGCAATTCCGCGCTTTGACTGACACCGTATGTCTAGCGCCAAGTGTGGCCAGTTAAAAAAAAAAAAATACGAGCGATGGCTGAGAACTAGGATGAAAACGAGATGGAATAAGACACCCACCGAATATAGGGACAGGCTTGGTCTATGCTCCACCAGTCGGCTACAATACACTCGCACGTTACGTCCATCTCGCTTGTTCAATCGGTCTTTGTTGTTAACAGTTGGCCACATTAGCCATTTTACGCATGGTATGTCATGGCATTCTCGAAGAAATTTTATTGAAAAATTTCAGAAACGGTGAATAATGAAATCATTGTTCACTGCAGTGAATAATGCATAGCATTATTCTTGTGGAAGCATATATAATGGATGCATTATTTAATAGTCGATAAAATTGTTTTATAAAATGATTTATAAACAGAAAAAGTATACGTTAAATTTAAAAGATGATTAGCAAATTATCTTACTAATCCATTTAGATTTTTTTTTTAATAGGAAATAGTGTACAATAGGTGTGTTCTTTCTTATTGAGATCTCAGGTAATTTAAGTAGTTTTACGGTTACGGAGGCTACATCAAATGAAATTATGCCTTTATATATGCAGTGTAATTGTAAAACAACTTAGATTAGCTGAGATCTCAGTTAGTAAGAAGAACGCACCTAATATTCTTGAGTGAAGAGGGCCGTTTGTGGCTTACTTATCTGGTATTAGTGTTATTTCTTCTTTAATTCTGTGGTGTTATCCTACTTACTCTGTACTACTATAGTATAGTACCCAAAAATATCAGTATATAAAATCGTCAGTTTGGTGGAATATATGTACCGATATAAAATTAATTTAGTTATTTACTGCCTAATAGTACAGTTTATAAACAAACTATTTTTAGTCATTCTTCACAACAGCCACTTCTGCCTGACGAAAAAACAAATACACAGTACGATACTCCGTCATGTTCGAAATACATTCCACGTAATTATATGTTGCGCTTATGATGGAAACTGCCACAAAAAAAAATAAAATATTTCAATGTGTTTGGTGGAATTTTCGATAACCCTCATACGCGCCGTTTAACTTACACACACGTTCTATATCTGCTTTATATGACTCCTAATGGGTTGACAGCGCAGGTACAAAGTAACTATTAACATCTACGAAATTATTTCTTCAATAAAAAACAGAAAAAATTTTATTTCCTATTTTTATTTTTAGAGGACTTCCAGCCAGGTACCTATATGGACAATTTATCCTACGTTTCGTCCGAGTTTTCGGACTTTTTCAAAGGTTACAAGCTAATATAAATTTTCTATTTTAATTTCATTATATGGACTGGTTTTATTTTGTTTTTCATCATTTTTTTATTTGGTAGGTATGTGTTGTACGTGTAGTTCCACGAGTTAGGCAGAGAATCGCGAATTAACAGCCAACAACTTGTAAAATATCATCTATTGACATCTACGTATTTCCCTTGCCCCAAAACATTGTACGAAAATACGATATGCAAATATCTTTCCCTTGCCCTTTAATTTATTCTATTCAAGTCTGACATTTATCTATTATGTGAATGATAACAGACACAATCACTTACAAATTTCCCTTGTTTCAAAACAGTACAAAAATACGAAATACATTTGCGCAACATTTCCTTTGCAGCAAATGTCTTCTATAGAGACACTTTACGCGTGTGTACAAAAAAACACGAAAAATATAGAAGTGGCTGATGTAAAGAATTACCCTATTTTTTAACATACCTATATCACAGAATAACCAACAATCAGAAGAGAATCTTTCAATTGGCGGCAAGGTTTGCGCATTTCTAATCGCGCATTGAATTCGCCATGTTTTTGAAATAGAATGAAGCATTGCCAGACGTACAATAATTAACGATTTGTACAATAATTTAATGTCACACACTAAAGCGCAGAAAATTCAATTTACGACATTTTCAGAGAACTATTGAAAATAGTTAAATGTATATAACTGATATTCATAATCAATCACCCTATTGCGAAAAGTGGACTTCATTCAAATTGTAGTGTGTGCTTGGTCTGGTTGGTACATTAATTTCAAAGCTCACATTTGGCAACGTTGCGCATTGTTTATAACCCTTAAATTCACAACATACAATTTAGCCTTAAATTAATTATCAAATGTGAAAATAAAATGAAAAGTTCTGTTTAAGGTGTTGTGTATTAGTGTATTGTGTACTGTTTAAAATTGAGTGTGAATTGTGAGTTGTGACATTAATATAAGTCAGTGTTTGGTTAAGTTTTTAGTAATAAGAGTGCATTGACGCTATACCTATATAGGTACATATTTTTAAACTGTTAATTAAAAGTGTTATTGGGATTAAATGGATATCTCCAAGAAATCTTCAGGAAGCGTGTGTTCCGCATACAACTGCAAAAACAAGCAGTATAATTGCAAGGAGACCTTCCTCAGATTTCCCAAGGATGTTGGAAGGTAAGTTTGGATCACAAAAATTTGTAGAGAAATTAAAACAGGAAACGATTATAATTTTATGTATAATAGGTAGGAGAGTTAGTTTTAGGATAAAATAAGTAATATGACATCACATAATGCACATGTTGATATTATGCTTACACCCACAAAATATTTCTTAGGCGCATTGTTGAAGTACTTATTTACATATTACCGAGGCTATTATACTTTAAAACCTAAATATATCTTAGTAGGTGCTCTAAGTGCTAATAAGGTAAAAGTAATGTGGTAGAAAGTTTCAAAAGACTGTTGTTATTGTGGCTTACGATTGGTTCAATTTTATATTCTTTTTTTCAGGGCAAGGATATGGGCTATAGTTTGCCATAGGGAAGACCTGTTAGAACAAGTAGATCATTTACACAAAAGTCACAGGTTGTGTAGTGCCCATATCTCAACCGAAATGTTTTTAAATAATAATCAACTTCTGCATAATGCAACAACAACAATTTTTCCATCATTAGAGGTATGTTCAAGAAATACAGATCACTTGTATACTGCATTTGCTACATCTGTAGTTGAAAGCAGTACAGGTATGACCATTATAATTTGAATATTTTACAAAATGTGAATAGATCTATTTAAAAAAAATCTATGATTAAGAAGTGTAATATGTATTCAGGATTTTTTTTATATTATACATTTTTCCGTTATTACTTATTATAAACGTAATTTTAATATGAGTGAGGTATCTTAATTAATTATGTTTACAGAAAATAGGAAAATTTCGGTGAAACAAATGGAAATTGATGCTACAGAAAATGACGATACCTTGGAGGAAGTACCCAATAAAATTCTAGTGCTAGAGGATCGTGTAATAGTTCCAGGTACCTACCTCTTTATTTAGTAATCGTACAATTTCATATTTTTTTTTATAAAAAAGATACAAATGAAATAGTAAGTATTAATCGTAATAATTGGCCTTTTTTCTCAAAATATATGAAAAAGTTTTCATATGTACATTTGAGTCAGTCAGTATCGTGAAGTGAAAAAACATGATAGCTTCTAATACAGTCTAGAATATTAAAAGTATATATTCATACAGATTGTCTTAATGCTCTTTTTATATTTCTAGGTCCAACAAGAGATGTACTTTCACCACTAGATGTGACTATTCCAATGGTACCATCTGACACATCCGCAAATCGCACAGATATTTTGTTCTTTGATAAACTAAAAGTTTACAATGATGCAGAAGATGATATTACAAACAAAATTAAATTTATAAAGTGTTTTAAAATTACAATACGTGGCCTGATTCTTTTATATGACAATCTAAAAAATTATAATTATGAATATCCCCTTACAAGGAGATTAAACCAAGACAGTTTAGAAAACTTTTTTGATTCAATACAGAATGGGAATTGTGTAAATCCAACTTCCTTACAATTTGAGAAATCATTTAGGAAGTTGCTATATATAAATTTATTTCACTCGGGAACTGAAAATTGTGGAGATGATACTGATCAAATGTTATTAAAAGTAACAGATATAGTGAATCAATTACTACATACTTCAAAAGAATGTAGTGAAGGTGTTGCACAATTGATTCCTATAAATACTGATTACCAGTCAAATGATATATTGGAAACAATTTTAAGCGATACGTTTGTGGTTACTTGATAAAAAAAACTTTAAATATCCATGACTGGGTAGTTTGTTAAAATTATGCTAAGGCGCATGAACTTAGGTGACAGCTCCCTTTTTTGTTACTTTAAAGCATATGAAAATGCAAATTTAGATTGTAAATTTTATAGCGAAGTTAGAGTGTTTATTTGGACAATACTTTGAAGTGTTAGTGATAAAACATGTAAATGAATTTTACAACATGTGTAAAACAGTACCATTCCAACATCCATGTGATTATTTCCCTAAAGAATTCATCATTAGATTGTATATTAGACTAAGGGTATTTTATACATTGAAAAATATCAATCAAAATTTTAAAAGCCGCAATAATAAAAATAAAATGATAATATGGAAACATCAGTAATAAACTTTAAGAGTGCCTTTCATACACTAAAGTTTTTTGAAACTAGTGAGAACGGTTGTAGAAAAAAAATATTGTACGTAGCACACCCTGAAAGTGTCTTTACTGGGCTCGCCGACTTGGAAACTGCCAGCTCGCCCAGTAAGGAATCACTTTCCAGTCTTATTACATAAATAACTATTGTTTTTGACATTTCAGTTTTATTTCGGTAGCTAAATATATCCAATCGAAGAAAAATTTCATACATTAATGTTGCAAAATATATTTTCCATTTTTCTTTTTATTAGAACAAAATATTTGTATTTTATTTCATACTGTTTTGTATTTTCTTAATCTAAAAATGTAACTGAATAAACATTGTTTTTATATACTATTTTGTTTTATTTTATCCATATTTTACCAAACCCCCTTAAAAAGTAATTAAAAATTAATTAGGGCTGGGGAAAAGGATTGATTAGTCAATTAATTGAATAAACATTGAATTTATTGAATTTTTCCTAACAGCTAGTTTTTTTATGTTTACTACATGAATCTTGGAAAGTAAATGGAGAAACATTTATAGTTTTGTGAGTCCCATTTAAAACAGTTTGTTTTTTTTTTTTAACTATATTGTTTACTGGATACCTACTTGTAGAGAATTGAAGATTTGAAATATCTCTTAAATTAATCTAGCACTCATTGGATTTAGAAAAACAGTTTAATGTAAAAATTATATGTATTAGGTATAGGTAGGTACTAAATTTTATGATTCAGATAAAGTTCATTCACTTTATATACTTCTAACTAAAGGTAGATTTTTGCGTTATTAAGTTGGAAAAATTTTTTGGGTTAAGTAATGTCATTAATGGCATAGAGAAATAGGATCATCTTTAAATACATTTTTGGTTTTTAAGTGTAAGACTCTCCATCCTGTCTCCACATATTTATACATCTATATGTATTTGAAAGTTGAAAACATTTATACATGAAAAATTAGTGATTTATAAAATTTTCGCACAATTTAAAGTTATATGTACCTTATTTATATTAAAAAGTTGCATGTGATATACGTATGTATACTCACTACTCTAGAGAAAATAAAATACATTTCACCCTCATCGCACATCTTTACCATACTACAATATTTTCTTGATGTTCTAGAAGCCTAATATTCTCATTATTCATAATATTATAGTTCATGATTTTTCAGAGGCATCAGTTTTTCTCATAAATCTCTATTTCTAGTTTTAAATTGTAAGTATCATATAAGGTGACAAAAATAACACAATTACTTTGATACAGTTTAAAACTTTAAAAGTAATTTCATGAAATCGCAAGATTACAAATACCTAAGTACAGATCTGACCACAACATTACAAAATAATACGCCCCTGACTTCTATTCCAAAAAGATGGCCGATTCTGGAGCTAAATGGTCCCACGCTATGCGATACGAGATTCCCTTCTGATTGTTGGTTATTCTGTGCCTATATGCTTGATAATTTACGACGCGATTAAATATTACTGTTTTGAATTTAACGCCAACGACGCAATGTTTTTAGATACGTTAGTAGTGAATTTTAGGTCTATGATTTGGGTTGCAAATGTTGCAATTGCACAGCAAATTTTATAGATTAGGCAGAGACAACACTGGATTAGGTGTATACCCCAGGTATGTTCGCCGATGTTACTATACGTTGTGATTTGTACTCTAAGTATGGCGTCATCAAGCAAGTTAGTTCGCTTGAAATGGCAACTAGCGAACAGCTTTCCTCCTTGCCTGGGGCGAGACTAAAAATGTTCTGAGTAAAATATGATGACGTTCTCCACTAGCGAACAAAAATCAGGTAAAAATATCTTGTTTAGAGTAAATATTGGCCACCGGCGAACAGACCTCCTGACTCATATTCTGTCAACGATTTCTAATCTACTAGACTGACTAGGCACGGTTTCCCTAAGATTTATTATGCTTTTGTAGGGGGGGGCTGGTTGACCCACATATTAGCTGTTTTCTTTCGTTCTGAGTAAACTGATTGAAGTTATCACTTCTGAACGCAATCACTTTTACTGGCGTTCTTTTGTCAATGTTCAGTCTCCCCACTCTTCTCATAAAACTGATTGCATTCAGAATTCCCTTCACCCCTCGAGCACAAATATTTTTTTGCGGTTAGTTCGATTACTTTAATCAGTTATTTACATAACCTAAAATAAGATGAATAATAAGGGTGTTCTTCTGGTGAGTGAACTGAAGTGAATATTTTGTTCATTTTCAGTTTACTCACTTTCGGTACATTCAGTTCGATCAGCACGAAAGAAAACAGCTACTTACTAATAACAAAATAGGTAAGACAATATCATACTGATAAGAAAGCAAAGCAATATGAATAATAAATAATGATAATGAGAAATGGAAATAGGTATCTAAATAAGTTTCTGTACACAATTTATTTAAATAAGTACAAAAACGTAATAAAACAGCACAAATAATAATAATACCTAATTTGCCAGTTTTAATATTTATCTTAAGTAAAATAATAAAAAAAGTAGCGAGTTTATAGAGGTAACATTATTTGTATAGTAGAAATATATATTTAATTTTCATAAGATTATATTCCATGTTTGGCAGATGTGTGCGTATGAAGATATGATGTATACACATATCTAGATATGGTTTATTATACTTATTAAAAATAACGTCAATAATAATTAAAACACACCACATTATTGTTCTATGACAATAGATTATTTTAACTTATTTATAAAATAAACGGATGGACCAAATATTTAAGTGTTTCCTACAAAGAAAACAACGCCAACAACTTGCTATATTACCAAAATTAACGAGATAATCGGAATACACTATAAAAACACATTTTTAAATACTTCAAAACAATGTTTGTGACAAGTAACATATTCGACCATGGTTGAAGTAAAAAATAAACCAGATTGCTCTAATAAGGAGCAATAGGACATATTTGGGCTACATGCACCCACTCCTCTGACACATTTGGGCTACATGCTTACCGTGTCATGTATCTATTTATAAACGAGGTTATTCATTAACTCAGAATATAGTTACGAGTAATTAGGTTCACCGTTCAAAAGCCGTGATGTAGGTTGTTGTGTTCTGTGCTTGTTCTTCCTTGCAAAATCTGCTACCACAGGGTAGCAAAGCCTTCTACTCTGTGGGAATACACAGAACAATACCACATACAGAGATCGTTATACAAGTGGGCTTTTCGGGTGCACAAAAGTTAGAAAGTCTGGATCTGGATTATCATTGGTTGAGTTCAAAATCAAAATTAATTTCAACCGATGATAATCGAAAGGTTATACCCACTGGTTAAAACTTCTCTGCACCCCAAAAATCCCCAAGATTTATAAACTAAAGATTATAAATCTTGAAGAATCCCAAGGTCTCTGATCAAGATTTGTAAACTTGGACTTTGACCACATATGATCGTCAGTGTTGCCATCATAGACAAATACAATTGTCTATGGTTGCCACTGTTAATACAATGGGCCTTTTCACTACTTAAATCTCAAAACAAATATGTTTATTTGAAAGCTAACTGATAGATATTCACCTTGTGCAACTCTGTTTGAAATATAAGTCTTCCATTGTTTAATAAAAAAATAAACATTTATTATGGCAATAAAAACACTCATTTGACCTTGAAGCTGAGTGACGTCACACAGACCGGAATCATGTTGGTAGCATTTGCCAGAACGCCTAACATCACACCACAACTGACACATTTTACATTGTTTACGGTTAGTTTTGTGGTTATGTTCTGCTTGTTCATTTACGAATTGTGTTTTGCTTTGTTTCTGCACATTATTGGAAGAAAATGTAGCCAGGATTTTCTAAAGGAAATGCAGAAAATCTGCCGAAAGTTGACTTTATTTGGATTATTTATCAGCAGAAATCAGGAATATTAAAACAAAACGGTAAGTCATTAGTAATCTTATTTTCGTGTAATTTATTTATAAATATAATGGAACTACCATTATTTTAACATGCAATAATTGTTGTTACAATATTTTTTCCTATTTCAATTATACTTACTAATGTCTAATAATTTCCAGGTCAACAAGAGCATCGTACGGTGACAACGCAGTTGCTTATGTGCAAGTAAAGCGTGATGGAACAATTTGTGTAGTACTTTTTTGTACATGTTTTGCTTCTCTAACAGGTATGTCGACTTGTACAGCAACACTTAATCTTTGTGGAGTAACATTAAAATATCCCGACGGAGGATGAGCAACAATCGTATGTTTGTCTTTTGTAGGAGTAAGTCGAGTCTGCTGTTGTCTAGAAGTGGATGGTATGTCATCATGTACACTAAATAACTGTTATTTTGCACTTTTAATGGACGATAGACTTATTACGGTTTCACTCTTTCTTTTTCTTGCTGATGGCGTTAATTGTGACGACTGGTCTGGAGACTGAACTTGTCCAACCTTTGCTTCCAAGTTGCGATGGGGCACAGCATCTTTTTTAAGAATAAGTTTGGAACCAATGGTTTTATAGTAACACCAGTTTTCTGAATCTTCTTTTAACTGTAAAATTTCAATAATTTAGCATCAATTTCTAAATACAACTATTTTTCTTACATCAAAATGATCTTCACAACAGTAAATGTTTCTCGTTTTCGTCAACTGCTTCTCAACTTTGGCTATTTTAAACCATGCTTTTCGTCTATTTTCATCTGGTGGAACGTAAACGAAAATTTTGACTGGACAATTCATGTTGTTATTTGTACATGTTGGTACAAAGCACTTTTTAAACATATTCCACACACAACAATCCAAACTAAAAAGAAACGACTGTCAAAGTCAATTTTGACATCAACTGTCAAAAAGCAGGGAACCAACTTTGCAATACACCGATGTGTCATGTTCAAGGTCGTAGTCCCTCTGACGTCACTAAGTGGATTGCGTGACGTCACGTAAAAGCGCGCGCTTTATTTCGGCACTTTTGTTATTTTTTTTTTCGATAGAAATCGTGCTCAAAAAAAAAAAAAAAATACGGCAAGTTTTTTTTATAAAACACTATCACATAAAGCAATAAAAAAAATTTTGTGAAAAGGCCCATTGTACTAGATCAGTGCATTCTGACCTAATTTAGTACGTTATTAGTACATTTGATGCAAATCTAGTAGTTTCGGCAAAATCTGATACATTAATTTTATATTTAGTACTTACCACTGAATTTAACAAATTTTACAAAGATAAATCAATGTTTCTTGACATCTTCATAATTATTTATAATCAGAAAAGTGGCGCCACCTTACTAGTAGCGACTTGTGGTGTTTTTATATTCTGTAGTAGGACAGTTGTTGTTTAATCTTTCGTTTTATGTTGGTAACTGTCAGTAATATGTTTTTTAAAAAATTTGTAATACATTCCTTAAAAAAAGGTTTAATCATTTTATCGATCACATGACTAACAACTTTCTAGTTAACTTACACACAACTCTAAAAAATAAGTTAAATAAAAAGGAAAATAACTATACTCTATTCACTCTAACTTTGCAGTATTAGCCAAGATGGAAAACAAAATACGCGCTGAATCTTGGTGCAGACGGCAGGCAGATGTACACAAGTGCAAAGTTCCGATATCGGTTCATCTTTATGTTTATTTTATTTTATAAGCATCGGTCGTAGTTGGACGTTTCACTCACTTAAGTCCATCCCAACACTGCAAAGTTAAAATTAATAGAGTTTAGTACATTTCCAGGATATTTAGTACATTTTAAGATTATTATTTAGTACATTTGATTGTTTCATTCTGGCAACACTGACGGTAATATATCAATCTTCAACCAGCGATAGAACCACAGAATATGGTTATTCTGTGACGGAACACAGAACCAGAACATGAGTAATTTTTTGCAACATGGCAACTTCTGTTCTGTTCTGTGATGGCAACATTGCTAATTGCAGTTGACGCTGTCATTTGTGTCAATTGTGTTGAACACAGAACAGAAAAAGAGTGTTGAATAGTGTGTTTGTTGAGGCATATTTACGTTTATTTATTTATAAAATAATGACCACAGCAGCTCGACCGACTTTTGAGCCAGCCCGTGGTGGCCAAGGAAGAAATGAAAAAGATTTAAGTGCTATTTCTAGACAGTATTCAAGCAGAGACCTGCCAGGACACACTAAATTAAAATACAGGTTAGTTACTAAACCCTTTTTTTTATTTATATATTTTTTTACTGATGTTAGTTTTTTTTGGTATAAATACTTTTATTTCGATTTATGCAGTCATAAAATTTGCCTTGTTATTTTAGGGAACATGGTCAGGGTACGATTGATGAAACCAGAGCCCGAGATTTTAGAAAAGAATTAGAAGAACGAGAAAGAGAAAAAAGGCCAGGTGCTAGGGCTACTGAACACAGTAAAAGGTTAAAGATTGACCAGGTTCCTGCCGCCAGTTTAGATGCAGATGATCCTTTAGATGAAGAAGATTCAGAATCAAGTGATGATGAGGATGATACTGAGGCGCTATTAGCTGAACTAAATAAAATTAAAAAAAGAAAGAGCTATGGAGCAAGCAAAAAAGGAAATTGAGAGGCGACAAGAAGAAGAGAGGATTAGAATGGAAAATATTTTAAGTGGTAATCCACTTTTGACTCATTATTCAGCGGGTTCAGCTAAAGGGGATCACAAAGTTAAAAGGAGGTGGGATGATGATGTAGTTTTTAAGAATTGTGCTAAATCTGAACCTGAGAAGAAGACCAATGTATTTATAAATGATTCCTTAAGGTCAGATTTTCATAAAAAGTTTATGGAAAAGTATGTTAAATGATTTATTATTAAGCTAAGTATGTAGAAGTGTTTCAAATTATTTGTTAATTTTGTAAATTAATAAAAGTACCTAGTTACTTGTACAAATATATATTTTTTAAATATTTGCTGTCTCATATATTTTAAAATAGCAATAACCAGGTTTTAATTTACAAGGACAGTTTGCTAATATTTCTTTTCAGAAAAACCTGTGATGATACCAATTTAATACAGGTATGTGTGAATAAGAACACAAAACAGTGAACAAATCGGCTATGTTTAGTATTTTAAAGTAAAATTAAAACATTGAGGATAATAATTAACAGTTTTCGTATATAAGACAATTTGAGTGTTTGAAACATATTTTTTTTTGTATAGGTAATGCCTAAACTTGAGTTACCTTATGAGTAGAATTGGCAGAAATCAGCGACGAGACATAGGCGTACACATCATAATAAGCGTAATAAAACAAATGAACTAGTAACAAAAGCAATAAAATATTACAATTTATAACAATGTATGCACAACTTACCCTCTTAAGGTGACATTAGATACCCCATTATTCTTAACTTGGATTAAAGATTACTATTTTTCAATTAGATGTCACAGCTATGTTAACTTCCTATTATTTTATATGATACAATACACCAGACATTTAGTGGGAATAAATAAATGCATAAATTAGTTGGTCCACTATTCCGATAAATTCACAAAACAATTTACCTCTTTTCTAGGAATTTAAGCGAACAAGTTGGCATAATTGATATAGGGTGTTACATTATGTTGTTTCCATGTTTCTAGTTTTATTATTCCATTCTTACGGTTTTCATTGTTTAGTGTTTAACTGTGGTTAGTGAATTTTGTGAAGATTTTAGTGTTTATTTGTAAAGTGCTTTTTATATATTGACTAATAATTATTAATATAGAAGACTAAAGTTTATTTTTTTAAGTAGGTAAGTGGATTATTCATATTTTTATGCCGACAAAACTGCTTTTAGAGTCAAACTTCGAACTGAAGTTATGGAAATATGATAAACAGGATAATTCATTCAAAATTTAATTTACAACAGGTGCCTATTTATATGACGATATCAAGTAATTAGGTATTTAGTCTAACATAAAACTAATTTAATATAATGTAAGCACTTAAAAAACTGTTTACCTGCGCTCGCAGACGCAGAGAGACCCTTTGTCAACCTTCAGTCGTGCATAGATGTGCGTGGTGTATTATATAAATACACAAAATCAAAGTTTACTAATATTTATTTAGTAAATTTTGACTGTATTTATATAATATAGTATAATATTATATATACCTGTTCGCAACTCTTGCATTGTAATAAACGTAACGTCAAAAAAATACGTGTAGGAGTATAATGAATAAAACGAATTTTTGCGTAATTTTTTTTACTCGATTCTAAAATGAGTTTCTTACCCCCATGAAATTGTTTTTTTTTTATTAGAAGTATTTGTGTCAAAGTAATGATCCTTATGACATACTATAATAGGGCTCATATTTGTTTCTGTTGTACCTTAAGAGCGACACTACTAAATAATTATGTCAATGCATGTGTATATGAAATCTATATCATTAATTTTTTAAGCTTTGGGCTACTTATCTAGATTAGTCATGGAGAACAACAAATACTGGGAACGAAAAATATTGAGAAAAAAAGGTAAAAATAATATTAATAAAATAAAACCCATTGTACTAATTTTTTTGTGTATTTAGTTTTATGATTCAAGTGGACCATTCGTATTGTGCTTTGATGGAGACTTCTTCCCCTGATATGAATGCCACGGTGCAAACTGCGTAAGTTATTTTTGTCACTACTAAATAAAAAGTACTTTTAGTTGATCTTTTAAAAATGAGGAGAGTTGTTTACAGTTGAGAATTATGGCCAGATTTGTTTTTATCACACTGGATCATTATCCAGGTCAAGCCTCAAAATTTTTGTAATCCTGGATTGCGGAATTTGAAACTTTTGATAGCATTGTTTGATGCAAAAGTGTAAGAATCGGATGTGGTGGTTCGGGAATACGGGGACGCTTGCTGTGAAATGCGCGAAGACGTTTAGGAGATTTAAGTAACACTTTTTTTTACTTGCTTTTCTTTAACTTACAATGTAGTTCTATTTTTTCCAGAAAGTATAAACATATCTACAGGATAGTACTTAAGGCAGCTAAGAAAATGTATAACAATAATTATAAGCTTTATTTAAATGCTGAAAATAAATCTAAGGTGGTGTGGAATATAATCAACAATACAATTAAAAATAAATATAAAAATTGTAATATTACTGAAATTAAAACAGGAGACAAAATAATATATGGCAAAGAGGAGATTGCCTATCACTTTAATTTATTTTTTACTGAGATACCAAAAAAATTCATAATAAAATAATTGATAATGAATTTATCGAGTTAAATAATATTACATATTTTCCGACTATGTTTATTAAACCGGTAAGTGAAACAGACATTTTTAATACAATAACTGGTTTAAAAATTCTAATTCTGTTGGTGTGGATGACATTAGTGCTAGCGTCTTAAAATACTGTGTAAATTTCATTTTGTTTTCTTTAACTTATTTAGTAAATATGTTGCTATTAGAAGGTACATTCCTAGATATTTTAGTAGCAAAAGTTGTTCCAATTCACAAAAAAGGGGATACGTCTAACATAGAAAATTATAGACCCATATCATTGTTATCTATAATATCAAAAATTGTAGAACGAGTTATATTTAATAGAATAATAGATTTCATTACTAAATATGATATATTACATAATGCGCAACATGGGTTTAGAAAGAAAATGTTTACTCAAACTGCAATATTTAACTTTATAAATACATTGTAAGAAAACCTTGATAAAAATAAAAAACTGTTGGACTTTTTATGGACTTGAGCAGAGCTTTCGATTTAATAGACCATCAAATATTATTAGAAAAACTGAGTGCTTATGGAATGAGAGGAAAAATTAATAACATAGTAAAGTCATATATTTCAAGAAGGTCTCAGTTAGTCGAAGTTGACAAAATAAAATCTGAGCAATTAAATATTGAACATGGGATACCGCAAGAGTCCGTATTTGGACCGTTGTTATTTCTCTTATTCGAAAATAATCTGCCTAGTACGGCTGAGGGAAATTTGGTGATGTTTGCAGATGATAACAGTCTCTTGTGTTGTGATGATAAAATATATGTCGTGGAGAATACTCAACTATTACTTAACAAATTTACACTATGGTTTAACAGATCCAAATTATTTTTAAATACTGATAAGACGATTTTTATAAATTTTACTCATTCCAAAATAGTGAATGAATCATATCTTATAAGAAATAACGGAAAATCTATAGCACAAGTAAATGAAGTTAAATTTTTGGGAATATACTTAGAAAATAATTTAGAATAGGAAACACATTGATGTTTTATGTAAAAAAATGTATCCAACATGTTACACATCATATAGATTAAGGGAGTTAAGTAGTACAAAAGAAATGTTGTCATATTATTATGCTCAGTTTTATTCACGAATTAAATATGTTATAATATTTTGGGGTTGTTCCCACAATAGCGTTAGAGTTTTCCGACTTAAAAAAAGGGCTGTTAGAACTATTATAGGAGTTTCACGACTATCACCATGCAAACAATTATTTAAAGAATTAATATTACTTACATTAGCATGCATATATATCTTAGAATTATTACGTTTTGTTAAGGAGAATTCTAAATTATTTACGAAAAATAACATGTACCATAATTGTGATACTAGGGGCGCAGTGAAATTATGCACACCATTACATAACTTTTATATGTTTGTAAGAAATCCTGTATATGTGGGTATACAAGTTTATAACAAGCTACCTGAACATCTTAAAAATATAATAAATATTAAATGTTTTAAAAAACATGTAACAGATTTTTTACTTCAAGAATGTTTTATAGTGTGTTAGAATACTTAAATTACTGACAGTTTTATCATAGTGTTTTGTTTTTAGTTTTACTTATAAATTTTATTTACATGTGTATTTTAAATCATATTTGTAACTAACTTGTCCTATACCTATTTTGTATGGTCTTACGGGATAAATAAATCATTATTATTATTATTTTCCGGTTTTCCGATGCCGGTCAGTCCTGCCGTGGCCTCCGACACCTCACGGGAGTCGCGCCGGCGCATCAACTACAGCCACTCCCCACATCCCTCAGGGTTAGTGACTGTAGATACCAGAATCGTGTGCCCTAAGCAGACGGAGAGAACCCAGAATGACCGCTTTCTGCATTTGACCTGCCAGACACTCGGCTGGTTTTTGGCAGGCCGGTATGATCTTCAGGTCTGAGAGCAGCGTAGGCTTTATCCCTCCGAGTACTCCGATAATAAGGACGACCATTTTGACCGAGTAGCCTGGGTACAGCACTTGGAGCTCGTACCGGAGATCGCTATATTTGGTCCGATTCTCCTCCTCCTTCAAGGTGATGTTTTTCTCCGCAGGTGCCGAGAACTCGATAACATACATCACCTTGAGTTGATGGTCGAGGAGGACTATGTCAGGCTTGTTGGCTTGGATTAGCCTGACAGTCGGGAACGGTTTCGACATCTTCTACAGTCGGCGGATTCTCGACAACACGCTGTGGCTCTTGAAAGAGGCATCTCTAGGGAATATAACTCCATTATTTTACGATATTCGGCGTATTCGTATCCGATGCGGATTGAGAGCATTTTGATTTTCAAAATTATTTGGGGTAGATTTCACCCCTTAAAGTCATATGCAAAGCTTGTCCTTTTACTGATGAGTTAAGCTACCTTCTGTCAAATTTTCCACGCAACTAGTTTTTGTAAATCTGATGCGGTTTGCCGTTACAGTATTTTTAATTAAAAGGTAGTTTCTACCATGTTTATAAAAATCGCATTCTAGGGAGCCTATAAATAATATAACTACAATACAATACTGCTGTTTTCATACGGGTTGTATTTTGCTGTGTATTAATATATGTTTATAATCTAGTCATACGTGGCAAACAAAATAAATTACTATCAAACTGCGCAAGAGTCGTGGGTCTAAATTCAAAATAAAAAACCTGGGGAACATTCGAAATTACCTTGGACTACAATCAACAGGGATCAACACGGTAATTACACAATCAACCAAACAACATATATAATGAAGATTGTCAATGATTTTGGATTGGTTGATGCAAAACTATCCAATATGCCAGTTGATATATCATACAATATAAATTAATAAGGTGCTTATTGTACATTTTAGTCAATATCAGACCGGATATATCAATTCTAGTACAAAAGGTCACAGAACCAACTCAAGAGGACTGGAACGAATTAAAGCTGGAACTGCAAATTTATCATAATTACTAAGAAATGTCAAAAGTGTATCAAATCTCGTTGGATAGGCAAATTCAAATTGGGCGGGAAACCGAATGAATAGATAATCTTACAGTGGATACATTTTCACACTTTTTGACAGCGTGATTAGTTGGTGCTGCAAGAAACAAACAACTGTGGCAATATTTTCCACTAATGCTGAAAGCTTTATCGGAAGCTTGTAGAAGCACTATAAATCCAACGAATATTAGAAGATTTCTATCACCCAAAGAACCAACTACAATTTATTAAGATAATCAAAGCTGCCTAAAGCTTATGCAGGAAGAGAAGTTGTCTAGCTGTTCGAAACATATTGTCACGTGTTTGCTCTCCCCACACAAACACCTATACTCGTAGATTCGTTGATTGGAAATCCAGGTAACAGTTACTCACTATATTTATTAATTAACAATTAACAACAATAGATTAATAACTATCTTAATTATAATCACAAATGAACAATTATAAGTCTCTTATTTCTTCTTTACTCGTTCACGTTTAACTTAAGACTCGGCCCACCGTGCGTGTTATTTATACATCCATTCACACGGTCTAGAAGATTCCAGAATGTTCCCGGTCGTCCTCGTATAATTCTAGTTCCATCTATTCAGTCTATACAGTCCAGTGGCGTAACACTGCCCCCGCCTGAACATCCCGATTAGGCAATTCATTGTTCCCTGCATACTTGGCTAGTCTCTCTATATGCACCATCTTCATCATTGATTTTGGACTTTGCTGAATTCAGTATACAACATCGTTTAGTCTGGTGACGACAGTGTATGGCCTCTCCCAGGTCGAGTGAAGCTTCGGGGACCTGCCTTTTTTCGTTGTGGGTATACAGCCAAACCAGATCTCCAGCCTGGGACTCTCCTGAATTCACCTTAAGATCATAACGAGCCTTCATGCTATCAGTTGCTAGGGCAATTCGGTCTCGTACCAGCTCATCAATGTTCCTTAGCCGTTCACCAACTTCATCGGCATAGTCATTTATGGAAAGTCGCTCTTCATCTAGTGTGCCAAACACCAAGTCACATGGCAGTCTAATCTCACGTCCAAACATCACGCAAGCCGGCGTCTGTTTTGTTGTTTCATGAATGGAGGCCCTATATGCCATAAGGAAAAGAGGTAAGTGACGGTCCTAATCTCTCTGATGTTTCTCAACCACTTTGGATAGGTGCTCCTCCATGGTTTTTATTATATCTCTCCACCATTCCGTCTGATTGTGGATGTAGGTCTGTTCTTGTCTTATGAATTCCCAGTAAGCGACACATCTTTTGAAACATCCCTGATTCAACGTTTCTTCCTTGGTCCGAATGCAATTCTAGGGGCACGCCAAATCGACATACTAGATTATCTACCAGAGCTTGAGCGACAGAGGCTGCTTCTTGGTTTGGTATGGCATAAGCTTCAGGCCACTTACTAAAATAGTCCATGGCAACTAAGATGTATATATACAGCTTCCTGTAGTCGACACATAATTTTAAGATTCCATCCTTCTTAGCAACCAAAATTATTGGCGACGACCAAGGGCTGGTTGATTCTTCAATAATTCCGTCTTTAAGCATCTTTTCTACCATTGCAGAAGCCTCTTCTTGTTTTGCTAATGGGAGCCTCCTAGGTGGTTGACGAATGGGAACTGTCTCACCAGTATTTATCCGATATTGGACTATATTGGTCTTTGTAAGAGCTTCTGTTTCCTTTGCAAATACTGTACTTTCTTTCTTCAAAAATTGTAAGGCTTTCCTATGTTCTTCTGGAGTTAACTATTCTAACTGGGCACTAAACATATTTATAACTTCTTGGTCCATACCTGTAGACGAATCTCCAACGATTTGTTCCTCACAATTCGCAATCCATGTGACTGGTTCGCAGTTGCCAATTGCTTCGCCTTCTTTGAATGTCACTGAGTGAGAATTTAGGTTAACCCGTCTAATCGGTATTTTGTCTTTAGTCTGTGTTAAAGTCCTTGCCAGGATAACATTATCGGTCGTTTCAATTGAGTCATCCATTTCCACGAGGCCAAAGCGGTATTCCCTTGAATTTCCCTCCAGGACTGCCTCAATTATTTTCTCCGTGCATGCAGAAATTTTTACTGTCTTCGAAGATAGTAGCCTGATATTATGGAATTTTTTCATCTGCCGTTGAAAGAACAATTTCTTCAGTTCCAATCTTTAGAACTCGTTCTCCCACGTCCAGTATAAATCCGTATTTTTCCATAACGTCTAATCCCAAAATGAAGTCATCTGTAATGTCAGCTACAATAACTTGGTGTTTAAAATATAAACGGCCAATCTGCAATTCCATGTCGACTTCCCCAGGAACCACTGCCCTATCTGCCGTAGCTGCCCGAATGACTAATCCATTTTGTCCTTTATTTACTTTGAAACCCGTTATGAATCCTGAACGTGCTATAGATGGTGTAGATCCTCTTGTTTACATAACCCTCCAACAGCAGACTACTTTGGACTCTCCGAAGCTGGGATACTTTATTTCTCGGGGGTCACGACATTTCTTCGCCAGCGCAACTCCCAAAGTGCCAGCCATCTTTAGTTTTCCCGCGACTCCTCAACCACGGCAGTGTTCACTTTTTCTGGGCTACGCTGACGACAGTTCCTCTTAATATGACCCACTTAGCCACACCTATAACAACGGATACCTCCATTCGGCCTCCCACTTTGTTGTTGGTCTTGTCTCGGCTGGGGATTTGTTTTTGTCAGTATTTGTGTGATTCCTTTTTGTATTTCGGACAATATAGCCTCCAGAGTTTTATCTGCCGGAGTCTCTTCTACAGCCACGTCCCGCTCTCTATGGTTTGTTTGTGTGGTATCCTTATAGGCTGCCTCAATCACAACGACATGTACTAAAGCCTCATTACTTCGTTTGGCTAACTTAAGGATTTGCCTAACCTCCTGGTCTCTTCCTCCATCAATAAATGCACCAACTGCTAATTGTTGTTGAAACTCTATTGGTGCATCAGGATAGGCTAGATGGGCTAATCTCTCTACAGCAGCCTCGAACTCCTGAAGGCTTTCTCCACCCCGTTGTTTGCGTGATTTTAGCTGAGCCTGATATACTTGGGCGAGATGTTAGTCGTCATATCTTAGTTCTAACGCTGTCTCTAGAATGCTAAAGTTTTGTTGCTGTGCGGCAGAAATTGTTTGGAGCAGGTCTAATGCTTGGCCCCTTAGTGCTAATACCAATGCTGTTGCCTTTTCCTCATCGTTCCATGTATTTGAACGTGCAGCTGCCTCAAACTATCTATTATAAGTTGACCATGAACCTTGACCGTCAAAGGAAGGTGGTTGTAACCTAGTACGAGACGACAGTACCAACTGGCCACCCTTCTCTCTCAATTGTTGTTTGAGTCAAGCTATTTCTTCTTCAACAATACCGACTTTTCCTTCAACTTGATCGACTTTTTCTTTAACTTCACTAACTTGTTCTTCCACTTCACCGACTTTTTCTATAACATCTCCTTTAAATTTTTCAGTGAGTGAGAAAATGGCTGCCTGTTGTTCCTCTAGGCTTCTCTTTATATCTTCGTTTTCCTCTTATCATCTTATTTCCAGGCCCTCCATCATTTTTCTCAAGTCTTCTTTTTCTTCCTGGCGTCTTCTTTCTTCTTCCTTTTGTTCTTGTCGCTTCCTTTCATGATCTTCCATAATTTGTCTTTGTCGCCTTTCTCTTCCTGTCGTACCCTCTCTTGTTGTTCTTTTTCTTCCTGTCGTCTTGTTTCTTGTTCTTCCTTTCGTCTTCTCTCTTGTTCTTCTTTGTCTTCCTGCCGTCTTCTTTCTTGACCTTCCATAATCTTTCTTAATTCTTCCTGGCGTTCTCTTTTCTGTTCTTCCATTTGTTGCACCAATGCTGCAAGTAAGTCTTGTGTTTGTTTCTCCGCCATACTTCTTGCTGTTGGCATTAACTCATGACACGTAAATCAGTTTAAAATAAAGTTGACTACGCTATAATGTCCACAAAATGTATCTATCACGTCTACTTTAATAATGGAATGTTCCAGAAAAATCTCGAAACAGCACAACAAAGTCTTATTTAGAGTTTATGTTACTTTTGTGTTGACAAAATTCACTTATCTCCACTAATTGTGCAAGGGAATGTTCGAGAACTTTCACGAAATATCACTAATAAGTCTTGTTTTGAGTCTATAACACGTTCCCGTTAACGTATCTACTGTAGTTTCCAAATCGAATGTTCTAGAATTGTCACTAAAAGTCACTTATATTTTTGTTTTTAAGTATCTCTTATTTATACATCCATTCACACGGTCTAGAACATTCCAGAATATATACAGCCGTTCTCGTACAATTCTGGTTCCATCTATTCAGTCTACACAGTCCAGTGGCGTAACATTATAGACGCGTGATCTTCGTCAAGGATTATATGGTAAAAGGAGTGGTTAGCTGTATTTATTGTCTGACAGAAGACGTCTTAACGAAACGATAGCCGACAAGTCTAGTTAAGAAGCTAAGAAAGTAGTGTGATTTGATGCAATAGGGATGAGGAGGAATGTTGAACTAAAGAGCATTTTTATAATATCAAACATACAATTAATTTTTATTATTAAATATAATTAGAAATATCAAGTAGGAAAATAATTAATAAATAATCTGTCAAAAATAATTAAAAACTTTATTTTTTTCTCAATATAATATCACCGATTTCATACAAGGCTAGTAAATAATATGGCCGAATTTCATACAAAGCTAATAGTATGCACCTACTACATAGAAAGTAATTTCTTCACTTAAATGAATTTAATTTATTTCTATTAGGTGCGTGCATGTGGGAAATGCCAGTAATGTTATTTTTTCAAAAATATGATACGCCCCTGTGTTTTTGTTATTCTCATAGTTTTTTTTTTAATTGTTCCTTCTATCTATACAAAAACTACCTTTGGGGTTTTTATATTGAATGAACCGTATTTGGGAAAATTCACAAAATATGTATTCATGTACATCTTTGGTACCCAAATTGTGTTGCGAAAAATGCTGTGAAACGTAAAAAAGTATGATAGATTGATCTCAGTATAAATAAATCTCATATTTTGTCACTTATTTGTGAATTAATTTTACAGTTGTGTTTAATTTTTATTTATTTTTGTATATCAGTAATGAAGCGTTTCCGGACTCATGTTTATAGAAACTTTTTCTGTTATTTTTGGATTGTGAATCTCCAGCTGAGCGTTGCTACATGTTTTCCAAAACGCCCTGTATACATCAATAGATCCAACCCATTTCCCACCTCGGTCTGAAAGCACCCTCGGTTTGGTGTGGTTTTGTTTTAGAAATAAAAATGCCAAAAAATAACAATGTAATTTAGAGAATTCTTATTCCTTCGAGTGAAGAAGTTATTTGGCACCCACTATAGATATAATAATATAAATGAAAGTGAACCTTGATAAGCGGTTTATAATACATAATATTTACAAGACTAAAAATAATTTCCTTCAACATTTTGTGTTTTTAATTGTTTTATCTCAACACGTTCATATGCAATGAATGCTTATAGTTTTACTTCACGATTAATACAGTTGCTAGTTGAATGTTGACTGATAGAATACATACATAAATAGTACATCTAGGACTTTCCCGAATTTTCTTTAGTAAAACTTGAACTTGGGCCGCCATATAGTAAGCGGCAACTAAAAGTGGGGACTAGAGACTTGTTTCAATCTAACAACCTGTTCAAATACCTGCCCACACCACATTAGACTTCAGAGAAGGTCTGTTGAGTACCACAGAACCACAATTTACGCGAAACAACTGCGTTGGCGTTGTTAATTGACTAATTTTACTCAAACAAGCAGTGAACTTCTTTACAGTACAAATATGAATTCTGTGATAACCGTGGTGTTATGTGTGATATTAATAAAAGTTTCAGTTGTATCTTCTAATCCAAAGGCCGCAATTTATATTGACAATGGGCACGATCAAACGGCTATAGACCGTTTAATGACAAAAGACGAAAAAAAAGAGATGGAATTGGAAATATTGAATTTGTTGGGATTACCGAATAGGCCCAGAAAAATTAATAAGAGTCCTCTGAAAAAGTCGGCGCCTCGCTTTCTGTTGGATATTTACAAGTCGCTGATGAACGACGAAAACGATGAAAATAATAGATCGAAAAGAAGTTCCGATATTAATTTGAGTGGAGAAGAACAGCAGCAAATCGATCAAAGTGATGTGATTATGACTTTTGAGAGCATCAGTAAGTTTTTTACCGAACAATTAGTAAATATATGCTACCGACGGATAGGGGAGTTTATTGCGCTAAATATTTTCAATTATAAAATGATTTTGCTTCTAATGTTTGTCATATCAACTTAACTCGATCTTTGGCATTTTAGAAAAATTAGGACAAACAAATTTACTTTGATTTTATACTTCTGCGAATAAGTATCTAGGTATTAATTACCATAATTAATATACTAAATACTTCTGTTTCTATTTATGAATCTTTCATTTGTGCTTTTTTTTTAGATTTTCTATATTTAATTAACTTTTATTTTAAGAAGCGTTTGTTTGTTTATGTGATTAAAACTACGCGCATTAAAATTCCCAAGGAAATACCCATGCGACCTGACAGTTCAAATCAATTATCCTTATGTTGTATGTGTTTTGCATTCCGGTAATTGAAGAAAAAATGTATACATTGTCGGGCCATTAAATGACACTGAAATTGTCTCATATAAAAGGCACACTGCTCCTAAATTTTTGTAAGCCAGGCTTTATTTTACACAATTATTTTTTGTCAACACTTAAAAATTATTTTAAATAATGTATAACTAATAAAGGTGTACCTTCTTATTAAGTTATGATCGGTATAGCAAAGCAGTAAAAAAAAGTATACATGGAAATTGTAATTTCGAATTCGAAAAATTAATATATGGTGGTTTCTATATTCAAAGAAATTTTACATTATATACATTGGCCCATATCAGTGGAGACTGGTAAAATTCGTCACATCTTAATACTGCAACTTGAACACAAATGGCACAATATTTAAATGGAGAAGTTTTGCAAAAAAAGTTGCACTTAAAATTTGGAACAAAAAAGTTGCAAAAAATTATTTGCCCACCCAGATAATTTTAACGAAGGCCTATTAGGACCCACTTTATTATTTTATAATTATGCCGAATTGTCACTTCGATGTGATAGTTGTTGTTTCGATATGACAGTTGTCACATTGGGGTGGCAATTGTTTAGTTTAGTTGATACCTCAACATATATTTTGGAAGACCGGAAATGGAGACCGAAAGTTGTTCATTTATAGGGGATTCTAATGTATATCGAGCCATAGAACATGCCTATATATAAATTCAAGTATCAATCTCCAAGTGTTAATTTTCGCTCCTAGAACGAAAATTTAATTATATCATTATTCTAGACGTCGCGTCGGGACGATTCATATAATACCTCACATCAATAATTTGGAAGGCCACTACCACTAAAGAGGGCGACCTACTGGGATTAAAACCCTAGGGAGGTCATGGCCCCGTTCTCAGAGGAACATTTATGAGGGCGGAACCTTAGCGTATCTGTTCCGAACACATCGGCTGAACAGACTCCTCCAGCTATGACCAGATAATGCATAAAACACCCCTACCTTAATTGACAAGATTTGCGAAGGCGTATAAGAGCCAACAACTTAATTATTTATAATTATGCCAAATTGTCATCCTAATGTGACAATTGTCACTGCGAAGTTACAATTGGCACTTCGAATTGAAAATTGTCACATTGAAGTGACAATTCGGCATAATTATAAAAAATAAAGTTGTTGGCCCTTATACGCTTTCGTAAATTTTTACACAATTTGTAAAATCTCTCTGCAACCGTCTGGAAAGTTAACCGTTTTTGGTAAATTTTTTGGGTGGAAAATATATGTTTACTGGTCTAGACCAGCAAAGTGACATAAGGGATTGGTAAAGTCTTTACTGATCCCTTATGTCACTTTTGTTTGACAGTAGGATCTGATACACTATCTGATACACTTAACAATTAAAAGTGATTAATCTTATCTTCTTTGCAAGAAAGTGTTTACCATCTGTCAGCTGAATTTTATGAATTTTGTTAAAATTAAAGTTATTTTTGATGCTAGATTGCGAAATACCATTTTTGCATTCGAAAATGAAAGTTTTCATTCGAGAATGCAAAAGAATTTCGCAATCGAGTATCAAACAACATTTTTTCGAAAACTGTATCCCACAGTTCAAAAATTACTAAAAATGTGAAGAGAAAATTTTGACATTTACAATTAATTTATTTGACACGTATGTCATTTACAATTTGCTGCACATCAAATATTCCTTGGCGCGTCAGTAACGATAGACACGCAACAAACAAGCTTTAGTAAACAATCAACAATTGTATTAAGAAAACACGCGTTTTTTTAAATCTTGAGTCGGTGGCAGTTTATTCAATAATTTTATCATTGGGATTGAATAAAAACATAAAACATGTTATCAGAAAGTGATGAAGATCTACCACGTGAAGTGTTTGAAGCAGCGAAAAGTGCAAAATCTGGACTTATTCCCAGCAAATCGATCAGGCAATATGAATCTGCTTGAAATGATTAACTGTTAAATTGATTGTTAATTAAATTGATTTATTAATGATTGATTGTTAAAACTTATCTTTTTTGTTGATATAATAATAAATAAACTGGTAAACTGATTTAATCATCTATAATTTCATTGATTTTTGTAGGTGGATGTAAAAGACTTTTACGTTCTGTAGACAAAAAACTGTCGTTTTGACATTTAATAAATATCATGTAAAAGTCAACTTTTAATGACAGTTTTCGAAAAAAGTTTTTGAAGACTAGCAAGAACGGTTGTAGAAAAAAATTTTACTCAACACACCTGGAAAATATCTACTGGGCTAACCGGCTCTCAGGGCTCACCCTGGAAATTGCCAGCTCGCCCAGTAAAGAATCACTTTCCGGTCTTGTTACGTAAATAACTCTTTCATATATTCTTTTCTGAAATCTTAAATTTTGATTATTTAAAGAATTTCACCTTTGTGAAATCTTTAGTAAGTTTTGGCTAAAATTGCTTCAAGTTTAGGTTTTTAAGATATAGGTACTGTAATTGACTATTATATTAATAATTACATGACACTGACATAGTTTTCCATGAAACACCAAGACATTATATACTGCACTCGACGCGCGTTTCGCCAACCAAGTTGGCATTATCTAGAGATGATTAAAACAGTTTTAAGTTAGACAGTTAATAGATGACCAGGCAAATAAACAATAATTATAACTTTGTAAGAAAGAGGCATGATGCCTCATTGTTTACAAAATTTTTTTAAATTTTCAATAATCATTAGAAAGTTAGAAACTATTATAAACTGATCAGTCTCGTTAACTAATACGTAAAATGAAAGTGGGCTGCAATGAACCATATGGTACTTCAGGGTACTACAGAGAAAACAGCGAATCCATACGATAAATAATTATTTGTACGATCACATTGATAGGGCTCAATTAGAAAATGGATTTATCTTAGCACTAATCTACTAAAACTCAATGCCAATAGTTCAGTGCATTTAGACAAAAATATATCGTTTAAAGAAAAAGTCCAAGGAAACTGCATTTTTTTTACACTTTAATTTCATCGTTCTAAGCAACTTCTCTACAGTCTCGGATGATCCGTTGTACGCACAATTTTTTACGGTGCGTAAAAGAGTTAAAAAAGTGTTTTTTTGGCGAATATCTCCTTTTAATTTTACGAATATGAATTGTATTATAAGATCGAAAGATTTTAATATTATCTACAAAAAAAGGTCCTTACTTGTTTTTTCATATAAGTTATAGTTTTCGAGAAAACTTGATGTTAAACTTATGACTCGAGCAAATACTTCGATTTTACTCTATTCTATACTTAATAAATTTATAAATTTGATGAAAAAGTTTTATGCGATTTATTAACAAAATTAATCATGATTGCTTTATCAATGGTGGCAAATTGACTTATGATGTATGTTTTGGAAAATAAACCATTATTATTATTATTATTATTATTATTATTTTTATGCCAGTATGAAAGTATAATCGTGCGTTATCAAGAACTGATAATTATCATTCTTCGACTTTTCTTCTACATTTTCTTCTTCTCCTTCTCTTATATTTTCCTCGATTTCATCATGAGCATTTAAACAAGATTTTCCGAGACAAATGTCGCAAATAGAAGAACAATGGAGTCCCAATTTGCAAAAAATCATATTTAAAAGACAATCCGAAGCAGAAAGCGCTGATGTTTTTTTTTTGGCTCAAAAAAAATTATTTTTTAATATCGATCCCAAATCTTGGGGGTCACCACTTCTACACCTGATAATATACTCGGATTCTCTTCAGCTGCTCTCGCTGTAGATGGCAATGAATGTAACTTGGGAGATTTATTTTTACTCACTAATTTACAGAAGCACAAGTAACGACAATTATTGAAGGAATTTTCGTTAATTGGAGCACCATACATATCCATGAAAAAACGCATTCCACTGGAAGAAATTGATTCTCGAGAAGCATCACTTCGATGAAAAATTTGAACTGCATTCTTTCAAACCTAACAATAATAAATACCTATAGTTTTTTATATTTTACATCGTCATTCTCATCTGAATGCGTTAGTATAAAAGTTTTAGATAGATAGTGAATCAAACAAATCTTTCGATCTCATAAGAGATGCTGTGTCAGATTAAATAAACAAATCTTGAAATTAATATTATTTCACATTTCAATATCGTTGTTTTAGGTTAGAGTTCACTGAGTTCAGACATATAAAGTTTATTTCAAACTTATTTGCAACATAAAAAACGTGGGCTTCGTTGATCCCTTTACCACCGTCAAAGAAACTGACATTTTTTATGTTGCAAATAAGTTTGAAATAAATTTTACATTATTCCTTATCTCCATTAGCATCTTTATTGGTCTCACTGTGTTCTGGATTAGTTTGTTTTGCATGTTTATTTTTTTTTATTATAAAAATCAGAAGGTACTAACTAGCTGATGTTTCGTTCAAAGTCAAGCAAGAAGAGAGGAAAAACATAGTATTAATATTGCATAGCCCATAAAACGCTTCTGAATTTATGAATCATGAATCATGATTCATAAATTCAGAAGTGTTTTATGGGCTATGATAATGATTTATAAAAAATGTAATAAGTCAGAATACAAAAAGAAATCATGATTAGATATTTGAGTCTGTATGGTAATATTGGTAATGTGGTAGTCTTAGCTCTTACAATTAGAAATATGTGCCCATATTGTTATACACCGTTTTACTAAATGTATACACGATGTCACGGTGACCATCAAGCAGGCGAAGATGGTTCCAAAGGGCGCCAGGACAAACTTTCCCCATAAATGTTTTTTAGTTTTATACTGATTTTGTGCCTTCTATATTAATTTTTTTTAGTTTAAATTGTTTTTGTATTTTTAATTTTTAAAGTATTTTTGGTTTAATTTTAAAACCTGTTTTTAACTCTTTGGCGCCAGTGGTTCGACGTGATGATTTACTTTCCTATTTGTTTCCTAGACCACCATGTGAGTAGTGTAAGACATGAGAGAGGAAAAAGACTATGGTTTAATGTTTCTGAGGTGCCAGTTGCGGAGGACATAGTAGGGGCAGAATTAAGAATATACAAAAACGAGGAAACAACTTTAAAAACTCGAGAGCTGAAGTACACTGTCACGGTATACCAACTTATAAAAACCGATAATGGGTAAGTTTTAAACTGTGTTTTATGTAACTGATAGACAATTATTCATTAATTTAGGATTTGTAAAATTTTAGCTACCATCAGATAGGATCCTCGAGATTATGTAAATGACAATAATTTTTCTCTGTCACGTATTTTGCCAAAATCGGTTACTGCGAAAAGTTTGCTGGCAGTGGCGGCGGGTTTAGATTTTGTCCTTGGGTGATCTAATTATAGCATAGGTAACAAAAATACACTACGCTGGAAAATTTTGTGGTATCAACAACCAACGGTGAATCAATGAAAATGAGAGTAGAACACGTATTCGCCACTCGTATCTGTGGATTTTTGTGTAGGCGTGTGTCTGACGACCTTTGAATGTAAGCATGATAACTTTA
Source organism: Rhamnusium bicolor (assembly GCA_029963845.1). Classification (NCBI taxonomy): domain Eukaryota; kingdom Metazoa; phylum Arthropoda; class Insecta; order Coleoptera; family Cerambycidae; genus Rhamnusium; species Rhamnusium bicolor. Next base: position 316,779 of record JANEYF010002564.1, on the reverse strand, counting down.
GTCAAAGTTAAAATTTAACACTTGGTACACATTTGTATAAAACCCATGAAAATAGTTATTTGTTGCCCCGCTTCCCCATTTTAACATCTCACTGACCAAACTAAATTTGAAATCCTGGAACTAAATTCACCGCTTTGGATATAGACAAATCTTGTTGTAGCAAGATGTTAGCAATAATACTGACGTATTTCCTATTTTAAAACTAGAAAGAGTCACATAGTATCATTGCAGACTCCACGGAAAACACTACAACTTTAGCATAAAATACACTAGAAAATATACACAGGAATTGTCTGCAAATTACCAGCAAAGATTTGTATTCGACTTGTCCTCAAGTTGTTCCTTCTAAAGTGGTCACTAACTATTGATACCAACGATTTATTCCGCATTCCATCTAAACACTAAACTGACACTGCAATGGTCAACTTACTTCAATTGTTTTATTTAATCGATCACTTTGTAAACGTTTTTATTTAGAAATGTACAAATCTGTGCCATTAACGTATCAAATATGGGTTACACAACTGATATACTGTATGTCGTTGTGATGACCTTTTTTATTTATGTTGTTTTTGTTTCATTAACAAACGTTTTGAAAACAATGTACTTACTATCTACACAGAAATCTGGTCGTATTTAATGAAATTAACTAAGAGTGCTAATCTAATGAAAGTAGTTATTACTGGGAGAAAGAGAGAAGTGCTGGTTGGAAGTAGACTATTCGACTTGAGTGCAATTGAATTTTTGATAAGGAATGTCTTAAACGCGGATTAGATGGAAATCAGTTCATTTTTTAAAGTGAATCTCCTTTTACTAAGCAGAAATTAAACAAATAATGCAAGATTTTTTGAGACTGCAGGCTTGAGGCTCATTGCGATTGGACTGAGGACTGTAGAGGGCATTTTCGTAAATAGTTTCCCGTAATCGGATATTAAGTCATTAGCGAAAATCAAATAAATGAATAACTCAACCTTGGATACCAACAAAATTCCTATGTGGCGAAAACCTCAATTGGTCAAAGTTGACACATCTATATTTTCTGATCACTTTCACATATCGGTAAATTTTGTAACTTCCCTGAGTTATTCATTTGTCTGATTTTCACGAATAATATATCTCATAAATATAGACCGCATCTCAGGTAGTCATTCCAGTTACGGACTTACGTGCTACTTTCGTTCACCTAATAAAATGAGAATAAATATTGTGAAATGCAATGGTACACGATTTTTTTAGGAATTAATTAATGGCCTTCTCCCATATTATTTTATTATATATTATTAATTCCTTGCAAAATATAATATATTTATATATTCGGATAATTAATTGAAACAGTGAAGAAACAAAAAACTATATTTTAAATATGGGTGTCGTCATGTGACAAAATATAAGTTGTATTGTCATATTTTAAATGTAGAAGATAAAGTACCTATTTAATTACTAAGAAAGTCTGAAATAATTGTTCCTTAATTAAACCCATGAATTACCTAAAACTAAGTAACAAAGCACTAATTTAAATGTAGGTTTTGTACGATTGTAAAAGGTCTGTTATAAATTGAAAACGCCTATAGTATGTCGCAGTTCAGATAAATAAACAAGCAGACATACATGCAAGACAGAACCACCACCACCTACATACATCGCAATTAAAGACACGTGTGAGCTTGCGATCCTGACATTCCCGACAATCAGCAGTTTGCAATTGAATTTCGATAGATAATAGAGTTTTAAGCGTTTTATTGTGTTATTGTGAAAAATGGATACTAATAAGTATTGAGAAAATGGAAGTTAGAGTTACTATTTGGTTACTTTTTTCTATTTGCCTAGTTACTTTTTTGATTTCTTACAAAATAAATCAATCTTAACCCTGCTGCCACTTTTTTTACTAGTAGGCAGTTTTTTGTCGAAAGTAAGGTAATATGTTAAAAACAAAAGTTATTCATAATACTAATTTATTTCAGAAAAGATATTTATGATTTCACTCAAAACTTGCAAAAATGATTTTTAAAAATCAAAATAATATACTTATTTATTGTAAAAGGGGCAGTTCCAACAAAGTAAATTTATATTTCTGAAATTTAGATCAACTCATTTTTAAAATATCTTAGTTTCACATCAAGCAGAACTGAATCCCCAAATGCCATTCCAAAATTGAACAGTTTGTTGTCCATTACATCTCATATTACATCTATCCTGGGACACAGTGTATGTGTAAAACTGCCAGGCTTTTACGATACAGATATCCCAATATGATTCATGTAACTTTTCTGGCCCATGCTTTGCAATCTATACTAATGCTTTGACCACAGTATAGAAGATTTCATGACATGTTACACATTAGTCTCCACGGGTTGCAACAGCTGCCATCAATTAGTTAGGCTTGCCTGCGAACACTGTAGACCAAGATAGAAGAAATGACCCAGATGGCAGGGTCCATCAGGCAGGATCTGAGGCGACCCACCGAATATCCCATTCCGGTCGTATTTGCGGACTAATTTGACTAAGGAGCAGGTTCACCTTTCAGATCTATAGCAATGAATCAAAAGTCCTGCTCAATTCTTGTCATCTGAGGCCATATCTATGAAAGTAAGAATATTGGGGCATAATTCACCTGACAGTAAACCTTCTCGAGTTTTGTTAAATCCTGTGAGTTGCCGTATGGACGGTACTCACATTATATTTCCGCTCACCACTAAATTAAACAAAAAATAATAATGAATACTATCAGTAGTCTGCTCCCATGAGGCATACAATATTTGGTTAAAGGGGATATAATGTGAGTATAATAACGTGTTAATTTATCCAAAACTGATTGGTTTCTATATTTTTGACAAATTTGCTTTACCTCATATTAATGTTTATATAGAATACATTGTCAGGCTCTCCTACTTGCTTAGCAAATACGAACTTAAGTAATATTAAGAAGTTCTAACAGATTCAGGATATAATAAAGTTACAAAAACAGCAAGCTCATAAAGCTATGTTCCAAGTACATCAATAAATAAAGTACTTAAAATAGAATATCCAATTTATTTTCATACAAACTGTTCCAGTGTGTACGTGGTTTAGGTTTTAAGTATTTATAAAAATTGTTTCTGATACTTATAAACATTTCTTGATACATTATTATTATGTATGACATATAATATATATAAATATATAAGATATTTTTAAAGAATTTATCTGAAGCTCGATATTTAACAAATTAAAAATTGTAATTATCTCCTAAACGAAACTATCATAACTGTGCAATCAAAAAGTAAAAAGTCAGTGGCGTACATATTTTTTAAAAAAATTGCTAAATTACAAGTCCGTACGCACTCCCCTGATAAAGCTATCCACACCATTTTAATACTAAAATATGTATTATTTTAAGTACTTTTCACAGTCTAAATATCATTCAAATTGCTAAAGTCGCTTCGGATATATTTTGAATAACTGAAAAAGTAAGAAAACTTTAACGCCGTATATCTTAGAAACGAAGCAAGAGTGGACCCATGTTGATAGGAACTATTTGCCTTATTTTTGGTAAGGAATCTCCCCTTTGCTTCAGTTATGTCATATGTTTTTTGTAACACCCTGTGTATGGTATATCAAAAATTAATAAAGGATGAGTACAAAATAAAAACAAAAATATATACACAGATGCACATACAAATAAAAACATATGCACACATATAGGTATAATCACATAAATACATAGTGTGGAACAACCACATGGAATAAATTGAGTATCTCAATTATTGTGCATATTTATAAAAAAATCCCGAAACACGTAGATTTTGGATTCGAAAATGACATTCTGCAACGTAAAAATGTCATCCCTAAATTAAACCCCCTTCGAGTGGCAGTTGCAACCCCTAAATTTTTAAATGGGAAATATGAGCTTGTGATACCTCACTTGAAAGGCCTGTTCATTCTCTATTCGAAAATGCTATGGTTTAAATATGTATTGCACAAATTAACAGTAAAAAATAAATTCATCTGCTTGACGAAAACTAAAAAAAAACTTAATTTCAATGTAGATATTCAAAATGAGTTCCTTGAACATCTTGGCAGCATCCTAATCTTAAATAAAAATGTCTTCTGTTTTCCAACATCTGAGGCGTGACCGACCTTACAGCAACCGTTATTTTTCTTCTCAAGTCTATATCGCTTATATACCATACTTTTTACATATCCTCATAGAAATAAATCTAAGGATGTAAGATCATGCTGGCCATTCTAGCGATCCTCGCCTCCCTATCCACCGATTTGGAAATGTTACGTCGAGGTATTGCCGTACATGATTCGGTAATGTGGTGGTGCTCCATCCTGCTGGAACCATATCACATCGGATGGAACTTGTGGGTTTGCTTGAGCAGGATATAAGTTTGCCAAAGTTGGTACAACATTATTTTGGAGCAGAGTAAATAATTATCTCCATTCAAATTGCCTTCAATGGAAAGGGGACCAATGGACATGGTCTCTAATTGTCCCCGCGCAAACATTAACCTTCTCAGGATTTTGCGTATGTAATTCTCTCATCCAGTGACGATTTTTATTAGTTCAGTAGCGACAGTTTTGACGATTAACATAACCGTGAAGAGTAAAAGTGGAGTCATCAGAAAACAAAACATTTTCTAGTTGGATAACATTATATATTTGCATCATTTGTTCAGAAAAATACGTTCTTCTATCAAAATCGTCTTCACTAAGCTTCTGAGTTAGAGCCAGTTTATAGGGATACATTTTATTTTCTTTTAATAGGCGAATAATCGAGGAATGGGACGTATTCAATGCTGAAGCTGCTTGTCGACTTGAACTATGTGGGTTTTCCTCAAACTCGAGCAGTATATCTAATTTGGTATCGTTATTCATTGCATTGGAAGTTTTTTTTTATCTGCCGTACATGTCCGTTTTTGCGAAACTGCTTTTCAGTTTTGCTAATTCTACCTTTTAATATAGGCGGCAAATCAGGAAATTTTTCTTGAAATAGGCGAGCAAGTTCGGCCTGTGATCGCATTCTATTTCCGTAACCAACCAACTGTATAATTGTTATTTTATGCATTTCTGTTAAATAAACCATGTTTAGGAAGTGCAGTTAGCAAAACTCAAACAATACGCAAAACATTGACAATTATTTATTGTTGTCAATCAAATAGCAAGGAGCTACGGCGTTTTCAATAAAACTGGCAGTGCCAGCTATGAAGAATTTTGATTTTTATGTCTTCTTTTTAGTTGATAATGTTGAAAAAGAACACACATTGTTTTTGCGTACCTGCAATAACAAAACGCTTCAAGTTTTTGTTTTTCGGGATGTTGTAGCGAATTTCGTCAAGCAGATCGTTAATTTTTGCAATAAATATTAAAACCATAGCATTTTTGTATAGAGAATGAAAAGACCTTTCAAATGAGTGTCACAAGCCCCTACTTCCCATTTAAAAATTTAGGGGTTGCAACTATCACCCGAAGGGGGTTAAATTTAGGGATGAAATTTTTACGTTGCAGGATGTCAATTTCGAATCCAAAATCGACGTGTGTCGGGATTTTTTTATAAATATGCACAGTAATTGAGATACTGAATTTATTCCATTTGGCTGTTCCAGGCACATTGAAAAGTGATTAATCAAATTTATATAACTTGTTTTTTGTTACATTTCAACTTTAAAAATTTAAATATTGTCAATACTTTTTTGTCAGTATTATTAAATATAGATAAAATTCCACACTTTTTTCTATACTAATTTTTAAAAAGGTTCAGTGGCGTGTCATAATCAATTACGGCGGGGACACGCACCATAAAGTTTCATGTGAAATTGAACTAACAAAATTACTTTTATTTTCAAATACATAATAAGAAGAAATTGATGTGTGGCTCCACACGAGTTTATTTTACATGTTTCTGGCAACTCCTTATAATCCTGTTTTTATTTTTACAACAGTTGTATTAAAATGTATATTGTTCAGTAAACAATTATTTAATTTTGATTAATTTATTGTTTAAAAAGTTCCAAATTTTATTTAGAATATTTTGTTCTCTTTATATTTTCTGTAAAACCGCATAATTTTCGAATTATTTGCAAAACCTGAGCGTGCCTGAAGGCACGTATAAACTGTCACTTCCGATTGATTAATTTCAACCAAAACGGGCAGCTTTTCCAGGTAATGCAGATAACCTAGATATGAAATCAATTCCCGGTGCATACGCTATTGAGAATGAATTTTGTTTAGCTTAATACACAGGGTGTAACTGTTTTAAATACAAAATCAACAAAAAATGCTGTTTGTGATATGATTGCGTCGGTGATTTGATAGCTCTAACAACTTTCATTACAAATCTATTCAAAGCCACCTATTAAAAAATATAGAAGTTATGCAGCGAAACACAATTTACTGGAACATTATCGAAAAAATCTAAAACTTACAAGAGACGTTTTTTTCAAATAAATTGAAATAATTCAAAAATGTTTTTTTAAACATCCGTAAGTGTAGAAGTTTTAAAGAAAAGAAGGGGTCCCCGTCCCCCTGATCTACGCCAATGGTCATATTTCTAATACATATTTTTCGTAACTTTTTCAGTTTCACACATAAATAGAGATCGGGAAGTAGCGATAAATTCCAGACACGACTTACGTAAAATAAATATAATATATTGTAATACCTAATGAAACATTCCCAAGCAATATGAAATAATAAAATATTCTTATATACTGTGCAATAAATCTGTTTTCTTTATAAAAACGGGGAGAGAAATTAAAAGTTTTTATCAGGTAATTGGAGAGCTTGCAGCTATAAAAATAATTACTTACTAACCGTTATCTTGACGGGGATGCTCGTTATTGTCGAGTGTTCAATAGTAATGCGAATGCATAGATAAAACGACTTGGGGCGAACATAAATTAACATAAATATTTATGTTTATCTTGATAATTTAACGTCACGAAAATGGGTATGTGAGGGAAGTGATTATGACGTCATATGCTAAATGTCACATGAGAATCAATATAACCAGCAGCAAGATTCTGATTTCTCGATTCGATATGAATTCGTTGTTCTGTCCTTGTTTCTGCCTCACCGAACTATATCTTTTATCTCTCTTATTACGATTAATTGCTATCGATTCGAGTGTTCAGAATCTGGCTGCAGTTCCGGAGTAGTTTATGTCAATTATGTGAGTTGTTTATGGCGCGTAATATTGTAATAATAAACCTACCTTCCAGTTAGGATGCAATGAGTGATTACGAGGAATACGAAGAGCAAAATTTTGCCGAACTCACAACCAAATCCACGAGAGGAACGCAGAGATGTGGATATTGATATCAATGACGGGGAAACAGATTTTATAATCTCCCTTAACCTTAAAACCGGTAATGAATTGCGAATAACCTAACCTCAACGGAAGCTCATATGACATAGATATGTGATAATTTGCACGTTTTCGCGAAATAATCCCGTTATCTTGAGGGTCGTGGGGTGGGGATGAAATCTGGCATAACGTAACATAAATCACATTTATGTCGCCCCAAATCGCTTATTGATATAAGGTTGAATACACTCTAAATACGTAGTATTTATGAAACATTTATATGAATAACTTGTAGATACGTAAACAGTTCTAAATTAAAAACAAAGGATGTTAACTTTTTTAAACTGTCTTGTTCAGTTCCTTCAGAGGATAAAGTGAACTTCTGGATTAGTAATTTTCCGGAGTTACAATTTAACGACACAGAATTATATTAGCTGTAAAAAAAGCGAACATTAATAGATAGTCATAAAAAGTGTGTGAGTGATAATTTTACAGATAATCCACTATTTAGACAATTTTTGCAAAAGTGTGTTAGTGGGCAGTAGTAATGTTCAGGTGCCATTGGAATCTACACTATGAAAAAAATATTTATCACAGAGATATGACAGTATTAAACAAAAAAAAATATTCTGAACTGAATGACAAATATACGTATGGATTAACGTGGATGAAACCATCAATGCTTGCGGTTGGAAGGTGGCAAATGTTTCAGCGGGTGCATTAATACTAGTAATATAATTTTACTCTCGTGATCGCTCGTTAAAAATATGTGCATGTGCGTTACATTCACCACTACTTTCAGCCCTCTTCGTATTAACATTGTATGTTATCGTACTCGCAAAAATAACCACAAGGTAAGATATTTTGTCATATATGCATGAATACATTTACGCGGTGACACATTACCTAACGTCAACCCTGGATTGACGTCATTTATTGCTACTTCTCGATCTCTACACATAAATGACCGCTGTGAAATAAATGTATTAAAAAACGCAAAAGTTCTGCGACGCGAACATTTATCAAACAAAAATTTCAACGCCTTGTTTATCAGAAACCAAGCGCTTAGGAAAAAAAAGTTCATGACACAAACAATATTTATTTTTCAAAAATCTATCGATCACTTAATTTTCTGCATTTTAAACGGTTACACCCTGTATACTGTAGAGATGATTGCTAATGAATGATCTGATATTATTTTATTTAATAATATGTAAATTTAACACATGGGACATTTTTGTAGTTGCCATTTCTAAAATAGTTGCTGAACAGCGTTTTTTTGTTTCAGAGAACGTGAGTTGGAATATGTATCCGCGTTAAACACAACAGCGAATTTTTCAGGCTGGCTCGGCCTCAATCTAACCGCGTGTCTATCCACTTGGGTGGCATTCCCAGATTCCAATAAAGGTCTCTACCTCTCTGTTCATCCCGTAGATAAGCCAGGTATGTCTAATTAATATGACCAAATATTTACTTAATACATTTAATTATTGCGGTACTTATATCAAAGTTTATAAATGATAACGATGTAAAATTTGTAAAATATCAATACCAAAGACAAATACTTTCTCAGATTTAATAGATCCTAGACGAATCGGTGTATTACCAAATAATTGAAATAATTGTCAATCAACAAATTAGAGACACTCGGCTACTTCTGGCAGTATTACAATACTTTGTATTTTGCCCGAGATTTTGCCCCATATCGATTTATATTATTTAGTTGCTAAAACAGTATATAACCCGTAGACACCAGAGGGTGACTATTATTGAAGAAGACTGAGTAAATCAAGGTGTCCCACAAGGTTCGATGCTGTGCCCTCTTCTATTTATATTATATACAGCTGAGTTTCAAAATGATGTTATTCAGCTGTACAATTCGAAGCCTTAGCAAAGTGAAACTTATTGAATACCATATTTACGATCCTCAATGAGTCAAGAATGCTCAAACTTTCACTCCCTTCTACTGAAAATAATACTCATAATATGAGCATAACGGAAGTCACTGATACATTCGTAGATCTGGGTCTGATTTAACTATTATAGAAAACATTTTTGGGACAGATCGGGAACAGTACTGGAAGCTGTTAACTAATTTTAAATTTGAGAAGAATCAGCAGAGGAGGCGCAAAGGGTATATCAAGAGGGCGATGAGACATGCGGCTGTCTCGAAGAAGAGATGATTCTTCTTCTGCATTCTGCATATTTAGTACAATTCTTTTTGATTACCTTTGTGCATCATTTTTGTTTGTTAGTACAACTGTTCTTTTCGAGTTTTTATTTTGTTCCGTACCTAAGTATGTTTTTTAAGTAAAATTTTCTACATAGGCTAAATTTTGTTAGGCAAACTCTGGTAAATTTCTCTTACTTTTAAGTAAAACTGGATAACTTTGTTTTTAATGCAAAACTGGATAAATCCAGATTAAACAGTTTAAAAAATAATAGAAATAAAATATATTTATCAAATTTTGCTAATGACCTCTAGGATCGCTAAATCGTAATCAAATCTCTAAAATTTTCATGGGATATTCTGCCAGAAGTTTTTGACCGTTTCCCACAAATCAGTAAATGTGAATTTATCTTTTGTAATTGTTCGCTTCTCATTTGTGTTTGAAGTCTTAATGACTTTTTTTTAACTAATTAAATAATACCTCAGACTCGCCAGCATAATTTCTCATTAAGTTTGTTGAAAACAACTTATTTTTATGGTGTCTGTTTATAATTTTGTCATAATTTTATTGTAGACACCTGTTGCAGCAATTATTATATCCTATCCTTTTTATTTTATTTCTTGTTAATTAACTCTTATTTTAAAATATTTATAAAAAAAATTAACATGATATATGGGAAAATATTAATAATTTGTACTTGATATGCATGTACGTCTTAAGGATAATAAAAAAAATATGTATAATTATACAATAATTTCTTGTGACTTGTGACTTAACTGAATCGTAAACGTTTTAAAATATTCTTAGTGTAATCAAATCTATACTTATATGAATATTTTCATGCTATGTAAATTTTATTATATGTATGCACTCCTGCACGCAACAATCCGTCCTTGTTTTGACACAAACTAATACAGATTACTTGAATATTTTGACACTCCCATTCTATTTATAATTAATAGTTTTTATACTGATATAATTATATGTAAGAAATAAAGGGTGTTTCAATAAGAGGTTGCATTTTGAAATGCCTCTTATTTCTGTTATGTCAAGCGTGCAGTCGTCATATTTGAAAGCTGTCAACAGTGTATCAACCCTTACTAAGATTATTGCGGATGAGGCAGAGTTTATAGTAGTCGTCCCTGCCTGGTGCAATTAACCCTGGTACCTAATATTTTTAAAATTTCTAGTTATATAACTATTGTTTTACGCCCGATCCTAATTTAATGGTTTCTCCTTTTAAAGAGAGCCATCCAATGTGGAAAAAGATTACCTTAATTGTAGGGCTCTTATCAGGGAAGCATATCTCAGGAGGAACATCCCGGAGCCAGGAATAAATATCCTAATCGCAGGAGCTAATATTGAGACCATTAGAACTGCAGCAGGGTGGTCTGCAAACTCGAATGTGTTTGCGAAATTCTATAACAAGTAAAGTGTTTTGCGAAAGACAAAAAAGATTGTAATATCCTTTTAAGAATCGACAACACCACCGCTATTAGTTATATAAATAGAATGGGTGGCATAAAATATTTAATAAAATTACATAAAATTGCTAAGGAAATATGGTGGTTTTAGGAAATATACCAAGGAATAAACAGGAGCGTAATTACCAAAATCCGTGAGTCTTTTCTTCATTACATACCGCGCCCCAACTTTTTGTCGAAGCATCCGAAAAAATCCCGTACTGAAATTTTTTTTGTCCTAAACTGGCTCTAGACTGAATAATACTATTGAGCCACCAAGAAGGTCACTACGTACTTCCGATGTGAGAATTATCTTAGCATTATAGTTACCCTGATAGTCGCGTACAGAAAGACTTACTCACTACTTTATTTACTAATTAACAATTAACAACAATAGATTAATTACTATCCTAACTATAATCACACTTGAACACTTATAAGTCTCTTTCTTATTTCTTCTTTACTCGTTCACGTTCGACTTCAGACTGAGACTCGGCCCACCGTGTGTCTTATTTATACATCCATTCACACGATCTAGAGCAGTCCAGAATATTCCCGGCTGTTCGCATACAATTCCAGTCTCATCTAACCAGTGTACACAGTCCAGTGGTGTAACACTGTACCCTCCTTAAGCCTGAACGTCCCGATCAGGCAATTCATTATTCCGTGCATACTTGGCTAGTCTCTCTATATGCATCACCTTTGTCTTTGATTTTGGACTTTGCTGAATTCGGTATACAACGTCGTTTAGTCTGGTGACGACCGTGTAAGGTCCTTTCCAAGGGTGGTGAAGCTTCGGGGACCTGCCTTTCTTTCGTTGTGGGTTATATAGCCAAATCAACTCTCCCACCTGGTACCCTCCTGAATTAGCCTGAAGATCATAACGATCCTTCATACGGTCACTTGTTATTACAATTCGCCCAAAAGGAGCCCTGGCGTTATATTGCTTATTTCTTATTTGTGGCCCCATTCTTGCCGCGCAAACTTCACATTGGCGGCACCAAGCCTCCACATCTTGACGACTGTTTACCCAGTAGAAACGTTCTCTTGCTTTAGTTAGGGTTTTGTTGATGCTAAAATGTCCGCCAGACGTTCCATTATGCACTTGCTGAAGTACATTTGCTACATGACACCTGGGGATTAACAATTTCAAAGTAACTTTCCTCCCATCTGGACTTTCCCACGCTCTCTTCAGTCCATGCTCTATTATAAGGGAGTCCCATTGTGCCCATAAAGCCTTCAGCCCCACTGATTTATTTGAAATGTCCTTCCAATCGGGCCGGGTTCCTCTTTCTTTCCATTTCAGAATAGGACCAGTTTCCTTATCGTTTAACTGCGCTTCCTTTAACGACTCTTTTGTTCAATAATCCAGAACATCAATCTTAACGGTCTTCATTATTTGTACATTTTGCTGTTTTTCCTTATGGTGGCAAGGCTTGCAGTATTTCTTACACGGTCTTTTAGAAAGGCCATCTGCTATATTCCGCGAAGTATCAGCTCGCCAGTTTTCCTGCGGCTTCTCTGCGACCCTCGCAGGGCTGCGCTGACGACAGTTACTTTGAGTATGGCCCACTCTGCCACACTTATAACAACGCATGCCTCCTCTACTTTGTCTCCCACTACTTTGCTGTTGGTTTTGTCTCGGCTCTTGAATGTTGAGCTCATGACAGTTCATCTTAATATGGCCCAATTTGTCACACTTATAACAACGGATGCCTCCATTCGGCCTCCCACTACTTTGTTGTTGGTTTTGTCTCGGCTCTTGAATGTTGAGCTTATGACAGTTCCTCTTAATATGGCCCAATATGCCACACTTATAACAACGGATGCCTCCATTCAGCCTCCCACTACTTTGTTGTTGGTCTTATGTATGCTGGGAGTTCGATTTTGTCAGTAATTGGGTCATCATCTTGTATAGATCAGATATCAGGTTTTGTGTTGTGTTGTCTGGCTTGACTTCCTCCACACTCACAGCTCGTACTTTCTGATTTGATTGTGTGGTATCCTTATAGGCAGCCTCAATCTCCAGTGCATGTACTAAAGCCTCACTACTAAGCTTATGCCTGGCTAACTTAAGAATTCGCCTAACTTCCTGATCCCTTACTCCATCAATAATGTACCAACTGCTAACTGTTGTTGAAATTCCATTGGTGCATCAGGATAGGCTAGATGGGCTAATCTTTCTACGGTAGCCTCGAACTCCTGTAGGCTTTCTCCACCTCGTTGTCTGCGTGATTTGAGCTGAGCCTGATATACTTGGGCGAGATGTTGGTCGCCATATCTTAGTTCTAACGCTGCCTCCAAAATGTTAAAGTTTTGTTGCTGTGTGGCAGGAATTGTTTGGAGCAGGTCTAATGCTTGGCCCCTTAGTGCTAATACTAATGCTGTTGCCTTTTCCTCATCGTTCCAGTTATTTGAACGCGCAGCTGCCTCAAATTGTCTTTTATAAGTTGACCATGAACTTTGACCGTCGAATGAAAGTGGTTGTAACCTAGCACCAGACGACAGTACTAACTGGCCACCCTTTTCTCTTAACTGTTGTTTGAGTCGGACTACTTCTCCTCTGACTTCACTGACTTCTCCTCTAACTTCACTAACTTCTTCTTTAACTTCATTAATTTGTTCTTCGACTTCACAGATTTTCCCTGCTACTTCAGTGATTTTTTTGATAACATCTCCTTTAAATTTTTCAGTGAGGGAGAAAATAGCTGCCTGCTGTTCATCTAGGCTTCTTTTGAAATCGTCTCTTTCCTCGACTCGCCATTTTTCTTGATCTTCAAACATTTTTTTTAAATTCTTCTTGGCGTTCCTTTCTTTGCTCTTCCTTTTCTTCCTGTCGTCTTATTTCCAGGCCTTCGATCATTTTTGTCAAGTCTTCTTTTTCTTCCTGTCGTATTTTCTCTTGTTCTTCTTTGTCTTCCTGTCGTCTTCTTTGTTGATCTTCCATAATCTTCCTTTGTTCATCTTTCTCTTCCTGTCGCTTTATTTCTTGATCTTCCATAATTTTTCTCTGTTCGTCCATCCGTTGTAACAATGCTGCAAGCATGTCCTGTGTTTGCTTCTCCGCCATACTTCTTCTTGTTGGCATTAACTCACGACACGTAAATTAATTTCAGAATAAAGTTTATTACACTATAAAGTCCGTAAAATGTTGATATCACGTCTATTTTAATAATGGAATGTTCCAGAAAAATCTCGAAACAGCACTAGAAAGTCTTATATAGAGTCTATACTTCTGTGTTGACAAAATTCACTTATCTCCACTAATTATCCAATAGAATGTTCGAGAATTTTCACGAAATATCATTAATAAGTCTTGTTTTGAGTCTATAACCAACACCTCCTAAGGAGTTGTTGCTATAACACGTTTCCGTTAACACAGTTTACGTATCTCCTGTGGTTTCCAAGTTCTAGAATTGTCACTAAAAGTCACTTATAGTCTTGTTTTTAAGTCTACAACACGTTCCCGTCGACACAATTCACGTATCTCCTGTAGTTTCCAAATATAATGTTCTAGAATTTTCCCGAAATTGCACTAGTAGCCCTTTTTCTCAGTCTACAACACGTTATTACTAGCGGCACTCGCGTATTTGCAGCTATTTCTAAATCAAATGTTCTAGAAAATCTACTTTACAGTCACTATTCAGTCCAGAAATAGCCCTCAAACACTGTCCAGTAGTTTAATTCTTCGTGTTACCACTAATTTCTGAGAAGAACACTGTAGAACCTTTTCGAATATTCCAGAAATTTCTCTTCCAATCCATTGTTACGTGTTTGCTATCCACACAAACACCTCTACTCGTAGATTCGTTGATTGAAAGTCCAGGTAACACTTACTCACTACTTTATTTACTAATTAACAATTAACAACAATAGATTAATTACTGTCTTAACTATAATCACACTTGAACACTTATAAGTAGAGCTGTCCGATGTGCCTGGAGTACAGCCACGGTCTTGCGCTGTCGTCACACGTGCCGATTTAGAAGTGATTTACGCTGCAGTTTTATTTGAAAGGTTAATGCGTGAGGTTGTACCTATAAATTATACATAATGTCAAACGCGCCAAAGGGTAAAAAACGACCGTACGCGGACACAGTGAATAAATTATGCAAAATAATTTGTAAAGTTTGCAATCAAGATTTAATGTGCTGGCACAAAACAGATTGTCGTCGTCATATCAATACCGTGCAACATCAAAATAAAAAAATGGCATGCCTTTGACAACTCAGTTTATGTTTGATTTATTGTTAATGTTAATAGCCTGTAATATTCCGCTACACATACTGGATAAACAACCATTTCGGGAGTTTTGGAATAAATACAATCCCCAGGTGAACTTACCAAGTCGTACATCGTTATGTAGATATATTCCAGCTGTTCGTGAAGACATTGTAAATAGGATTAAATGTGGATTAAAAAATACACGGCTCTGGTTATGTATTGACGAGACGACAGATTGTAAAAAAAAATTTTATTTTAAATATTATAGTACGTGTACTGGACCCTCTTAAACCAACATTTCCACGGCTTTTTATTATGCTGAATATTTTCAACAAATAAAAGCTGTGATACTACAGTTCAACCCTAACGAGGCTGCAGCTATTAGGGAAAGCCAGACAAGCTTTCAAGGCGTTTCCCTTGAAACAGATTTAAAAAGTATTAATAACAATTATAGGGGACTACACGACGCAATAGAAAAATTGCAAAATAGTTCGTTGTCGTTAGTGGAATCGCTGCAAATAGTGGACGACGTAAAAACACAGCTACAGGCTATAAATGACGCAAAAAATAATCGCGTTAGTGAAAAATTCGAGAGTGTATTACAGAAAGATCCTGATTTTAGCAAATTAAGACAAATTTGTGATGGTGCATCTACAACTTCGTTAAGTGAGTTCACAGATTGTTTTACTTATGCCTGTATTACATCCGTAGATGTCGAACGGTCATTTTCAAAATACAAACATATTTTTTCACCAAAGCGAACATCGCTGACAGAGACAGCTGTAGAAACATACCTGATGCTATTATACTATAGATCTTCCCCACTTTGTGATGACTACAACCAAACTACTTCATAAATCTGTTTAAAAGGGTGAGTTTTATACAAATTTTTATAAAATGTAACATTATTGTTAAAATTTATTTCGATTTAATATACTTATTCAAGTATTATGATATGATGTAAACATATGAGTCATATGACGGCTCTGGCGGCCAGGTGACCTCGGACAGCTCTACTTATAAGTCTCTTTCTTATTTCTTCTTTACTCGTTCAGGTTCAACTTTAGACTGAGAATCGGCCCACACGATCAAGAGCAGTCCAGAATATTCCCGGCCGTTCGCATACAATTCCAGTCTCATCTAACCAGTGTACACAGTCCAGTGGCGTAACAATATTTTTACCTTTCTAGTGATTTGGTATATAACCAACCATAAGTAAAGGCCGGACAGATAGAAATGATATATCTAAGAAGTCTAGCTAATTGTCGAATATTGTAAGAACCACATTATAGAATTCTGTTAATTTTTTGACAGCTATTATCTCCTTATCTTTAGGTAATTCTATCGTAAATTGTTTACTATTAAATATAAACTCTAAGAATCTACATGATTGCATTGGTGATAATTGATAACACATTCTTCTCATTGCTAATAATGAAACCTAAATTCTTCAGAGACTTTTCGACTACTTTAGTGTCTTATTATAAGTTATTAGCAAAATACCTCTAGATCTTAAATAATGTAAAATAGATCTGCATAATTTTGTAAAAACAAGAGGAATAGTACACAAGCCAAATGGCATACAAGTAAATTCATACATGCGATTGTTAAACACAAATCTAACATATTTTCGGTATTTCTTATTCACAGAAATCAAAAAATATGCGTCCTTTAAGTCTATAGCATACATATAGGAATTCCTAGTAACAATATTTTTAACAGATTTAAAATTTTCCGTTTTAAAATGAGACAATGAAATAAATGTGTTTAGTTTTTTTAAATTCAAAATAAAACGAAAACTTCCATTCGGCTTTTGCACAAAAAAATACGAAGAAATTAAGTGATTCCTGCATGGTTTACATTCTTCAATAGCACCAATAGAGTGTAAGTGATTTATGCTGTTACAATATATTTCAATCTCATACTTACTAAACTTTTGTTCTCGTAGCTTGTAACATTGTCTAGGTTTCCTAATAAAAGGAATAGTATACCCAGTAACCCATTTTAAAATAGTTTTATCTCTACATATAAGAGACCATTAACTAACAAATTTACTTATCCTACCAGCATAACGCTTCTCAATTACCTCTACTGCCTTCTGTACGATTCTGTCCTTTTCCTCGCCTGATTTTTCTTGTATGCTGCTTGGTCACCTTGCATCGCTCACTAAAGCTGTGGCGAAATAATAATGAATCGTGTACACCATCTTCGGCTACTTTCTTTACGTTTAAAATCGGTAAAGTTTCATGTTTGCGATGTTATGAAATTAAATAATATGTCTCTCAAAAAAATTGTGCTGCCTCCACCAAAATTGGTGTAAAACTTTTTCCCTTAGGTTTTTAGATAGCTCGTCCGATACAAAGTCGTGTAAGACGGTCCCTAAAGCACTAAGCCGTCTGCGCAATTTCTCTTGCAAATAACTATGTTTTTTTGTTCCATTTTTCTGATAATGATTCACGCACCTCTTATCTAATTCCTTCGTGAGATAAGAAGACCAACGAGAGACAATACCCTCATTTAATGGGATACCAGGATTTGGGTTAACTGATGGATCTATTGCTTTCGTATTCTAACCGCCTACTAATCTCATATGGTTGTTTTCTCAGTGGCCCTTGCCCATTCACCTTTCACCGAACCTAACAAAAAGCAACAAAATGGAGTCGGTTAACAATAAGGCTCAAATCGAATCTGCTTAACCTGGTGTAGTATAATTGCACCTAATGAAATAATTTAGCAGTTTTCTATCACCTCAGTACAGTAAACTTATACATAGTGATTAAATTTAGTGGCATTTCTGGTGCGGTGTAATATAGCTTAAACGACTTACTTGTAAGGAAGTTCGTCTTGATTATATGAGGAACCACTTCTCCATAGACCAAACCCGCCCAGACCCACATTTTGGCAATATATATCCCCCATATTGGGACACGATCTAAGAAGGGCATTTGAAACCGTAATGATTATGTACTGGGTAGGAGGCTGCGGGATGCGCTGAGTATGAAGAATTTCTTTTTCAGAATTGGCCACCAAGATCGTACGACCGAACGCCCTTTGGAGTCTTTTGAAAAGCAAAATCTAGGCCAACGATCCTCAAACGATTTAAAACTTGAAGGACGACAATCGACGCCATATCGCCGAAATATAGCCGCAGTTATGCCAAAACGTACTGCAGAATCTTCCATTTCATGCCAGAAAAAAGTTTGCATCATTTCCACGAGACGGACGAATATGTCTTCCGAACGAAATGCTCACGTAACCTACGAAACGTCTCCGTAACACATTCCTCATTTTGATAATGGGTTTTCACAATTTCACAAGTAAACGTTCTTCGAGCGAATATCGTTGCATTATTAAAATGGCAATGCCTCGTAATGAGAGCTGTCAAATATGACGACTGCACGCTTGACATAACAGAAATTGGGGGCATTTCAAAATGCAACCTCTTATAGAAACACCCTTTATAACTTGTAAATTGAATAAGCATATTGAATTTTTCTATGGGAATTTTTTTTATTAAACGGCGTCTCACGGAGGTTAGGCACCGAGGTGCTGTGACTATGTGACAATTGAAGGAGATACCTGTTAACCCTGATCTTAAGGGCCTTAAATAAGAATGGACATTAAATTAAAAACTGGACATACGCCATACTTGCGCAGAAACCCAGACTTTAGATAGCCAATACAATACCATACATGCGTCTGATCAATCAGTTGCTTTGTTGATTATTTTATTCTAGTTTTACAGGTAAAATTATTTATTTAAACCTTATTCTTACTAGGTACTCAGTTTTCCAGGCAAAATAATTTAATTTTAATTGGTTTCCATTTATTTCATATCTCCTTTTTACTAGATATTCAATTTTATAGGTAAAATCATTTATTTTATACCTACTCCCAACTTGGTACTCAGTTTTTCGGGTAAAATAATTTAATATTATTTGATTTTCATTTCCGTTACACTTACTCCCAACAAGGTACGCAGTTTTCCAGATAAAATCATTTAATTTTAATTGGTTTCCACTTATTTTATACCTACTCTTTACTAGATAATCAATTTTATAGGTAAATTTATTTATTTTATACCTACTCTTCACTTGGTATTCAGTTTATCGAGCAAAATAATTTAATATTATTTGATTTTCATTTTCTTTACACTTACTCCCAACAAGGTACGCAGTTTTCCCAATAAAATCATTTAATTTTAATTGTTTTCCACTTATTTTATACCTACTCCTTACGAGGTCCTCAGTTTTCCAGGTAAAATCATTTATTTTTAACTGGTTTTCATTTATTTTATACTTACTCCTTACTAGGTACTCAGTTTTCAGGTAAAATAATTTAATTTTAATTGGTTTCCATTTATTTGATACCTACTCCTTATTAGGTAATTGCTCAGTTTTCCAGGTAAAATCATTTAATTTTAATGAGTTCATTTATTTTATACCAACGCAACGTAGGTATTCACAATCAGTTTTATAGGTAAAATCGTTTATTTCATACCTAGTCCTAACTAGGTACTTGTCTAGGTAAAATTATTTAGTTTTAATAAGTTTTAATTTTTTTATACCCATTATTAGGTAACTCAATTTTCCTTGTAAAATAATTTATTTTGTCATTTAAGAAAAATAGTGATGATTTATTAAACTTGGATTATCTAGTATAACCTCATTTCGGAAAAATAATAGTGATTTGTTTAATTTTAAGTACTTAACAGACATAATGTGGATTACCTAATTTAATCTCATTTAGAAAATAAAATAATGTTGTTACTCCGATGGATTTATCACTTTTGTCATTTTTATTATTACCTCTTGTAATAAAAAGAGTATAGTCAAGTGTACAAATAATTTGGTGTTTGTCATAATTAGATGTTAGTAATAGCCCAGATAGCACTAGCCATCTTTGAGACATCGTCGCGTCGTTTTTAAATCTTATTTAACGCCCTGGTATATATTCCTATACGTCCCTAAATGACAGTTTTTTATAAAGTTATACCTTTTTTGAAATTTGCATAGTGAAAAATTGATCTAAAATAAAATTTCGAAATAATGTAACTATAAAAAAGCAACATCTTTGATGAAATTAGAAATTTGTCGATATGTTCCTGATTCTGAAAAAAGTAGTTTGCAAATATTTTACATATTGTTTTAAAATAACCTGGACAGGCACACAATTTTTTCAACTTTTTTTCGCAAATTTCAATCGCAATTTTTTTCCGCAAGATCCGTCATTTAATCTTGATAGTTATGTCTTAAAGTATCACTTAGGGTTCCAATATTTAAGATATGACAGCCTAAATTTCACCAGCCGCCACTGAAACTACAAGATTCAGAGAAACGCACCCTTAAGTCGGTCGCTATCAGTCACTATGACATCAGTGATGTCTGACTGGTAGTAGCACTGACCACTAGAGGGATACGCTTATCACTCACTATGTCTGTTTTGCTTAGTCTGCTTTAGGCCAGCCTGGTTTGCTATTATTATTTGTCTTTTCCATTACATATAGCAGAGACTATATGTAGTCTCTGCTTATGGCATACTGACGAGAACATAAAAAAGTTCGAAAACGGTCTGTCTAGTGAGGAACTGACAAATATCTTGGCTACCAAACAAGATTTGCAAGTTTAATTCAATGCAGGTCCGGAGCTTTTGTCCGCTGAGTATTTGTTTCCTGCAAAATCTTATTCAGTATATAGTTTAGCCCACCAGGGTTAGTGTTCGAGGCTCCTTGGTACCTGCCATAGACTATCTGGTTTCTCTATGGTACCTGCTTTGCAGGTCGCTATCAGTCACTAAGACATCAGTGATGTCTGACTGGCAGTAACACTGACCACCAGAGGGATGCACTTATCACTCACTATGTCTATTTATATGAGGGTAATAGACCCCATGAGTAGAGAGAAAAAATGTATACTTACAAAGTGTTAATATTTCGAAATCCTCGGGCCCCCTATTTTACCTTAAATTTTTTTGTCAATACGCCAATAACTTTTTTAGTAAACTGATTTAAGAGAGTCATTTGTTTATAAACTTTTTTGAAGTATTGTAAAAAGTTTATATTTCTACGGGTTCATTCATAAAATAGCAAAGTTCAAGACAATATATCAATTCCGCTCTTTAAAGAATGATTTTAATTCAATAGTCTGATAGAGGATTGAATAATATAATGTTTTTTTAATACAATTAAGGGCCTCATAAACCAATAAATTCTACGAGTTTAAACAAAATCGTATACACGCACGCAACTGACTCTTAAAGTTACATTTCTCAAAAGACCCATTAAAATGTTTTTTACAAATGTAGATCGGAACTCGTATTTTGATACTAAAAGTTAAGCAATGGTAGTCGCAGTCTTTAATTTGGTGGGAAACCCAAAAGAGAAACTGGGCGACCTCATCCCGTTTTCTAGCGGCTTGTAGCGCAGAAGCTATGCAATCGCGAGGGTTGTGTAGCGGGTATATCATTCTTCGAATGGGATGTAAAGCAGTCGGTCCCTTGTATATTGATGTTAGGGTATGTAAAAAATTCCTGATCTTCGATAAAGAAATGGTTCGGCAAAATTTCCAAGTTGGGAGTAGCTCTTCTCCTGTCGTCGGTGATTAACTCAGGTATCGAAAATAGTCCGACGTCAAATAAGTGAAAAAAAGTAGTCTCAAGTCACGGAAGTAGATCCTAGGATTTTATGTTAGATAAAGAGGGAGGCCTCTGAGTCCGAACCCTGGGACATCGACAATTCCCTCTCCCATCTTAATTGGAAACACATTGCAAATTAAATTTCTAATTTGTTCCAGGGTGGAATTGAACCATCGACCTTCGGTACTGTGTAAATAGCTTTTTGTAAAGTAATTTATTATAACTTATGGTTTACTCAAAAAATGACAAAGTTTGATATAATAAACTTTCTCGACAACTATAAAAATACATAAAACATCATTTTCTTATAATATTTACCACAAACCAACCTTTACAGATGCCACTATCCCCTTTAATTCCTATAACCCTCTCTCCCACAAATTAGCCGCATATCAGTCTATGACACACCGAGCCTTCAGCTTACCTTTATCCGAGACAGATATAAAAGAAGAATAGACACAATAAGACTTATAGCACATAATAACGGGTACGCTCAAAATATAATCAATAATCTAATCTGCAAAAAAGAAAATAAGTCCCTCTTAAAAGAACTTTACATTACATACATTTCATTATATTCAGGTCAACTCTCTTATTCAATTAGCAACACTTTTTCCAAATTTAATTTTAAAACATCATTTAGTTCTAACAAAATATAGGCAGATATCTTTTCAATGCAAAACAAAACACTGATATCTAAAAAATGTGGTGTATATCGGTTAGATTGTCCAGAATGTAACGCCTCATATGTAGGTCAAACAGGTAGATCATTCGGAGTAAGATATAGAGAACATATTCACACACAAAAACAACATTCCAACTTTTATAAACACCTAACAGATTCTGGTCATACAATAACTGACGACCATCAACCTAAAGTATTACATATTTGTGGGAAAAGTAAAAAACTGAATCTATTAAAATATATTAAACCACCAAATAGATTTAAATAATTCCCCATTATTAAACTTGTTCAGATAACCTAATGCTGTTAATAACAATCACACCATAATATAATTTACTATCTTGAGAAACCCCTACATTTAAAGACATAAAATCTGTACAAATTTGAATTACATGATCAACCATAAAGTGACCCATCCTTCTATTCAGTTCAGTTTATATTTAAATGAAAGTAAAATCTGGGAATAATTTAGTCTGCTTGAAAATGTCAGAATAGGATGAAACTAGTTGTAAAAATAACAAATATAGTGAAAATTAGAAAAATAATAAAAAGTGTTTATAATTTTTGAAATCATGAATGATAGTTTGTTCCATTTAATATGAAATGATATGTAGTTTTCATATTTATTTTTTTAAACCTTTAGGTCATGAAATCAGGCCTGAAGATATCGGACTTGTGACGGTTAAAGCTGAGGATGAAATTCAACCCTTCATGGTCGCTTTTCTGAAAGCTGTGAATCATGTGAAAGCCAGGACAACTAGGGATACGAAAACGAGGATTAAAAAATCGACATCAACTCTGTCTAGTATTATAAATGGATATAAAAGTAAATATAGTAATAATGATAAGTGGGTAGATATGTCATATTTGTCTAAGTAAACTTGTTTGCTTTAGGTAATGAATCGGATGCAAGGAGAAGTTGTCGAATTCAGACTCTATATATCAGCTTCAAAGATTTAAAATGGCAGGTTAGTATAGATATTATGAGAAACAAGGCATAATTTCTTTATAAGTGGGCTCAATATTAATAAAAGAAAAATTAAATTGCCTATTGTTTATTTAAAATGTTTGCTAAATATTAAAAAAAAAATCTGTTAATTCATTATTAATACAAAATATAGTGCAAATATTTTTGAATTATAATATAATTACTGTAGTGAATATAGTTCAATGACTTCAGAGTTCTGAAGTCATTGAGATACTTTAATTAGACTATGGTGGTTATTCATTTATTAAAAAAATTAATTTCAGTCATCTTCAGACAAATTGTTAAAGTAACAATCAGTCCTCATTATTTTTAAAAGTATAATGGGGTGAAATATGTAAAATGTCTAAAACTTTTGTTACATTTGAAGATTACACATAAAGTTCAATGTGTGATTACCCGAATAGCATGGATCCAGTTCCATGCTTCCATCTAGTTGATATATGTAGCTTAGGGATATATAGTATATTTTGTGGACGTACACCATGTGCATTGAATATGCTGATGATGTACAATGGAATTATTTATATCCCAGAAAGAGGTAAAGATAAGGATGTACGAATGTATGACGGAACATCCATCTTAGCGATAGTGGCATATCCAAAGTATAAAAAAAATATATCCAAGATTCATCCGTTTGTCATTTGTAGAACATAAGAAGTAATTAGTTATTTGTTTCATTACTTCAGTTGTATGCAGTACATCCTATAGATGTTTACAAATATCCATGATTATTTTAAAGGTGTACAATGCACTTAAATATGTTACTACTTGAATATAACTGGGATGTCCAAGAGGGATGCAACATGTCAGAAAGACATTAATGGGATGGTAAAACCTTATCTGTACTGTGTTTATTTTTATACTCAAAAATATATTTTTTAAATTATCCTGTATCCAGTAGATTGAAGTGTGTAAAAATGTTTCTATTATCGCCAATTACCGTGCCAATTCCAATCATATATGTTACTTACCACTACCGATAATGTTTATGCTATTAGAAATATCTATAATAATGCTGTCTACATAGAACTGATTAAATGTATTGGCTATTATTAATGGGCTGTTAATTACTTCCCCCTAAAATTCAACCTCCGCAATATTTGATTTGTCTTTTTTTGGGATGAGCCTAGTTTGTTAAATTATTTGTTATTTGTGATCCCTTAATTTTATTTTATTTAAATTGGTTTACTATTATTTCGTACAACTACTTCTTTAAACAACTAATGATATTATAAAACAAATAAAATTTAAGATTAATGTCACATTCATGATAAGTATTGTTCCAGTCAAATTTTTGTAATCGAATCCTAAGATCATCATAATTAACTTCACCTCTATAATTAATACTATTTTTATACTTATTATTTTTGATTTATACTAATTCCACACTAATTTTTATTATATTTTGGTCCTTCTTTAGAGATAACTAACTGTAAAGTTTATTTCAAACTTATTTACAACATAAAAACATCGGCTTCTTGATCCCTTTATCAGCGTCAAAGAAGCCGACGTTTTTATGTTGCAAATAAGTTTGAAATAAACATTATAATGGTTTGTGGTATGGGTAAAATCTGTTACATTTTGTTTGAACCCATACCATTTATCAGCATTTTCAAGTTGTTACAATAAAATGATTTTTTCTTTGTGGAAACTATTTATTAAGTACATCTTTAACGTCATGTAGGTACCTACCCTTAGTATGTGTATTTAATCATTAGACATGGATCGCTTAAATGTCAATGTTGCAATGTAGGTAAACCAGAGACAGAAAACCCTTCAGCAAATTAATTTTCCACCTAGATCAACAGTGCACACTGTGTGTGATACGATGCCAAATTTCAGTCTTTCTTCAATGTACAGCTGCTGCAACATAAAGGTTTCTAGGTCATATGTGATTTAAAAGAGAACATGTATCCGTCCTCTCTTCTGTAATGAATAAAATCTAAAGATACGCAATAAATTACTTCCCTCTGCAGAACCCGTGCATTCATTCAAGTAAAATATATATAGTCCAGCAGCCAAACTGTGAAAAAATTTATTTAAAATTTTACATTGGAAACCTTTATGTTGCGGAAGTTGTGCTGTCTAATACTGTAATACACATGGTGTATATGTGTATATGATTTAACAATGGCAAAACATATATAGATATGTCAGATACATAGTTAAGTTTGTAGAATATAGAAGTATTGTGCAATTCACTCATTATTTAAATATGTTTTTACAGGATTGGATTATTGCTCCAGATGGTTATGCAGCCTACTATTGTGCAGGGGAATGCAACTTTCCACTTAATGCACACATGAATGCCACCAACCATGCAATTGTCCAAACATTAGTGCATTTGATGAATCCTTGGAGGTATCCTAAACCTTGTTGTGCTCCAACCAAATTAAATCCTATATCCGTTTTGTATTTCTTAGATGACCAAAACGTTATTTTGAAAAAGTATAAAAAAATGGTAGTTAAAAGTTGTGGGTGTCATTAATAGGAAACAAAACATATCAGACAATTTATTTTTCATACATGTACGGTTGCGGCCGCTGCGGGCATTATAAATGGGACAGCTCTATTTGCGTAGTGTAAAAGTGACTTATGAAATTTATTATTTTATGAGGCAAAATTTCTATCTGTATTCTTGTGACAAATTTAAATGTCATATACTAATTGTTGTCAGAATGCAACAATGACAATAATAATAATTTCAAGACAAACAACTAAATTTTAGCAAAAATCTGTGATAAGAGTTGTTCCATTTTTTATTGTCCGCCTCTGTACATAACATAAAAGTAAAATTTGATCTTATAGTTGAGATATTTTGTAAATTTTAGCGACTGTTATCCACAATTATGTTTAATGGTATATTTTATGTAAAACAGTTATTTTACTTATTTTACATAAAGTATTAAGAGTAATGATTATTTGTCAATATTACAAATTAAGTAATGTTTAATATGTTACGGAGTATAAATTAGCGACAACGACAAAACAAGAAATACTTGTATCTACACTAA
Organism: Rhamnusium bicolor; assembly: GCA_029963845.1. NCBI lineage: Eukaryota > Metazoa > Arthropoda > Insecta > Coleoptera > Cerambycidae > Rhamnusium > Rhamnusium bicolor. The sequence goes on along the minus strand of JANEYF010002564.1, from coordinate 290,313 downwards.
AATTTTCCTCACTGGTGTATTCTTGCTATAAGTTCCATATTGTGATACTGATTAAAGGATCGGATTATATAAAGTATTTTAGATGATATAAAAATATGTAATTAGCCTAGATTTTCATAATACTAATAAATTATAGATATAACAATTATGTTGTTTAAGGGACTTATAATAATTTAGACAGATGCCATAAAACAAATAAATTTACTCCGTTTATGTATTTTATGTATATATTAAAGACCTCACAAACTATGAGATACTTCGAGTGCGGCCTTAGTTCCATAATTATAAATGATCAAAGGGGTATTGTTTGCCTCAACTTCATTATATTACGTAAGGTCTTTAAGTTATTATGTTAATAACTAACAACTTTATAATTTTGATTTTGATCGCAATATTTAATAATCATCAATTAACATTATTCAGCAAAGCAAGCTAATATTATTCGTGTTATTTTTTATGGTATGTATTCAGTGTATATAGATTTTTATATTGTATATATTTAAATAAAACCTATAAAAATAATTACATTGGTTTAATTTTTATATCTCTCCCCTTCTTTAAAAAATGCAGTGCTAAATTTGCAATCTCCTGACTGACAAATATATTCATCCACTGTGGAGGCTTTCTTCGATATATTAAAATTGACTATGGTGTTATTCTGATATTAAAGAAATGTGATTCGATACAGATTTCAATTCAGTATTATTGGAAATTCTCATATAATTGTATATCATTTTTGGGTTGTTTCTTTTTTGAGTAACAGACAATTGCAAATAATAAAGATGGAAAATAATTTACATATTAACATATACATATATGTAACTATGAATACCACAGGGAAGTATATATCATGTCCCCTTCTTTTTACGTAGGTATGCAGATGACAATGCAATTGTACTGCATGGCAAAAATACCGTTTAAGTGCAAACTTATTATGATGTTTTTATGGTTTAATAAATATGCACTATAATATAATAATAATAATAATAATAATGTTTAATTGAATCTGTATTGGTGAATAAAGTATCAGTCTACTACGTTAAATAAGAATATAGTACCTAACTCTATTTTCAGTAATTAAGGAATATAGTTTGAGTTGTAGTCACGTACTTATGGAATTTGTGTAAAATACATTAAACCATGGCATACTTACATTAGTGTGTGATTTTTAAAATTCAAAATAATTTTAGATAAAAAAAACTAGTTAATTATTACAAACAGATTTCTCTGTTTTTGAAATTAAAACACAGTAACATAATTAATTGGAAATTGCTGTGTTTAACTTCAAATTAATAATACATGGGTGGTTCTGGACAATACAGTCTTGTCCAAACCATATGAGGCGCTATTCTGGCACCTTTTTATAGCTTATGGCTATCCTTGATAAAAAGTCAAAGGTACCGAATTGTTACTTAAAAACAAAAAGTGATTGTAAGTACTTTGTATATGGATGATTGAAAAATTGCAATAAAATTTATATGTGAATGCTAATTTAGCCATTTTTTTAAATTATTATTTAGCATTGTAATTGATTGGTCTTCATTATAGGACCTATCTATCCATATATTAATGAAAGATGTCCTTTATCTGCTGAAATATGGGAGGCACCCCTCCCTGACTCCTTGGCGACGCCCATGGTTGTTGTTATAGTAAGTAGTTCATTTAATAAATATTTTTTTCCTGTGTTTATTTGGCTTATTATAATGGGAAGTTCATAAAATAAGTATAATAATAAATTATGTTTTAATAACATGTACAAATCAGGGTTAGTGTAACTTATCTCTTACACATATTTACCAACACCAATTCAGAAATACAGTCCTCGATTATCTTAATGAGTTATGTTTAATTATTTCACTACATACAGATTATTCATAATCATAAATGATATTATTTACAAATGAAAATATGATTCAATATCTTAATAAAAAAAAATTATTCTCTTCTCTAAGGTTGCTTAAAAATTTTAAACCAGTAAAGCAATTCCATTTGACATAAATTAATTACATATCCATTTATATGGTAAAATGTAGCATCTACAAGCACTGCCTTTTAGTGCCCATGAGTTGTTTGTTATATTGTAATTTCAAACTTAGAATTTAAACACAATGCACGTTTTGTTTTAAAATAATTCTAATGGAAATGTCCGATTTTACCACAAAAATTTATATTTTAATCTTAACCACTACTTGTTCTACAGTATTTTATCTTCTAACGGAAATATAAAAATGGTACTAAAGTATTTCGTATTTATAGACCCTCACCAGTATCGACTAGTTTAAGTAAAATGCACTGGGGGTTCTTCTATAGGGTCATTTGGTCAATGACCTCCCACATACCAATAAAAAAATAGAGCTATTCATTTTCTGAAGTTTAAAAATATATAATATATATGTATTTTTAAGAATATTAAAAATGTATATATTATATATTTTTAAACTTCAGAAAATGGATAGCTCTATTTTTTATTTGTATGTGGGAGGTCATTGACCAGATGACCCTATAGAAGAACCGCCAGTGGTAAAATGTACTGATTTTCAAAACAAAATTTTACAGTACAATGTTTTTGTGCGCCAGTGTATTTACAAATTTAAACAACCCGCCTTTTTATGATTTGTCGAAGGGTGGCGCTCTTGCGAAATTTCGATTATATGATCTTCAGATTCGCTGACGTTCCGTTGGCGTCGCTAGTAGCGTTACGTAGTTTTCGTTATGACAAGATATCCAAAGTATTTGTCAAATTTAGTGAAATAACAAAAAAATAGTTGTAATAAAATACATTGAGTGATAATAGTTTATAGATCGTTATTAATTTTAATTTAGTTAATAATTTAAGTTTTGTAACGGCAAATAAGGACACAACTTGGCAATTTATTGCGTAGGCTGGGCAATGATATTATTGAGGGGCAAATTAATATTTATGTGCAAACTATTCGTGAATGTGGAGTGCAATTTCGAGGATTTTTACAAAAAAACTCTAGTAATAATAACGTGCAAAGTGGCGAGGATACGCCGAGCGAAATGGACCGCGGAGAACGAAGGAAAACCGACATGGATGATACGTTCGTTACTAGACAGGTAAGTCGTTTAACTGCCTTTTTCAAATCAATGTTTAATGCCATTTGCAAATGTTTAATATATCTCTAAAAAAAACTTTATAACCTGCGCGAAATTGGATTCCCTTTCGTGTTGGCACCAACGGTATAGATATTATTTCATCGGATCAGCTGTTGCCAGCTAGTTTTTCAGCGGTCTTTTATTTTGGACGTGCGAGTTTTCGCCAAAATATTAACAAGTGGCCGTATTGAACTGTCTGCACGATACTCAGTGATCAAGAAACGAAGAAACAATTAACAAATGTGAGCTATGACTAGCGTGGAATTTGGGTTAACTAACCTAATTTGCACTTAGTAATTAACTGCTCTCCATTAAAAAAAGTAATTCTGTCTGGCATTAGTAGTACATAACTCATCCTAAGTTACTTTGTTAAATTATTTTCTATTGCCGTTTCAGTCTTGCGTTAAATTCATGACAAACAGTTGGATTTTTAAATTATTATTCGTTATAGCGTTACCATCAGGTAAGTCATATTTACGCCCAGTCCAATAATGTAATTGCTTATGGATGTTTTTATCATTCTCGCCTACACACGTGCTTCTAGAGTAAATTATTCATTTGACATAATATCTATTTATATTACCAATCCTATAATTTTTTTATTATTCTGTCTATTATATGCGTCAATGTTTGCTGCACAAATGATGAAAATTGTTTATTTCCTTGTGTACCTACTTACTAGATCTATAGAATAAAGCAGTGTGATGATTGGCATCGTTTTCTTGTTTATGATAAAATAAACATTTTAATTTCCCCCATTTTATATGAGAACAAAACATATACATACATATGTCTGTAGTCATAGATTTAATAGAAACATTTTATTAATGCGGTTTGCTATCACTTCGATTATATAACCGACGACGTTGAAACATCTAAGTATCTTGTAAAAACCAAGATTAAAAAAATTGTATATAAAAAAAATATTGCAGCCCCAAACACCATATTATCTGGACATATTTAATATGTCTAATATAAAGATTTTGTCATTTTATTTTAGCATTTTTCCGTTTTTCCCATAATCTGTAAATAACACGATATTTCTAAAACTCATTTTTCTTTAGCGAAGTATGAATAGCTGTTTATCCTATAGTAAAATAGTTTTTACATTATTTAAGCCGGCATTGTTAAATGTATAATTATTTGGATTTAAGTTTGTACCGTCAAAAGTGCTCATGGAATGGAAAACTTCCTTTTGTAATAATTTTATCAGTTTGTCAAGTTACGTCCCATACTTTTTTGACAGTCAAAAAATGATTGACAAAATGTACGACCTAGCTTCAACAATGAGGGTTACGGCGCTTGAAATTACCACGAGAGGCGTTAATGTAGGATAAGGTAAATGTCAGTTCATGTTTATTATGGCTTTTTAATGCGGCTTTTTAGTGATTTTTATAAAAATTAGCTGACAAATATTTAATATCATGATGATAGAAGGGGAAAGTAGTAATTTACTTGCTCAGTAGGGAAATTATTGTACCTATCAGAGGTGTCTTATGTCATTAAAGTTAGGTTATATCAAGCATGAGCATGATGAAAACAACGAATGTGCATGATTATTACTTACGATTTTCTGTAGTAGGCTCCTTTGGTAACGCATAGTCGTCTGGATTAAAATGTTTCTTACAAACACACGAATGTTTCGAAGGAGTAAAGTTATCCCTGCGAATCGCTACCAGCCACTGTTTTAGGCGACTTTTGTCTCTCGGAAACGTATGTTCGCCTTTTGTTTCTAAACAAATATAACTGCACAGCACTAAGGCATAATTAACAAGGATTTTTATTTACAGGTGTACAAAATAATTATAATAAAACCCTATAAACTTGTTCCGCGACTAACAATAACTTACAGCTACCTTACTTGCCAGTGACGCTAACTGGTGAGCGTAAAAACGGTAGCCCTCATTAATTTAGAATCCATGACCACCTTTGACCAAGATATTTTTTGATATCACGGTGTTATTTGACTGTTAGGCCATTAAGGTACAAGATCGAGAAGTGAGTGTTTTTTTTTCAATTTGACAACACGTCTGGTGTGAAACATTTTTTGCTCGAGTTGCGAAATTTGTTTTATTTCGTTGCAAAATTTGTACAAAATAAAGAACAATTAAATATTCTAACAGTTCCATTTTCCTTTGCATTTATTAAGTGTCAGTGTCAAAAACACATCAAACACAGTACCTACGTATTAGGTACTTATAAATAAAAAACTGATCTATAACTATTCGCTCTATATAAACACAAAAAAAAAACTCATAATATTTGCCAAAATTAATGCCAAAATCCTGTAGCAGTTTACCCTAGCATGCTCTCCTCAAAAAATTCTATGATAAGAAAAAGAAGGCTGAAGGAAGTTTGCAGTGTCAGAAAAAATGAGTTGCAACCAAACAGATGAAGAACTTCTAACCAACCAAAAATAGATCCTACCTTCGACATAACTTTTTAGATAATAAATAAGTCGTCTTCTATAAAATTATTCGAAGTTTAAATATTTCCTTGTTTTTTCAAAAGGTTGTAACCCCGGTTGCAACGAAAAATCAGTAAAATGACAGGCAGATCAAATCATCAAAACAAACTCGTTCATGAAGTGAGATTATAAAGTCGCCTAAATAGATGGTCTCAAATTTAATGCATGAGCATCTCTGTAGCTTATCTTTAAAGCCGCAGGTAGTCTACGTCTTCATTTAAACCGTTTTACGAGTTAGAAAGCTGGGCTTTACCGCTGGTGCAAAGAGTTTAAAATAATAAAACAAGCTTATTTTTTAAACCGAACTCGTGCAAACGGCCATAAACCAAATTCATTTTTTAAGCCGAATTCGTGCCAACGGCTAGATATGAATTGGCCTATAAGCGTTTTGAAAGATGCTGTCAAATGATGGGCCCTGCTATGGACCCGAAAAGATGTGACGTAATTCGAGACAACTGTTTGCAAACAAAAAGCATAAGATTAGTGACAATGACATAACAAGTCTTGATTGAGGTTTATATTGTCACGCCACTGGACTGTGTAGACTGGATAGATGGGACTAGAATTGTACGAGAAGGAACGGAAATGTTCGGGAATGTTCTAGACCGTGCATATATGTATATATAAGCTGCACGGTGCGGTGGGCCGAGATTGCCGAGAAGTCAGTCTGAATTTGAAATCGAGCGAGTAAAGAAGTTAAAGACTAAAGCAGTGATTTATGTTTTATTGTGATTATGATTAAATCCTTCATTAAGTTATTGTTAATTATTAATTATTTACTTATTAATTAATTAATTTTTAATAAAGTAATAAGTGTTACCAGGCCTTTCAATCAACGAATCTACGAGTATTGGTGTTTCTGGGGATAGCAAACAAATAACAGTATGTATAGCGATGACTAGACACTGTATAATTTCCGTGATTTCAGAGACTGACTTCCCGATTGGCCTGTTTTTTCATAGGGACGGAGAGTAGCTACAGTGTGTGCGGAGCGATATCTAAACCGTCTTCCCTATTCTCTGAGATTCAGATTCATTTTATCTACAAACGTTGCAGTACGTAGACGACTGGCGCGAGGATAAAAATAAATAGTAACAACTATGTTGACAATATCACGGAGGACGCTAGAAATCAGTACGTGTGGATCTCGATGTAGATTTGTGTTGACAAAGCATGGATTTTCAAGAATATAAAATGATTAACGTTATTATGCGTATTTTAAGTGATATTCAGAGTACACCACTGTTAATATATAGTAAACGGGTATTGCAACTAATGCACGAACAGTTGAGGAAATAGTGGTAAATGTTCTGGGTAATATTGGTGTTAGAAGTGAAAATGTTTTACTGCTAGTATAAGAACCAGCTGCATATACACTGTGCCCCAGGATATGTGTAATAAGAATGTATTGAACAAAAACTGTAACACTATGATATCTCAAAAGTGAGTTGAATCGGTGTTGTAGGTCAATTTATAAAAATCGTCATTAATAAACTACCTTTATTTTTCAATATATGAAAAAATTTCGAAAAATTCCAATAAAAAAGTTTAGAAGAATTCAATTTATGCCTACTTACAAAATTTTAGGAATACCTAGGTATAAATTTACTTTGTTGGAACTGTCACATCAAAAATGAGTTGAATCGGTGTTATACGTTAATTTATAAAAATCGTCATTAATAAACTACCTTTAGTTTTCAATATATGAAAAAATTCCGAAAACTTCCAATAAAGAAAGTTTAGAAGAATTCAATTTATGCTTACTTACCAAATTTTAGGAATACCTATAAATTTACTTTGTTGGAACTGTCACTTTTTTCACTGGTAGTCAGTTTTTTGTTGAAAATAAGGTGTTAAGAAGAAATAAAAGTTATTCATAATATTAATTTATTTCAGAAATATTTGTAATTTCAGAGCACTCTCAACGTGCAAAACGATTTTTAAAAATTCAAAAGAATGTTACCTATTAATTTATTGAAAGGAGCGGTTCCAAAAAAGTAAATCATATTTCTGGAGTTAATAAGGAGGCATAAATGCCTTGCAGTCAATACTAATGCTTTGATACAGTACGAAGATTTCATGAAATGTTAAAACACTCGAGGTATGTATGTATTTTAATTGTTCCATACAAATGATTGTTATTGTCACTTAACCCATGTGCCAGCCCTGGATGCACGGAAATTGTCTGGTGTCTAGTTGTTATGACAGTTTACAATTCGAGTTAAAAATATACCAACAGTTTTCACCGAATTCATTAAAATGGTTGATTTTAGCAGTATTTGCTTTATTAATCCATTTTAAAAATTTTGTATTGTAAGTAATACAACAAAGAAACGGATAAATATTGGTGATTTTAGTAAACGTAACTCGATCCTAATCAGAAAGCATCTATCCTATTTAAAAAAAATGTAGAGCACGACCAATTCGGATTGGATGACATTAACGAAAGACCCCTTAGTCGACTGTTTATTTGGAAACATTTCAATCTTGCCAATGAATTGCGAAGTGAATTGGCAGGAAGTTATACTTTGTTGACACGGTGTTTTTTAAGTTTTCATGTAATGTTTTTTATACTACTCTGCGTTTATTGAAAGGAATTTGGAGTTAAATCTTTAAATTATCAGGCGAAATTCATATCGTGATTTATGAATCAACCATTACAAAAATTGCAGACTTAATTGGTGATTCCTTGTGTGGTTCAGAATAGAAATAAAATAAGTTAGTAAAAAGACATATTTATTAAACTTATGGACAAAGGGAAAATATTGAATCCATCGACATTGATTTCGATTAAAATTAGAAGAGACCACAACGTGGTTCAATGTGCGTTTGGATATTGCAGCAATGATATCACAGGGCTTGGGTTATGTTATGTTGTGTTATAATAACCTATACTTCGAACAACCTTCACTTTCGTACTGATAGAATCCTCTGAGATATTTTAAAAAGTCACATGTAGTAATTGCCAATTATTTGTAATTAGAAGTTTCAAGCAGAATAGTACAAACTAAGTCGAGAGCTACTTAAATGATTTGTTTATTTCAGTAGTAATAATTGAATTATTTTGGAATTTAACTAATCTCACTAAAGAATTCAGTAGTACAAATAGATGAACCAAAGACTAAAGGATGATAGTGATCACTGATCAATTTGCCTTTATGTGAGCTTTCATGTTTATTATGTATTATCAAAATGGATAATCTACCTAATTATTGTTACTTTGTCAGTATTCAACAAGGAGGATAATAACATAAATGCGAGCCTAAATGCTTCTTATTATGATGGCTACGAGGTTTATGCCAAATGTAAATAATAACATCGTTACTGAGATCATTACCTACCTAAATTATTTATACTAATATATTTTGCTGTTTTAATAATTTGTTTTTATAGTAGAGATAAATATAATTTGTGATCGATTTGTATTTGATAAAATCTGTAGGTGCTGGAAGTTGATTAGGTAGGTATTATTCGTTATGTAACATAGGAACCCCGATAATACCTTATAAATATTATGTAACATGATTTCGACATTTCGAATTCAATTATAATTATGTTTGAAGCCCAACTGTTTCATGACCCTCTAAAAATGGAACGAAGAGCTAGAAATACGAGTAGAAATATATTTCAATTCGTAATTTAAAATAATAGTATATTAGTTGCAATAATATATTAATAGTAATAGCAATAGTAATAGTAATAGTAATAGCATATTAGATTAGTAGTAATACTATATTATAATAGTATATTTTTCTAATGAACTTGTAGTGGATCAAATCCGTTTGCAACTTAAGTGAAGTGGTATTTGTGTTCAATTTTTTGTGCAGAATCCGAGAATCGATGGTGGACATGTGAACCTCGCATCTGGCGGAAGGAGAAGTTGCAAATTAATAAAAAAATGCTCAAATCTATTTTACTCCGGGTTAGGGTGGTTTAGAGGAGTATTCTATTAGGTGCCAATTTGTTACCTTTTTGTATGTGTCGAACCAAAGCTCTTCTTAATTGTGTTGAGTTTGGAGGTCAGAAAATGTTTGGTGATTCATTTATTTCTTCCAGAAGTTGCACATGGGATTATTTAAAAAAAATACCATTTCATTTATTCAAAGAAAAAAAAACACGTGGTAGGACGGAGGAGAGTTTGAAGGGTCTTAAAACGCATTTAAAAAGAAAATGATAATGAACTATTGCAAATTAAATACAATCGAGATTTCTCCAATTAATAGTATTCATGATAATTTGTGCATTGCATTAAATGCAGGAGTTCAAGTTTGATGGCAAGGACCACACGATACCTTCATAGAGTGTGTCTCCAGATGACTGGACGTAGAGTAGAGAAGCTTGACGGTGGCAATTTGATTCCTCTAGTTGCCTTTTTGAATAGTACCTCTACCGTAATTTATCGAGATTTCTGATTCAAGTGAACTAAGCAAACTTATTCTTCAAGTTAACAATGTCTCTTGAATGTTTCCTGTCTGTCCTTATAATTTAAGTATACAAGAAACATTGTCATTTGCAGCGGTATCTGTTCGAAAAACTTGTCTTGAATATCCCAGTGAAAGAGCTTGGATATCAGCACAGAACAGATAAAAAAAGAAAGCTAAATCAATAGTGGAGGATGGAAACAGTTGTGACGTTTGGCGCCATATTTCGTGGCAAGCGGGGGGAACGGAGAAAGGGGAACTAAATGAAACATGTTAATAGTAAAATATTTATTTGTTTACAAGGGCCGGCTTTTCCATTTCATGTCACATTTATTTGATATAAATTCCGTAGAAACAATTATTAATACATTAATTAGTTTCTATGAAAATTATCTACCAAATAAATTTAACAATGGAAAATCGGTCTTAAAATTGAAATGGCAAAACAATTTAAAGAAATGCGTTTTCACCTTTTAAATATTGTATACCATGATTCTAAAATAAGAGTGGACAAGAATATATAACATTTTATTTAATATTTATTGCCAAATCAGATTTTAACAATTGTATCGTAATTAACACTGTTTAGTTAACAAATTGTTTGAACTACAATATGTTAATAACTAGATAAAATTAATCAAACGAACTACCAAAAGAATATAATTTTGTTTTAAAGGCAAGTACCACATCATTAAATATGTAGATATTCTTTAAATACCACTCGGTCTAGTCCAAATATCCCATTTTCAGATAATGCAGATGAATGATCATTAACTAGAAATAGTACACGTGGCTGAAATACAACAGAATTATTTTCAGCATAAGAATTTTCAGGGGTAACTATGCTAATTCTACTTCTTGAGGTTTAACAGAATAAGGAAAAGCGCGACTCAGGCGAGTGGTTTAATCAGAAATCATGAAATTATCCTCACAAACAAGGAAACTCGAGCACTGTTTTTCAAGACTTAATGTAGAAGCATTTTTCCATGTTTGCAACGACACGATCCTTAAGGAAATGATTGAGTGTATTCTTCATATCGCCTTGACAGGCTGTGTTGGAATAATACGAATTTTTACAGGAAGGGCATTTTCATTATACCTAGCTGTTATAAAGATGGCCAAAAATATATTCTTTTAATTTAGAGTGCTAGAGAATTACCACCTTACAGAAAATCAGTACCTAATCAGTACATGTCTTGATCAAATCAGGATGGTCACTTTACCCAGTGTGGTAAATAAAATAGACACAAATCTCTGTTAATTTGTCTACATAATAATACGAAAATTAGAATAACAAAAATAAATATTTCAAACTATAATAGTGGTTCGACTAGTTTCACATTATAGAGAGACTTATCGGTGAACGTAACTGCAACTAACACAGAGGTAACTAATAAACATACTATCGGCCACTTTACCATTTTAATCGATAAATTAATTGACAGTATTTACTCAATTTAATCGTCAAAAAATAAAAAATAATGTATTATGAGTTGTAGCCGAGTTCATCTATTATAGTTTATACGAGCACAATTGAAATCGTATAAAAACTAAAAGCCAGCAAAAACAGTCGGCATCTCTTTATTTTATATATTATTGTATATGTACAATAAAGAGATGCTGACTGTTTTTGCAGGCTTTCAGTTTTTATACGATTTCAATTGTACTCGTATAAACTATACCCGTCGAGTTTGTATAATATTGATTTCAAACATTAACAACACTGGAACTACGATGAATCTTAGAACAACATTAAAATTACCTATCTAACGTAAATCAAACTATATTTATTGTATATGTAAATATATGGTTTCCTCGTTTAGAAAAAATGTCACATAGTTTCACATACAAAAATATATTACAAATTACAACTTACCCCATAAATACAGATAAAAGACATCCTGAGAGAATCTTGAAAAACTCACTACCGGCACTGGCATCAAAAGGCTCGACCTTCATGACCTAAAGTATATAAGACAATTTCGATCAGAAGTCCCCTTATATAAATATGGAAATTATTTTATTCTATGGATTAAAAAGTGTACTTTAATATTCCTGTTTCCAAAAATTAATCGAGATCTTATTTATTAGATGTAGAATCTAACGGCCGAACCGAAGGTTTTGTCGAATTTAGAACTTTTATATTACCTACATACATAAAATATCAAGTACCACAAAAACATTTTTACTTACAGATATAATAAACACTTATTTAGCATAATAAACTAACAGCGATACATGAAATTAAAATTTTACATAAGTACAATCATAAAATGGTTTCTTAATAGAATTTTGTGATTGGTTGTGTCACATCATATTCACATGACTAGACACCTAGTTTCTGATTAGTTCTGCCTCCCGATTTAGAGTTCCAGAGCGGCAAGAAAAAATTACAAAGTTTATTTAGTTGGAATAATTATAATTTTGTAATGTTCATCACAATTGTTTTAAAAATAACACCCTTTATTGTCGCATACCCCTGGATATCAGCTTCAGATATGGCAGACATTCTTAGTAACGCTGTAGCACACTTGTTTCCTAAGGCATTATCTTTGCCTCGAGACTTGCACCTTCCTACAAATTTATTTTGAAGGTCTTTCTGAAATATTTGTCCAGTAATACTGAAAGAAACTGTTGCTAGTCAAAATCATCGATAATAATTGATAATGATAAATCCACCTCTAAGAAATATTTTTTCATGCCCACGTTTATACCTAAGTATATTGCTTGGTATTGTGTGGGTTTCAATATTTTTCAATATGAAAATAGTCCGTATTATTATTATTACGTATACGTATTTCTTAAGTAACTACATTTCGAAGTTCGAGACAACTTTACCCTGCCTACTATTACAAAGACTATTACAGTTATTTGATAATTTCGAGTATAATTTCAATCAGGCAGGGTAATAATGTTTAATATCTTCTCTTTCTTCAGCAACATGTTTTAATAATCTTGCTGTAGAGGTTCTATCTGGTTGATATATTGTTCCTTATTTGTGCTAGGTTGACTACACCTTCATTAATTACAGAAACTTCTTGCAACATCGTTGAAATGGAATTCACCGTACAACCATTACTTGGTACAAATAAACTAAATTCTTCATCTTCACCGATCCATCTAGGTCTAACTCGATTATGTAGTTTTACAGGAGTGTATTTAAGAATTTTTATATGGAATTATGAAGTTATTGAAACTGAAATCCTTGTATTTATATTGTATTTATATTATATGTTTATAATACAATTTTGGTAGTTCGTTATTTACAAGGTCTCTTAAAAGTGAAGAGAATTAATTGCGGTTAGTGGTAAATATAACAGTTTTCTCAAGTCGAAATATTACCTGTAATCTCTCAGATTTGTTAGTGTTTGTTTATTTATCATTCATAGCTATATATCACTTGATCGTTACCACAAATTTACGTATTTTCATATGGTGGATATGTTAGACTCGTACGCCGAATTCGCCCAGTTGCCGAAACGTGTGCCGTTTTAGATCTAGGCAAGTAAATATGAAAATTTGCCGAAATAAGTTGCCATTTCGGCAATATATCATCAAAATGTAAAGTCTGTTCACTTAAACTTTACAGTGGTGGGTTGGAATTAGTGAACCCGATTTGCAATGGGCAAAGTAGCGAGTGTATTGTAAATTGCTTATTTCCAGGCGTAATAAATATATCATTGTGGGTTACTTACTTATTACCAGACGTAAAAAATATTTCAAGGCATTAGAATTAAGATAAATGCCTTACACAGAATGTACATATGTAAATTTATTTACAGTAAGTTCTTATTGGCATTTCTTATGCCTTTTATTGGTTAGCAGTGGAAAGAAAAATAACAAAAATAAAATTGACATATTTTCTTTAACGTTTTGAATAAGAAACTGAAATGACTGGTTACGCCGAAATAAGAACATCCTAATTTAATAAAAAATTTCAATTTAGCTATAAGAAAGCCAAACGTCTTAAAAATTTCAGTTACTTTTTATTTTGTGTACCCATAAGAAATAATGTCAGAAAATAAAACAATTTTAAATTCTACCTGCTTTAGAGCGGACCAATTTTTTGCTGCACAATTTTCATACTTCTGCTTTAAACAGTGTTATGTTTCTCTCTATTTTAATATAAAGCAATATGCTGCATTTTGAACTGACTTGTGTAAAAATATGATTAAGATATACACCATATTATACTGCGTTCATTCATATGAGCACATAAAAACTGTTTACCTGGGCTCGCAGAGCGACCCTTTGTCGACCGTCAGTCTTGAATAGTTCTCTAGCATAGGCACGCGGTGCAGTATAAATGCACAAAATATATTGGTCATTAACAATTAGGTTTAATACTTACATATTAATATTAGTCGTCGAAAACACAATTCAATTTATATTAAAACACAATCTACAAACGTCCAACTACTACCGATGCCTATGAAATAAAATAAACTATGAAAATTGATTTAACCGCTATCGGAACTTTGCACTTGTGTATATCTGCCTGCCGTCTGCATCAATCATCTGCGCGCATTTTGTTCTCTGTCCTGGCTAACGCTGCAAAGCTTATGTGAATAGACATTAATCAGATCACGGATTGAGCAATCGTCTGTTGCTCAAGTGACGGTTGTTAACAGTTTACGGCAACTGGTCAGTGATCATGTGCCTTTACACAATTTGCGAATTGTTTAGTCTATAAACTATAAATGCTCAGATGCAGTGCCGCCACGGCCGATTTACAAATATACTAACGGAATCCAAGAAAATGTACTAAATTGTACTAATCCGGGAGCTGCCAACGGTGACATATAAAAAGCCCGCCTTTTTTTTAAAAAAAAGGCCTTCATAAATTAAGTTTAATTTTAATTTTAAATTTTAATCTTGAATTTGGTCAATTTTAGTTTATGTGGCAACTTGAGATTCTATGAAAAACTAGGTATATAAATTCATAAAAGTTATTTTCTAAACGAAATACAAAAACAATATACTTGTTAGTATAATACCATACACAAAAAAATAAGTTTCTAAAGGAAATGTTATGTTGTATAGTCGATTATTTAACTATCTTGAGATAATCGATTATAACTTCTAAAAATTAGTGGTACTGATATTAGTAGTTAAGAAAATTAGTTACACACAATTATTGCACGATGAATGCAGCAGCGTCCCAATGGATTATTCTTTCGGTTTCGAAGTTAGAACCCTCGATCGATAAATACGATAAAGTACAAAGTAGGTAATTACTAATGAGTTAATTGCTACAACAGAGTACAGCAAATTCATAGATTTGATTTAACACACTAGATACGATAATTGGCGAATCGTAGCGTTTTTTTTTTATATAAATAGGTATATATTATGAAATGGTTTAAAAGTAGTAGTTTAAGTTTTAAATAAGTAGTTATTGTTATCTATTTGCAAAGTAAATAAAACATAAACACTCCAAAAATTAGTGCGTAATAATACCCACTATTTATTATAAACAAATGCACATTCTTTTGTATCCCAGATTAGCAGAACATATGACGAACATCGCTCCCCGAAAGTAACTACGCACTCAGTCGTGTTGTCAACTAGTTAGGAACAAAAGCTATATAATATTACATACATCAATCCCGGCTTCTAACCACAATGCTGGTTGCCGAGCTGATTGCATATATTACAGGTATATAAATAATGCATACATATCAAAGATATATCAATTAATTATATGAAAGCACTTTAAAAAATAGGTTTTTTTTATATAACTGCCTGCTCTGAAAAATGGCATATATTTCCGCTGCCTAAAAATTACCTATATTAGATTATTTTGTCTACAATGAATCGTAATAGAGACGTATGTTCTGTAACAAAAATATAAGTATTAATATTTTCTATTTTGGTCCCCCGCAAAAACTCTTAAAAAACGCCCTTGGCACAAGTTATATAAACCAACTAATTTCACTTTCGTCGCCAAACATTCTATGCAACTTATTTGTGTGTCTTTACCTTCTTGGCAAATTGGAATTGATTTTGTCATCAAATCTCTGCCCACAAGAAAAGTGAATGGACCTGGGATCGGAGTATATTCGTACTGAACAATAATGACAAATATTTTAATAATTCAGTTGCTAGTAAACTTGTGTCATTCAATATTGAATTAGGAAAAAAATATGACTAAACTTTGAGACAACTTTTTTGTCAATATTCTTTCTGTGATATTAATTTGATTTACCTTGTTTAAAATAAAACCAGTTTTTAATATTTAAATAAAACTAGTTTATTATTTATTATTAATTACATGTAATATTTACTAGGTATTCAAATAATGAAAAATAATGATGACTGTATATACAGTGTGGAAATTAAGTAACGCATTTTAGTAATTCCGTTGATATTAATTTTTTTGGAAAAAATCTCGTATAGCGATTTTAACCTCAGCAAATATTTTCAGTCTATTTTCAGTTTCTTATGTCATTTATTTTTTAAGTTACGACGTCATCGACTTTTTTTAAATGACAACCTATATTTTTTATTATTGATTTTGGTAGTAGTTTTTATTCCGGGTCCGACCGTATAAAATTTTCAATATGTTATTATTTGAAAAAAATCTAGAAAAACAGTCTTAAAGTTTAAATAACAAAAATTCATTAAATTGGGAAAATTTATCTAGTTGCCTAAGTTTAACGGAAAGTTATCGACGGCACATTCGTTTTTATTTTGAAATTATACAAATAGCTGAGAAAAATCGAACTGATATGATACACCGGCAACTAGATAAATTTATCCAATTTAATGAATTTTTATTATTTGAACTTTAAGACTGTTTTTCTCGATTTTTTTCAAATAATAACATATTGAAAATTTTATACGGTCGGAACCGGAATAAAAACTACTACCAAAATCAATAATAAAAAATATAGGTTGTCATTTAAAAAAAAGTCGATGACGTCATAACTTAAAAAAATAAATGACATAAGAAACTGAAAATAGACTGAAAATATTTGCTGAAGTTAAAATCGCTATACCCCTTCGAGATTTTTTTCCAAAAAATTAATATCAACGGAATTACTGAATTTATGCGTTACTTAATTTCCACACTGTATGTATTTAAGGAACGATGCGTAGGAGAAAGATAATATTATAATTGGATAAAATTCATCACACCTGTTGAGTGGAGGTTATCATTTTCGATAGGAATAGTACGGAATAATGATGCTCATATAGAAAAAATCCAAAGGTTGAAGAGCTGGTGATCGAGGAAGCCATAATTGTGATCTTCCTCGACCAATCCAACTACCAAAAACGCCATGTCCAGAAATTCATGCGCATTGAGGCCAAAATGTGCTGGGGCACCCTTGTGCATTACCAGCCATATAGATGTCTCAACGGCAGTTCCTCTTCTAGAACAATTTGATAAGATTCTCCGACGAATGGTGCAGATAAAAAGTAGGGCTATGAGAAAATCACCAACAATTCCAGTCTTTACGTTCAGCATTTTTCTCTTCTATTTCATGGCGGGTTCTCTTCGGCCCATACATGATTGTTGTGAAAATTCGTGATGGCATTTCTCAAAAAATTAGCCTTGTCGGTAAAGAGAATCGGATATAGCATCTGCAGATAATTAGCTAACATTTGAATTAGCCATTGACGTAATCCAATTTGTAGAAGAAAGTATTGTGATTAGTACTTCTCCTGTAGTATTAATACGTACTTAGGAAACACCCTATATATTCCTTTTTGAAACATTTTAATAATAAATATGTATCATTATTTTTGATATGTCCAAAAAAAAGTACTTGGAATTGTATTTTGGTTGAAAGATGTTTAAATTATTGAGTGACCCATTCCATAATTTTTTCCTAATCATTGTATTTGTTAATATTTAAAACCATTACCGTCGAAATACACTTGTGTAAAATAAAATAAACAAAATAAATGTGAATAAATCTGCTGTATATTAAAAAGAGTTACACTGCGTTCTTCTTGGTGTTAGTACACATAAAACAACCAACATAAAACTTTAAATCGCTGTTAAATTTTTCTATTGAGAACGAAAAATGAAAACATGATTACTCTTAAATATCATATGGATTTAATATATAAAATTACAGAGGCAATACTGATGCGTATTTTTTTATTAATAAGAAATACGAATATTTTATTTGGTGTCATTTTATGAAACTTAACCGCTGAGCGGTATATGGTATTTAGGATGAGTCGTATGTTTTCGACTTTCGGTAGTACTAACAGAAAACTTTTAACAGCGATTTATAGATTTAAATTGGATATCTGGTGAAAACGCAGTCTTAAACTCATAACATTGGATCTAGTTTCCTCTTAAAATAGGTCTTCTCGAGACGTTATTTCTCATGCGGCCCTACGGTCGGAACGGTTGGCTACTTTAAAATAGCGAGAAGTAACTTACACCCAGACATTAAAAATCTAAAGGGGTACCAGGTGGATGTAATCACAAAATTGTTGCAGATTTTGTGGAAGATAGTTTTTCTCTATATGTTTTCTCTAAAATCGCATAATTTTTAATATCTTTGCAAACAAACACATTAAACAGTTACTTCCGGTTGATCGATTTAATTCAAAATTATTTGGACTATTCGAATTAATGCTGGAAATATATATCAAATTTCTTGTTTTAACTTACATAATCTGGGTACTAAAATGCCGAAAGGAAGATGTCATGAACGCATTTTTTTATCACTGGATTCCCGTAACCTTTAATTCCGTTGAAATTTTTCTTTTATTTTGCTGTCCTTTACTTCATGAAAAAAAATTATAATATTAAAGGTATGTATTTAATGTCCGGAAATAGGTTAGCAAACTTCTTCGAGTCTCATGTCTTAAGGGTAGTTAGAAAAATATGTATATCTTACCGATAGATAGCTTGCAGCATTAGAACCAATTTCGACTTCTGCTTTCTTTAATCAAAATGGCGCCATTTTCATACAATATGTATCTGCAAAGGATCACTGTCATAGAAATTATCTTTACAGATAATTCTCATTTGGAAGTTGAGTTATCAATTATCGTGAGAATATTCTTCGAAATTCAACGAAATTGAAGGGTCATCATCAACAACAGGACAGTGCGTTTTTACATTAGCTATCCACACCGAGAGAGTTTGGAGGGCGCGTAAAGCTGGGGCGTTCCAAAGCTTAGGACTGGAAGGGCACGCGTCAGAAGCGTCCCTTCCAACAAACGGCCAAGACTTCCGCGCGACTTTTACCCGGCAGTCTCACGTTGAAGCGTTTGTTAGTTTGTTAGAAGTGTCACATATCGGGCAGATTTGGAATGACGTGCGGCATTTTAGAAATATGAATACTCCGGAAATACCAGTCTTACAAGAAATAATAAAAATGCAATCGAGCAAACCTCAGAATCTCAGATACACATGGAACGCACATAAAATGGCTGGAGTTACGTTTCGTAGATATTATTATGTATCACCGAATTATAGCTGTTTTATGTACCTATATTAGAGGCAAATTTAAATAAATCCTTAAATTACAGGTTTGTATGTGATAAATGGAATTTGGTAGCTGTTTTGCAGATTAAACCATTTTTAAAGTGTATCCATTTATAGGCGTTTAAAAACTAATTCGTAGAAAAAATCTGTACTACGTAAAACCAACTGTTTTTCCCTTGCATTCGTAAGGTTTCCTCTTAAGCCTGCTTTATATTCTAGTCGTTAATAGCTACTTAGTACATTCCAAAATTATTTATTGTACCTACTTAACTCGTATCGAAAAATAAAAGTTGAAAAACTATAGCGACCGTTTGTGGGCAAAGACGCAAGGCACAGTATTTGGGCGCCGACTACTAAAGAAACGCTGACATCTTCAGGGACCTGAAGTACACACCAGTCACCGAAATCATCCGGGATAGAGCGAAGAAACTGTACACCTTAGCTGAGGAGCACAGGAACCCGCTGATCAGGGAGGCCACCTCCTATGATCCGGCCGACGCACCGAGGCACAAGAGGCCGAAGGTACAGTTACTGGATAACGGGTAAGTATAACTAATCCTTTCCTTACAGATGGACCAAACCCACTGAAAAAACATGACACGACCAACCACCCTCCTACAAACCTTGCGGGCGCCGGTCAGTAAACCGACCAGTGCCCGTTGTCCCCCTGGCTCCGTGAAGGACGAAAGTGCTAAGAAAGCACTTAGGCCTTCACCTCCTAGAGCTACACAGTTCATCCTCACCTTGTCCGATGATCCAGATGACAATGTGTCAATTGACACTTTGTGTACTGGCAGTCAATCCCAAGTCACAGAATATCCACACAGTCCCTGACAGACAGATGACTACCCCCGGGGGTGACAAGCTGGCGAAGAAAGAAGACGAAGACAGAAGAGCGCCAGAAGAGGCCCTAGCCAGCAGGGTTCATCAGCCAGGACCCAGGGAGGTTGACCGAAATCTTCGGCACCGCTCACATTTGTGAGTGGGGCCGTTCGTAAAGTAAGTTAACCCGCCCTGCACGAGGCCGGTCCAGGTCTACAGCGATGACTAGGGTAAAAAGGCAATGGTCCTGCCTGGCCCTAGCATCCGAGACCGTCATCATGCCAAATGGATATTGGCGCGACTACTAACCTCTCCAAACCTAGTGGTCGTGACACTCCACTAAAACTTTTGCGCGTGACTTTTGAACAGCAACAGCACACATCAATCCTGCGCTCCGAAGTCTCGTGTGTGTTAGAGTTTTTGGCGAAAGCATAATCAGTTTGGATGCCCAGAAATTTATTGCGAACGGAAATGATAATCCTGACTTTATTGTGTGTTAATTCTAAAGCGGCCTATAGATGATCGATAATATTTCAGTATTATAAAATACTAACAGTACCTATTTCTGATTAATTATGTAGGGATAATTTGTAGTAATTATGGATTATGGTCATAGGAGTCATAAAAGTATTGATGTAATGAATGATCCGATATTTCAATCAATAAATGTTGGCAGTATTTAGGTGAGCGTCCACTAGGTTGATGAGGCGGGGCGACGCGGCGCGACGCAGAGCGGAATTTTCGAGGGCTTGTATGTCCACTATACGAAACCGTTCCGACCCGCTTCGCTCCGGACTACGGCCCTAATGGACGCGTCTCCATTCATCTACATGTATTTTATTTGGGAGCAGATTTGCGCCGCGTTGCGCTGCTCCGCCGCACCGACCTAATGGACGCTCTGCTATATTGATCGTCTTAGGGCTGCTTAACGGGTTATACTAAAGATGTCTGGGAGATTTTAAGCCTGTCGATTTCTGATGAGATTCGACTAAAGACTTGTGATGCTTTTATAAGACCCCGTCGCGTGATCGTACCTGAAGGCAAACAGGAAGATCCTAGTAGTAGAGATGGGCGATATTTCACAGTCGGTGATTTTTTTCACTCTGATTGAGCAATCACAGTCAGTCACTGTGATCAAACTGCTACCAAAACAACGACCGTGATTTTTACACTTTCAAGCACAGAACAACTCTTTCAAGGTGCAGGATTGGTGTAGTACACAATACTGTTCAGAATCGCAGCCGCAGTCAATAAGCTAATAGCAGATGGCACTAGGACCTTGATCACAGGCAGTAATCACAGTCTCAATAATCACAGTTCGAACTTTGGCGCACTCAAAATTAATTTGCTATACGCCGCTACTGGCGTTACTCTGCTACGAAGTATTTGTATGATTCGTATAAATGATACGA
This sequence comes from Rhamnusium bicolor, assembly GCA_029963845.1. Classification (NCBI taxonomy): domain Eukaryota; kingdom Metazoa; phylum Arthropoda; class Insecta; order Coleoptera; family Cerambycidae; genus Rhamnusium; species Rhamnusium bicolor. Next base: position 268,617 of record JANEYF010002564.1, on the reverse strand, counting down.
CTCTTTCCGATGAATCGTATGGCACAAATCATTGGCACCGATATAGTTTCGTATTCGTACTATAAGGTGCGGCAAAATATACCCAGCCAAGTTTTTTAAAATAAAAAAAATCAGCGCAAGAATTTTTTTTTATGAAAACTATTAAAACATGTAAAATTATTTATGAAAAACAACATCGAGTAAATGACCGCCACGGCAAGCCAGACAATGACCAACTCTACTTTGAGCGTGTGGCATAACTTTGCGAAACATTTCAGATGGAATTTGGGCAATTTCCTCATGAATATTTGCTTTCAAGTCTTCTAACGTTTGTGGGCGATTAATATAGACTTTATTTTTCAAGTATCCCCAGAAGAAAAAATCTGGTGCCGTCAAATCAGGGGAATGAGGCGGCCACTCAATATCTCAATTTTTTGAGAGCAGCCTGACAGGGAAAATGTCTCTAAGAAGAGCGACCGTTTCACGCGCTGTGTGGCATGTAGCGCCATCCTGTTCGAACCAGAAGTTTTTTATGCCAAGTTATTCCAACTGTGGTTGCAGAAATTCACGTATCATTGTTCGATACCGTTCTCCATTAACAGTAACTGCATTGCCCTTGGCAACTTCAAAAAAAAAATGGTCCAATGATTCGTTCGGAGCATATTGCGCACCAAACAACGACTTTTTGATCAAACTGCACGTTCTCTTGAATAAAACGAGGGTTTTCTGTTCCCCAAAAACGACCACTTTGCTTGTTGACACGACCAGAAAGTCAAAAATTTGCTTCGTCGCTCATTATCAAATTTTGCCAAAAATTGCTTCCACTAAGTTTGTAACGATTTGTGCGTATTGCAAACGTCTTTGAATATCAATTGCCCGTAGTTTAAACACAGTTTGAATTTTGTATACATATGCAAGTCTAAGTGCAAAATTTTTCTTAAAGTCCGCTCAGACAGCCCGAATTGCGCCGCACGTCTTGTGGAAGTTTTTAGTTCTGACTGAACATCAGCCCGAACAAGCTCAATATTTTCGTTTGAACGACCAGAACGAGGTCTTCCAGTATGCTTTCCATCAATTACTGTGCCATTCTGTAAAAACGCGTTTGCTAAACGCCGAATGGATTCTCCGTATGGAGCTCTTCGATCGGGATACGCTCTCCTATAGGCGCGTTGAGTTGAAATTATCGAAGAAAAGTTTTGAAAATACAATTTAACAATTTCTGCGAGTTCTTGAGACAAATAACGCTCCATAACAAAATTCTGTATCTTTCTGTTTTGATATAAAACTTCAATTTTGACAGTTGTCAAGGAAATAACAAAATTATAACAATATTCCATAACTGGGTTATTTTGCCGCACCCTTTAATATAGTAAGATACCCAGATAGAAATGACTCGAGGTTAAGGAAGTGCTGAAAGACAAAAAGACAAAGACACGAGTCGAAGTTTACTGATTCCGATTTCGTATCGTGTTATTGTATTGTACTAATCATACTGTCGTATCGAAATAATACGAGTACGTTATGTTATTTCTCAAGTTCACTCCGCATAGCACAGCGGACGGTGTAGTGGTACAAAACATACGAATCTTTTGTATTACGGAGTCAGTACGATACGATTCCCTGAAAAGAGTCGTATTGCTCTCTACAGCGAAGTTACGATCACTTTGATTCTGAAATCACAGTAGCAGTTCATAGTGTGATTGAAAAATCACCATTTAGCCCATTATTAACCAGTAGGTCAGCTGATCTATATCTCATCTTATCGACTTGGTTCCGTTCGGTTTGAACCCGAACTGTCTGAGTGGAAGGGCGTATCACTGTCTACTACACCATCAAGTCGATATACAAAAACTACAATTATTTTTGCTGATGTATCAAAAAAATCTGCTTGTTCTTTAATCGCCATAACTGCATTGTTACAAAAACCATATTTAATTAATAGGGGTGCGTAAAGGTGTGACAGGCCTCACTCAATTTTTTGTTTATTTTATGTTAAATTTCACATGAAGTATAAAATATTTATTAGTTAGATACAATTTAAAACCCGTTATAAAAAAGTATTTAAAAATAACTCGGTGTACAAATGTGCGTATTACCGGTCCTGTTCTTTGATGGAATTTATAAACTAGTTAGTAGTTATATAAAAAAATTGCAACGTAATCTTCATTGAGTTAATAAACTAAAGTACAATTATTGAACGCAGCGTAGCTGACTTTACCATTAATCAAATCGCATGCAAGAATTCAGAATGGTATGTGAATTGTAAATAATTACAGCGTTTATCTAACAAATAAAATAACAAAACGCTTCTTTTACTCTTTAGTACTTCAACCAGACGGTATAGGTTCTAGGATAGTGTTCCCCACTTTTTCTCATGCGTTTTCTTCTCTATACCATAATAATGAATTATTCTGCTTAGTGCTTACCTTCTTGAGGTTCGAACGTAGTTTTGTTCGGATAGGTGGAGACGGGTGCTTGTAATTAGTCGACTTTCGAATCGGACACTTCACGGTATTTATCGCGGCTGCTTACATTGTTATCATAATTTTTAAGTATTCTTAAGTGGTTCCTATTTTTTATTAGGATAAGAAATGTTTTCACTTAATTACCCATTAATTTAATTGCTTTATAAATGGCGGACAATTTGGGATTATTGTGTTGTGATTTTTGATAGTTTTTTTATTGTGGTGGTGGTTTTTTTTTGTATAGTGTACGTACTATGGTGTTAACTGTTACTACTGTTAGCTCGCTAACGGGGTATGGATTTCAAAAAAGTGATCAGAACGTTACAGGAGTAGAAGTTTCATTATTAGTAACTTATACCGTAAGTCTAAATTTTTACCCATGTTTAGAGAAATAAATCGTTATTTAAAGATTCTTTAGAGATATGTCTAGTGATGTGAGTATATTTCATTGCGAAAATTTGAATAAATTCAGAGCCGTAACTAGCCAGAATTACGTCCTGGGATAAATAGAACTTGTTCGCCCTATTTAAGTATTTTTACACATTTGATTTTTTGACATACAGAAAAAAACCTATTACGTGTCACAAAGTTTATCAAAATCAAATTAATCTTATTACTAAAGTACGCGAATAAATAGTACATTCTAGGTCCGCACTGGCTTGGTGGAGTAGTTGGCTAGACCACGCGATAGCAAGTGTGGCTAGATAATCTGTCCATCGTCCTGCGGGTTCGAATTCCGCCACCGGCACTGGCAATGTAGATGATAATGGTTGTGTGTCCGCGTTTTTTCATAAGTATAACTCTCTCCGATGCAGCTTCGTCTTTGGAATCGGAGGTTGTCTAATTTCTGTAGTGTTTATGTTTATGTACATATCGTATCGTACATAGGTATACACATGGTTAAAAATCGATGTTTTTACAGAAACAATTTTACTCCTTTCACCGAGGCTCTCGATTTCGCTATACGGGTCCTCAGAACGGCTGCAGTAACCGCTTACGTCAATATCCGCTTCTCGCAGTTAACCCCCAAAATGGTGCTTATTACTTTTCGTTCTAAGAAAGATATGGAATGCCGACTTGGAGAACAGTAAAGGACGTGTGCTACTCTATGTAACCGTCGCAGCTTCCTATATGAAGGCATCTGCAGTGCGTTTAAAAAAACACATGCCGCTGAGTGGCCCTGAACAAGGAACCAATCAAATATCTTTGCAGCATAAGCGTAACTAGTAATTAAAGCGCCTGTGGCCAGCCAACAAAAATGTATTCCATCTTTTAAAGAATGTTTTCAAAACTTTTTTTGTTTTTTCGGGATAGCGCCCACTGGCGAGAGGCCGCGCTGAAATGTCGAGAGAGTTGCTTCTCAAACGTCCGTAGCACGCATATGATTCCGCGAGTGTTAGTCTATGAAACAAAAATCAGGAATTTCGGTGGATATCCCGCAGGCAAGCGGCTGGCGGCCGACTATGAATAGCAGTGTAGCAGGAAGCCAAAGTCGACAGTGAGAATGTGGGGGTGTTTCTACATTTAATTTTTCGATACCTATATCCCTTCACAAGTTATAAGACCTTTTTAGTTTTGTCAATTTATACTTCACATATTTAACATCTATTCAATCTTTTAAAGATTTTTTTTGGATTATATATGTATTTTATGCAACTTACGTCAAAAGTTAACTCCTGAAAATCGAGAACAGATGTGCTAATTTACTGGAACTCTAGAAATTACAAGTGTGCAGTGTTATGTGTTCAGTGAAATATTTATTGCTCCTGTTATTTTCGATACTACAAAATGGCCAATTAAAAGGTAATATATCATTTGTCATATCTATATGTCTATGTCAGCGCGGTGTCCTCGGTCAACCCCTGGTTTTTACGTCTTGTAATATTTACTCGCTGACTTTATTTATTACCTAGAATTAACTATTTTCTTTGTGCTTTTCGGGCGCAAAATCTAAGTAGTTTTACCAATTTGATGTAGTATTCTCACATTTGACAATATTTTCTGCTCTGTAATTTTTTTACGAGTTTCTTCAGCATCTTGTTTGACCCGTTTAGCTCTCAAAAATAATAAAATAAATCTTAGCATCTCTTTAACTTTTAAGAGATTTTAAGCTGTCGGGTACAAAGAACAAAAACTTGAATCAAACAATCTTAAGAAAAAAATATGTCTGAGATAAACGTAAAAAATATTTGATAAAATAAACTTAAAACCGACGGTAAACGGGGGCTTATTTAGTGTATTCGCGTACATCTATTAGTGAAACTGCCATCCAAGACTATAAACTATTTATTTTCTGAACTGGTATAGAATTTTGTCTGTTGCACCCGTGCCTCATATTATTGCGACAACCACTCTAATGCAGATACAATATACCTGAAATATGTAGAAGACAGAACCTCATTTCACTGATCAATTGCGTATCTTTGATTAAAGAATGAAATTGTGTAATATTTAAACCCTGTCCAACAAAGTATTGACTAGAAAATAAAATAAATTTGTTATAGGTATACAAACTTAAAGAAACGTAGCCTGGCAAATAGGCGCTGGATTAATCACCAGCGTTGAAATTAGAGTTCCGTGTAATTATAATTAAGTAATTGAGTTACGTATTTTAACAGCAATCAGCACATAAGATATTACTATTTTACGATTCTAGTTTGGCAGTTGGCGGCGCAAAGAGACAAGAAATATCGCCAGTGTGGGACAGAGACGAACAAAGCGCTTTGCAGTGAAAGACCGGGGTTTTAGATCACTGCGCATCCAAACTTAACTGCCAATCTAGAATCATCGACTAATAAATATAAATCTCGATCAAGTGTTGCAACAAATATGCGACCCATGGGTTAGCGCCCTGGGCGGGTGCCCAGGTCGCCCAATCCTAATTACGGCTCTGTATAAATTACGAATTAAAATGTAATATTCGCCAACATTTTTATGAAATTTTCAAGCGAATGTTTTAGATGCTAAATTTTACTCGTATTTGCGTGTTTTTAATCGGTAAATATATTTCGATTATGTTTGGCGGTTTGTTAAGTTAATCTTGTCTTATGTACAGTTTTGTTACTTTTGAGTAACGGTGGCCTCTCTTATGACAATATCAAGCCCTTGGAAAGTATCTTTTAGTTCAAGACAATGTCGGTATATAGTATATACTAGTGCACAAATAATATTGGGATGCATCAGCACTCAATAGCACAAAGGACATGTGTCTGCATAAAACAGTCGGAATGATAGGCTTGCATTTCTTTCATTGTCGTTAAATTGTGAGAAACACAAAATTATCTCTACCATGTACTGTATCAATGGTATAGTTAATAAAGGGATAAACAACACCGAAAACAAAGTTTTACAATTAAGTATAATTAAGCAAAATGTCAATACATTTGATTCCTCTACATTAAACGTATTGATGCCGATTCTGTGCAGCTTAAGAAATACTTTAAAATAATTATGAACAAACTCCATACAACCTTTCATCTACTTTCATGCTTGATTTCATCTTGCTAGAAAAAGCGCATATTTCACATTATACTTATTACAAAAAAGATTCTGTTTACAGACGGAAAACGTTTGTTTATTATTTGATTTTTTACAAATTTGTTGCTTCCATGTATAAATGACTATATTCAATAAAATCCGTGAAATGAGCAAAAAATTTGATCTATTGATGATTATACTGTAAATAAACAGTTTTTATGTGTATACATATATATATCAATAATAAAGGAAGTAATTCCTGAATAATAGTTTTTCATAAACAGACACATTCGATATTATAAACATTTGTATTAAAAATTTAAGCTTTCACGTCGCCCCCTGGTGGTTAAAAATCGCACTTTGACGAAACGGGTATTACTCTTTGCTTACATTCGTTTAATCACATTTGTATAGTTTGTAGAGGTTTTCCTACCGTTTTTTTTTGATTTCATCAAAGTTTATTCCACAATATGCCGAAGAAAACAGTGCATAATACGAATTGTTGTGTGTTCAATTGTCACTCAAGGAAAAATGTGGATAGAACAATCACTGTCACTATTTTCTCAAAAAAAGACGACGCGGGGTTTGTTATATAACCAATAACTGTGATATCGTGAATAAAATATATAGAAGAAAAATATGGCAGAAAGCATAATTGATGGGAAAAGCATTAAATTCGGCAATGCGTGTCCATTTCTTCTTTCAAGCCAGAGGACTATAAACAGCAGGTATCAGTGGCGGCCCGTGATAATTTTATTTGGTGGGGCTCTAGTTTCTTAAAAAATATTAACAACATAATAAAGACTCGCCTTCAGTCCCTCGGTAATTTCATCCAAATAGAACTATGATTTTTGATAACAAAAGAAAAAGTTTTATGTACATATGTGCAAAAAAAAGTTCACAATATAATAATCACTTAAAAATGCGAGTAAAAATGTTATTGCATATATACAAATCAAGTATTCTGTCTTTCTGGGAAATAAAATGTTGTATTACTTTTTCGTCAAAATTGCTTATGTTACGGATAAAGTTCTTATTCACTGACATCATTGCTAGGGCATTAAGGCGTCCTTCATTCATAGTGTTTCTTAAAAATGTCTTTATTCTTTTAAGAGTTGAAAAACATCTTTCTAATTTAGCAGTAGACATCGGAGTTGTTACAATAATTTTTAGTAACTTGACCGTTTCGCTGAACGTTTCATTTAGACCATTTTCAGACAGCCAAGCTATTTTTAAAATCCGTTCTTGAATAAATGACTTCTAATTCAGTCCTTAATTTGTCTTGTAACATTGGATAAGATTCAACAACTGATTTAAAAGTCGACGTCGAAAATTTCTTTGAATAATTAAGAAAATTGTCTACATTCACTAAAGATGCGGCTTCTAAATGACCTCTGTATGACAATCTTTCTTTCATCAGAAAAATTATTGTATCACACATTTCCTGAGCAATTACGGAATTTTTATTCAGGATTAATTTTCTCAGTTTATTTTCATTTTCAATATTAGTAATTTCTTTTTCTATCTCATCAGTTGAATTTCTAATAAATGATATAATTTTTTCAAACTCTTCAACTTTTTTTTAAGTTCCATACTGTCTGTATTTCAGGCTTGAAATTAATTAAATAATCTACATATGGAAAGATTTTGTGAAATATTTTCTTTAAAATATACCTACCTATTTTTAGTCACCGGCTCGTTGTGTTTTATAATATTTTGTCTATAAACTGAATCTAACCGAACTACAATATTTACCGAGACTAACAAAACCAAATCCGTACTGCACTTTATATGATATGTAGAAATGTCGTGCTTTTTATTTTCTGATTTAAATGTTTTAGATCTTTAAATCCTGTTACCGACCATATCTTGTCCATTCCGACAGAATCGGAATAAAATAGAACACACAAACAAAACAAAGGATTTACCTTATCACATCCACAAATCCACTGACATATTTTGTAAATGTCCTTAGAAAAATGCCTCGTGAAAGTACGTATCCCTACCTTGTCTGATTGGTTAAGAGTCTATTCTGGTGTTGGTTGTCCGAGTTTCTTGATTTTTGCTTTTACTGCTAACGGCAGAGTTTTAAAATTCACTTTCATTTTGACATCAACCAACTTAAAATAACACAAAAACACTCAAAACAGTGAAACCACAAATAAATATCGAGAACGAAACTGGCGAAACGATATAAGCACTACTACACTACATAAACATTAAAAGCACACTGCGGCTCTGATAACTTGAGCCTTCTGTCGCGTTGTAAAAACCGTTCTCCGTGAACGGCAATTTCCGCACTCCGCGAACGGCAATTTCCGCACTCGGTTCGTTTCTTCATATGTTTTTTTTTTTCAAGGAATGTCTCATATGAGCTGAGCCTGCCCCATATTCTCTGGTTAGAGTTAAGTTGACGGTCAGTACATTATGCGACTTTATTGTACACAACTTTGTTAAAAAAGATATTAAATATAAAAAAAACGGAAAAAAACTATGCATTTAATTACTGTTACATTTTTCTAATAGTAATTTGGGAGGCTCGAGCCCCTGAGCCTCTATGGAGCAGTCTCCACTGACAGGTATATAAAGTTGCAATCGTGACATTTTTAGGTTAGGTCCTCCCAGAAATGAGTAAAAAAATAGGTTAAATTTATTGAATTTATTTACCAACTTTCGATTAATGTACTCGGTAATAATATATTTTTTTATCTAAGAGAGAACCCACAAAAGCAAATAAAACTAATGTAAACAAACCAAGAAACAGTTGAACATTACTCGTTTGATCGCACGCCGTGGTGATTTTAGTTCCCAATAGAAAAAAAAACAAACATTTTTGCTGAAAGGATAGTGACAATTATATAGATATAGCAGATAAATGAACCAGTTGAATGTTACAATCCCTCGTGCTTTTATACACTGAATCACGTCCACACTAAGCACAAATTCTTATTGGTGTTTCGACTGCAGCTAGATTGACTACAGGCTGAGCATTGCACAACCCGAGGAGGTTTGCCTTGCCTGCACAAATGTAATATCTACCCTTCTCTAGACAATTTGAAAAAAATTGTAGAATTAAAAAATTACTGAGGAAATTATATACCGCTGCTGCTGTTTTTGTTTTTGACATAACCTCAATACTTCACCCTACATGAAGATTCAGAAGATTAACAAGTGGACTAGTGAAAACTACTATAAGATACAGATGATTCCACAATATCAATGAAAGACTTTATATATTCACCAGAGGTTATTAAAGTTACTTGTAAACTGTTCGTCTGGCTGTTTTATAGGTAATATATTATTTTTAATGTTTCCGAATTGAGTTTAATGCGATAATGGAAATCTTATTTCAGGGCGGTTATTTAGAGAATATCACTTTATTTAGAAAATAAAATAGACTGCAATGGCGTAAAAAGAAATTATTTTTATTTGGAATACCTAATAAAATTTAAAATTATTTGATTTTGATTCAAACATCACGGTGTAGAAACAGTTACTGCGAGAGCTTTGCCATGAAAAGGTAGATGACAATAAGTGATATTTCTATTTAAAGAAATTTTTAACTTTTATTCACATAGCTGTGTGGTTCATTGCAGAGATATAAGAAATATTAAAAACTTCATAAAATTAACAGTGTATGATAATGCTTGACCACATAGTGCGCGTATTGTTACCGAATTTTTGAGGGAATACAAAATACAAAGACTGGATTAGCCATCCTTGTCTCCAGACATAAATCCTATCGAGCATGTCTGAAGTAGAATGGAAATAAAGAGCGGACGAAATTAATAATTTGGATGATTTGACGGATGCGATTTCTGAAGAATGTGAAGTTGTTCCTCAGAATTTCATCAGCGACTTCGTCCGAAGTATGCACAGGACAACCACATCTTTGATGTGGGCGAAGGATGGCCCAACTAAGTATTGATTACTTTTTTTCGATATTTTATATTTATGCTAATTGTACAAGTTTATGGGTAGGCAGTAAATTTTATCTATTTCAAATCTTTTTTGAGTTTACAAAAGAGCCTCGTGTTTATAAAGGACCTAACCCTACTGTATTGCAGTGGCGGCTGGTGGATTTAGGTTATGCCATATCAGTATTGGAGCATGGAACCCAAGGAATATTTGAAGGCACGACTATCAGTACTGATTAAAGAAGTTTTGCAGAAAAAAAAATTACAAAAACGCGCTGCCGACCCAGATTACTTCTAGACCATTAGTAAAATATTTGCAAACTATTTTTTTTCGTAATCAGGGAAAAATTATCACCCCGTTTTTTTGTTTTTCGAAAATTTTGATTTTTTATGAAGTTATGACGTTTTGAAATTTACACAATGAAGAACTTACATTTCAAAATGTCGTAACTTTACAAAAAAATCAAAATTTTCGAAAACAAAAAAAATGGGATGATAAATTTTCTTTTTTGATTACGAAAAAAAAATAGTTTGCAAATATTTTACTAATGGGTCGGCAGCGCACATTTGTAACTTTTTTTCTCAATTTTTTTTTTTCAATTTTTTTCTGCGAAACTTCTTCATTCAGTGCTGATAGTCGTGCCTCAAAATATTGATTGGATTCCATGCTCCAATATTGAGATATGGTATAGCCTAAATCCACCAGCCGTCACTGCTGTATTTTGAGTGTTTGGAAAAGTCAATATCACAATGATTTTTATTTTATGCGACTTGGATGTTCGAAAAATGCAATGTTTTGAGAAAATCGGATTTCCAGACCTAGTGTTACGAGTCGAAAATTTCTAAAAACAATTCGAGGAAACTCATCACCATCAGGGTTCATGGTTTATCCGTCAAATATGAAATGAAAAAATTATTCCATTCGAAATTCTGGAATTTCGCACCTTATTGGATATTATTTTTTCAGGAAAACAACTCTTCTGACTAGAGCACCAATGAATCGAATTTTCAGGAACTGAAAAAAATGTTTGTAATGGATTGTGGCATTCAAAAGTTACGATGCGATGGTTCAAAATTGAACTAAATTATGCGTTTTTTTTTGTTTTGGATCGTTAACCATGCAGCCAGTTTTGCGGGGTTAGGTACATACATTCGTTGATCACGATCAGTTTGGTTCTTGCGAATTGTATCAGAAATAAGATGATTAAAAACAGGTAAAAACAATCGATTTTTCTATTTAGTCCTAAAGTGGTTTTAGATAATCTTAAATTATGAATGAAGAATAAAGATGTCACAATAAATAGTTAGTTACCTAGTTATTTTATAGTGAAATCTTTGACTATTCCCTGGTACATTATAATTATTGGATTGTTAATTGCACGGCTTAGTAAAATTTTATTTTAATTATAAAAATATTAAAATATTCCCAGAACGTGATAGTGCTAATTATGTTTGTTGAAATGTAAAAGTTGCGAGAAATCAGCTCCTGTTTACTATACAATAATAAATTAATAATTGTTACATTAAAAGTATTAATTTTTAAACGTGATCAATTATATGATATCTTATCATTATCAATGTTTAAAGAATTCGAAACATTTATGTTTATTTATGTTTTACTTGGAGATATTCAATACAAAATTTTATTAACGTGGGTGAGAAGGTGGACTTTTTATATGAACAGGGTAAGTCTCATAAAAGGTCCACCCCACTTATTTTGTTAATTCTAAACATATTTTCCAGATTTATGATTCAGTCTTATGGCATATTTACGATAATAATAAATTCTTTGTTCACGTTTGCTATACAATAGCAATAATAGTACAGATGTGACAGGTCAATTTTAAACACACGTAAATGATTTTTTTTTTAATACCTAACAAAAATACAGAAACAATTACATTAACAATTTCAAAGCGACACAATAATGTAATATTACAAATAACGTAAACACGTAAAATACTAAAAATTTTTGCTTGAAAATTAAGTTTAAAAACCGCTGCCAATTATTTGGGGATGAGAACTTCCTTACCGTAGTAAAACTCGACGTGTGGTGGAGTTTATAATAAAAGTAATTTTTGACATTTCAAAAAAAGCCATATTTCGACGTTTAAAAAAACTCGATGTGTGGTAGAGTTTGTAATAAAAGTAATTTTTGACGTTTCAAAAAAGTCACATATGTGGAATCTCACTAATATATTTTTTTGAAAAAGTAACTTTTGACGTTTCAAAAGTCACATTGGTGGAATGTCACTAATTTTTTTTTTGACATTTCAAATTGACGTTTCAAAAAAGTCACATTGGTGGAATGTCACTACTAATATTTTAAAATTTGAAATGGCAAAAAATTTTGACATTTCAAATTGACGATTCAAAAATGTCACAATATTTTTTTTGACATTTCAAATTTTAAGAACCGATTTTGCTCATCAACGAACTGAATCTCTTCCTTGACCTTTAAAATGTGTGTAACAAATTTGAAAGCTTTATCTCAAAAACTGTAGCTGCTATCGCGAATCAGACAGACAGCCACTCAGATAGAAATTTTTTTTTATCTGATATTTTGTGTATCGTCATAATTCGTCGAGAATCGTCCAGAAATGCAATACAAATTTTCAAAATTTTTTTCACGAATACATACCTTCCTCACTTTGAGGGGTGAGGAAGTAAAAATCAAATTAATAATAATAGTATCTATTACAATAACAAATTGACAATTAACCTCCAAAGATGCAAATGTGATCAGATTTTGTCGCTGCAATAAAACGTAAAAAATTTTTATAATTACGAAATAAGTAAAGATGCAGATAGGGAACTTTGTAACTCCTAGAATGTTTTTTGTTTGTTGTAATGTATGTTTTATATAAAAATATATTTATTTAATTTTTTCAACAGTATTTCATTTAATTTTTTGTTTAAAAATGCAAAATTCAGATTTTACTGGTTTTTTAGAGGTTTTTTGATTTAAGGAATTCTAAGAATTTTTCGAGATTCTTTTGGGGATTCTCCAGATGCTGATGTTGGCAGCACTGCATTGGACAGTCCATTAAATCTTTTCAAGAAAATGTTCGTCAAGGCCGTCCTCTTAAAACTTCTGCACAAAGTTTTTGAATGGGAAGAATATGGTATGGGTTTAATTTATTTCTCTTTAAAATTCGTTTAATACTAGTTTGCGAATTTTTGAAATGTAAGTGGAACATCTGGAATTTTCTTAAAAAAAAAAAAAACGAACTGTTAAGGTGCTTTTCTCATTTGTAACGATTTCTAATTTATTTATCTTTTGGCTTCTTAATTTTTCATAAACTCGTTTAAAACTTTTACGACGCGATTTGAAAATATATTCTCGTTTGGTTCGAGAAAAATTTTTTTCGCATGATCGGTACTGTTTAAAATTTGTAATTTTATAATTATTTTTAAAGATCGTTAAAAGAAGTTAATTTATTTAGTTGAAAAACAAATAGTAGAATTGTTTCAAAATTTGATCATTATTATAGTAATATCATCCTTATTTGTGAGGTAGGTTAGAGTTATATATTTTTTAAAACACCTCGATAAGCTCTGTTATCGAAAATATATCCATTAAAAAAAAACATGTTTTTATCCACCTTGTATATTTTGGTTAAATTTTTAATTTGAGCACAGAACGTAAAAGATGCCATAAGATAGAATCATAAAACTGGAAAATATGTTTAGAGTTAATAATAAATAAACGAAATATGTGGGGCAGACCTTTTATGAGACCTTGTATCTATATGTTTTTTCACACAAACTATATAAGAGAGTAACAAAAAAAAATTGCTAAACGAAAGTCAAAACATTGTTTAATATTAATTATTAAAGTAATTGCAGCTATCAAAGACATATGTGATTTTCAGTGGCGGCTCGTGAGTATTTTATTTGGGGGCTCTAGTTTCTTAAGAAATATGAACAACATAATAAAGATTCATCTTCAGTCCCTCGGTAATTTCATTCAAATAGAACTATGATTTTTGATAACAAAAGAAAAAGTTGTATGTACATATGTACAAAAAAAAGTTCAGTTTTAGTAACTTGACCGTTTCGCTGAACGTTTCATTTAAACTATTTTCAGACCGCCAAGGAAGCGTGTTTAGGCCACCTACAATATTTGTAAAATCTGTTCTTGAATAAATGACTTCCAATTCAGTCCTTAATTTGTCTTGTAACACTGAATAAGATTCAACAGCTGATTTGAAAGTCGACGTCGAAAATTTCTTTGAATAATTAAGAAAATTGTCTACATTCACTAAAGATGCGGCTTTTAAATGATCTCTGTATGACAATCTTTCTTTCATCTGAAAAATTATTGTATCACAGACTTCCTTAGCAATTACGGAATTTCTATTTTCAGGATTAATTTTTCTCCGTTTATTCTCATTATCAATATTAATATTTACTTTTTCTATCTCATCAGTTGAATTTCTAATAGATGATATAATTTTTTTCAAACTTCAACTTTTTTTTTAACTTCAATACTGACTGTGGAAAGATTTTGTGAAATAAATTAAGAAAAAATACAAAATTGGGATCTTCTAGAGTTTTCGTAAACCGTAGGCCTCTTTGCAAGTAACAGATTTATTACATTTTTCCTCCACTTCCTCGAAACATTCGATTAACTTTTCTCTGTTCTGAAAAATGACGTTTACTATACGGATGTTATAATTCCAACGTGGGCGCATAACAGTGCACAAAGTGAGTATGTTTATACTTTTGAACTCCACCAGTAGCACCACTCATAAACATTTGCACCGTCGTAAGTTTCAGCAATTAGTTTAGACGGCGAGTTTGAAATTAATTTTTCTAACTCATGTTCTATGAACTGTGTTAAACCCTCAGCTGACTTATTGCTCACTGTTAGGAAACTGCAAAATCTCTCATAAATATTTCCATCGTGGTAATATCTTACTATCATAACCATTTGACACTAGTTTGAAATATCAGTTGCCTCATCACTCTGAATTGCAAAAAATTCACTTTAAATAATTTGCTCTTTAATTTCTTGACGACATACTGCAAACATACTTTCCAATATTTCATTTTGTACAGTTTTAGATATACCTTTGAAAACCGTCACCTTGTCTAAATGTTCTTTCAAAATTACATCCAATTCTGATAAAAAGTCGATTGATTCTAGCAAAATACTACGGTTTTGAGAACAGTCTTTATCGCGCCCTCTTAACACTAGTTCCAACTTTCCACAAAACTTGACACAATTGATGATTTTCTTTAAAATATACCTATTTTTAGTCACCTGCTCGTTGTGTTTTGTAATATTTTGTCTATAAACTGAATCTAACTGAACTGCAATATTTACCGAGCCTGACAAAGCCAAATCCGTACTGCACTTTATATTATATGCAGAAATTTCGTGCTTTTTTTCTCTGATTTATATGTTTTAGATCTTTAAATCCTGTTACCGACGATATCTTGTCCATTCCGACAGAATCGGAATAAAATAGAACACATGGAAAACAAAACAAAGCATTTACCTTATCACATCCACAAATCCACTGACATTTTTTTGTAAATTTCCTTAGAAAAATGCCTCGTGAAAGTACGTGTCCCTACCTTGTCTGGTTGGTTAAGAGTCAATTCTGATGATGGTCGTCCGAGTTTCTTGATTTTTACTTTGTCTGCTAACGGCAGAGTTTTAAAATTCACTTTCAGAATAATATTTATACTATTGTTAGTAATTTTGGCATCAACCAACTTAAAATTACACAAAAAATACACACAAAACAGTGAAACCACAAATAAATATCGAGAACAAAACGATATTATACTACACTACACAACCTTTAAAAGCACACTGCGGCTCTAATAACTTGAGCCTTCTGTCGTGTTGTAAAAACCGTTCCTCGCGATTGGCAATTTCCGCGCTCGGTTCGTTTCTTCATATATTTCCTTATGCAAGCAATGGCTCATATGAGCTGAGCCTGCCCCATACTCTGGTTAGAGTTATAAGTTGACGGTCAGTACATTATGCGACTTTATTGTACACATAGCCCTCGCAAACGGGTAATAACTATGTTAAAAAAAGAATAAATATAAAAAAAACTGAAAAAAAATATATCATGCATTTAATTACTGTTACATTTTCCTAATAGTAACTTGGGAGGCTCGAGCCACTGAACCTCTATGGAGCAGCCGCCACTGGTAATTATTATTTTGTCCTAAAAAAACGCTGTGGAAATTATAATTGAAATAAATTGAGTAGATACATATTATCTAATCTATGAATTTATTATATTTTTAAAGTGGTTCATATAACTTCTGGTCAGTTACCTAGTTTCACACACTCTTAAATGTGTCTGTTATTATTGTTAATAAATCTAACGTTTAAAAGTTCTTTGCAATTTAGCATTCTTATCTCTGATCTGAAAGTCTATTTTAAAAATATTTTCAAAGTTTGACCATAGAGAAACTACTCGTAAATCTTTAATAGAGTCTGTAATAATCTCAAAAATCTAAAACTGAATTATGAGATTTAAGTCAGCAAGCGAGAAATATTGTAATATGCATGAAATTAGGTATTGCTCTCTGGTGTGAGAGTGCTGAACAGGGTTGTTATCTTTAAAACAAAATGTTTAAAACAAGTGTTTGACACTTGAAAAAAAAACATGTTTAAAACAAGGTTGTTTGAAATACATTTTAAACAGTTTAAAACATGTTTGTTTTAAGCGTTTTAAACAGTGTTTTACTTTATATTCACTTCAAATGAAAATAATGCTGCACACACTAGTGGGGAAAGTAACTTTTATACTGCTTTGCATGTTAGAAATTCAGGCTTTTTACACGGTCGCAGAAAAATTAATTTTTTTGGGTACCATTATTAATTTACCGTTTTATAGTTTTTCATTTTCTGTAAACAAGAAATGATTCGTAATTAACATAAAATCGTGATTTTTCAGTTAAAAAGATAATAATTAGGAAATATATTTGAATGCCCAATCATATTGGTAGTGTTGATGGCTTTGTAGAATGTGGTTTATTAACATACTAGTCAAATCGTACTGGTCTCTACCATAAGGATATGAATGTAGGTGTTTTTAAAGATTATTTGAGACAATTGTTGGAACTTATTCCGCGCGGCTCAATAATAATGGACTCGAGAAACATTAAAAAATACCAACAGAGTTCTAGGCAAAAAGCCGAAATTGTTCAGTGGCTTTCAGAAAAACAAATAGATTTTGAGGAAAATGGGGAAGAAAGAACCATTAGCCGTAGTAAATTTAAATCTTCTTCAAATCAGTTATGTCTTTGACAAATGAAACGAAATTTTTAAGCACTCAGTAAGATTATTTCAAGTTCCATCGTAGTCTTTCTTCACTGGACAGGTGAGAAAGCAATAAACATAAAACAGAGGGGTTAGAGAGGGTTAAATGCATTTCCAGCTGAAATTATGAGTCATACAAAATAACAAAAACCCATAAAAAAAAGTAAAAAAGAGTAAATAGTTTTTCCCACTGTTTTCCCCAATAATTAAAAAATCAATCAATCAAGGCGTCACAGTATACATTTTAAATCGTGTTTGGATTGCCAGGGCGCTGACAACTCTAATTGACATTTTTTAATTTCTTTCCGCAGCAGATTATTAGGCGAGATGAGTTAATGTTGTTAATGATACGGTAGCTTTTTACAGAATGACGATAGATAATTTTAAAACGCGCTGGCGATCACCAAATGTTACTTTACGCTCGGCTGATCGAAAACATTGGTATTTCTAGTTAACTTTTGATGATTTTTTTCATATTACTAACTGCTTTTCTATATCTCGTAGTGATCGAGTAATTACAAGGTTCAACATATGAATTGGGATTTAGATAATTCACCATGTGATACGGTGCGATGATTAATATACATATAATTTTGATCATTTATCTATGACATCACAGTAAATGGATATTTACGAAAAATCTCAGAACATGCACACATTGCCATTATTTGATCTGTTGTATTTTGTACTCTGGAATTTAATCTTAGAAAAATTGTTTTTATAAGTAAGTGGTTAATTGGAGACAAATAATTCATGGCATTTGAATAGAATAGCATTCAGATATGGGAAAATCACATAAATGTATGCGATTTCATATTAGATATTTAAAAAAATGAAATATACTTAACAACATTATTTAAATACACCCCCTTCTCTTTTGAAGTTGATATGTGGCATCCCATCATCAACAAGCACATACCTTTCCCACATTTAAATTTTTGGTGCAATTTTTCGCAGCTACCCGTTGCAGATATTCAGAATTCTTTAAAGAAATTGTAGGATTTCTTTCATACAGAAAGAAAATTACAGTGTGAAGAAAGAACAGGTCGTGATTTATATTATTTACTAATTTATGTTTTTCCTAAACGCTGAATACCCATCTTCTCTCTTTTTTGATTTTCTAGAGATAGATGTTAAGAAACATTATGCGATATTGACAATCTAAACTTTCTCTTTATATCTCTTCTTTGAGCAAGATAATAAATATAATGTATACATACATAAAATCGTGTGTATAACCGTTAAATTTTAAATTATCATTATTGGAATCTTCAAATCGCCAACAGGTAAATTGATGAATTAAATTGTTGAAACTCAAAGATGAAGTAAATGCTGTGACAAGTAAATTAGTTACACAAGTTTGCACATAAAATGTTTATCGTTATCGCCTACATAATATAGATTATACAGTGTGTCCGTAAAGTATGGAATAAATTCATTATTTCTTAAAACAAAAATACGCAGGAAAAATCCTGGGAACGTCGATTTTTAATTTCAATTGCGCACCTTATCCTTTAGGTTTTTTTGGTTATGACGTCATCACTGTTTCCGTTATGACATCATCGATATTTTTTTTAAATGGAACATCCTGTATTTATCTACATTTTTTGAATCTGCATCAACAGCTGATTCCAAATATGTATCACACTTAGGGTCTAAAATTAATAAGTTGGAAGATACGGTCATTAAAAAAAAGTAAAAAATAACACGTTTTTTATTAATTTTTGAAGTAGGCTAGTTTTTGTTCAGTCTTTTGTTTTATCATCATCGTCTTTGACAGTTAATCACTTAATAATATTTAACCTCAGTACTGGTTCTCAATATATAACAATATATATATCAGTACTGATTGAAGAAGTTTTGCAGAAAGAAATTGAGAAAAAATAGTTACACAAATGCGTAGCATCCCCAGATTACTTCTAGACCATTAGCAAAATCTTTGCAAACTATTTTTTTTCGTATACAGAAGGAAAATTTATCACCCCTTTTTTTTGTTTTCGAAAATTTTGATGTTTTGTGAAATTTAAGTTCTTCATTGTGTAAATTTTAAAATGTCATAACTTTACAAAAAATTCAAATTTTCGAAAACAAAGAAAAACGGAGTGATAAATTTTCCTTCCGATTACAAAAAAAAAATAGTTTGCAAATATTTTACTAATGATCTAGAAGTAATCTGGGAGGCTGCACATTTTTGTAACTTTTTTTTCTCAAATTTGTTTTCAATTTTTTTTCTGCAAAACTTCTTCAATCAGTACTCATAGGCCTTCAAATATTGCTTGGGTTCCATGCTCCAATACTGAGATATGGTACAACCTAAATCCTCCAGCCGCCATCGGGTGATAGGATGCAAACTGAACAAGAAGTATGTATTTTATTTAATATTAAATATGCAGAACGACCCATAACTCAATCGATAGTGAGTAAAATTGAATGAAAAATAGAGAGACTGATACAGTGGAAGATTCATCCATAACAGGTTGCCCAGGTGTTGACGAGGATACAAAATTAAATATTTTACAGCTGTTGAAGAAAATCCACATACCAGCGTTCGCCAGGTTAGTCACGATTATGATGTTATTAAAACGGCAGTACGTACAGTATTAAAATTAGAAAAATGGCATCCCTTTTAGATTCAGATTGTGCAAGAACTAAGTGATGATCTAGATCGGAGGATACCAATTTTGTGAAACAATGATGAATATGTGCAATGGTGATCCTCTTCTGATAAAAAATATTATTTTCTCCGATGAATGCACTCTCAAATTAAATGGTGAAGTCAATCATCAGAATTGTAGATACTGGGCAAGGGAAAACCCTCGATGGAGGCGGGAGCAACACACACAGTATCCACAAACGGTAAATGTGTGGACGGGAATTGTAAAAAGTAGAATCATTGGACTCTATTTTTTCGATGGAACTGTAAACGGACCAATTTTTAATGGGCTATCTTATCCCAACGTTATTACATTTGTTCCCCAGTAGAGTTAGTTCTGGAAATGTTGACCATAACCTGTAGTATCAACAGGATGGTGCGCCTCCCCATTATGCCGCAGACATTCGAAGGTATCGACCAAATATTTCTGAACAGGTGGATTGGTAGACGTGGACCCATCGAATGGCCACCAAGGTCACCGGACCTCAATCCATTTGATTATTTTCTGTGGGGCTATTTGAAAAACTTAGTTTATAAAACCAAACCGGAAAACATTGTTGAATTAAAAGAGAGAATTGGAACAGAAATAAACAACATTTCTCAGGAAACTATAAACAAGGTTCAGCAACACTTTATTCATCGTTTAGGGTACTGTCAGCTACAACAAGGAGTACAGTGGAACATTTACTATAAATTGTTTTTATTATTAAAATTAGTAAATTTTTATATTCAAAATGGCCGTATCTTTCAACATTAATTTTAGACCCTAAGTGTGATACATTTTTGGAATCCAAAAATGGAGAAATACACAGGGCGTTCTATTTAAAAAATATGATATCATAACGGAAACAGTGATGACGTCATAACCAAAAAAAAAATACAGGCTAAGGTGCGCTATTGAAATTAAAAATCGACTTGTCCGAGGATGTTTTCTAAATAGTTTTGGTTTAATAATGAATTTATTCCATACTTTACGGACACACTGTTACTGTATATTATAACAACCGAATAATGACCACATGTAAAAGTCAAAGTTTTAATTTTTCTAATGTGTCAACATATTGTACATAATCAATGATGTTCTGTGTGTCAATTAGTTACTGAAAGTTTTTAAATATTTCCTCCAAGGGAGAAATAAAATAAAATTATGCACTGTGTATAATCCTCGAAAATGTCGTCTTCACAGACATATGCGTCTGTAGTCCCTGGTTGTGCCGTATTAACAATTTCTAAATGAAATTTGCTAATGAATTATTGAGTGTAAACGAGTTGCAGACAAGATATTAGGTGTGTATGCATTTTATTCAGTTTATTGATTTATGTTTATTTATGTGAAATTGCATTCCAATGGTGCCTTCAACACATGGCAGTTTATTTATGTTAATGTTATTATAAGTGTTGTTTAACAGTTGCGAATTGAATTAATGTCGATTCTTGAGTGTAATGCACAACCTACTTATACATCAGACATTTCGTAGCTTGTATGTAATGCATGAAATTTTTTGTGGTATTTAAAAAGCGTTCATAAGTAAATGATATTTTGCAAATTTGAATATATAAATTTAATATAGTTGTTATATAAGTACCTACATACTTATACAAAATTTATGAAAATGACCATCGTTGCAACGAAATATGTTATTCCGTCAGTCACAGAAATTGTTATTTCTGTAGTCACGCAAATGCGCCATAAGTTCCTATATGTAAACCGAAGGGTATGAGCAAAGTTTAAAGCGTATATAACAATGTGAAAATCAAATTTAAAATACAAATATATGTGCAAAAAATATTTTCTGTAAGTAGCCTAAACAATGGAAACAATTTATTTCGAAGAGCAAACGAACCTTTATATTACAGTCGCTATATATATTTGTAATTCCATTAATTCGATACCACAATTTTCTTTTTATAATCTTTGGGTGGGGTCATTGGTAGTCTAAATCCAGATTTTCGGGACTCCATCCCTGTAGCGTCAGCCGCCATCTTGAATGTAAGTGTGAATTAATTCGCTTTTTTTCAACTTTTGACTAAAAATGGTTATAACCAAACTTATCTACAACTTCTCTACCACTTTGGTCCTTTGCATTTTTCGTCTACGACTGATATTTTTCGATTTAAACCTGCTGAAAGCATTATACAGTCAACTCTCTCCCGCATATTTAAACTCCAATTCTCTTACTTTTTATTTCATTAAACGCAGGTTTTGCATGGTGTATGGAATACCTTAAAGTAAATACACGATTAATTGGTGTGAATCAGCGGAGGAATCAGCTATAGAACAAAACATTATTTACCGTTCTTTGCAATCCATCTGGACTTTCCTCTTCACAAATAGAAGCCGTGATATGAATTTCTTGCAAACTCAAAGCTTTCAAACGGTTTTTTCTTTTTTCTCGAATTTCCTCCAAGAATTTTTCACCAAATCTCATTTACTCACACATATTTTTTTCACGAAAATGTAAAAATATAGCGTCTGTTAATCGTCACTATGAAACGAATGTTTTTGTTAACGTTACTACCAAACTGCTTTTCATTATCCACCAAGGCGGAGTGCGGCATTTGTCGTCTGAGCCCGGGACAGATGACACCTTCGGGGGTGTAGATATACCGGCGAAGAAAGAATACCAAGACCGAAGAACATCTGAAGAGGCTGTCCATCTGACAGGGTCCATAAACCAGGACCAGTGGAGGTTTGTCGAATTTCCGTACACCGTCGTATTTGCAAGGGAGTAGACGAGGCTCCGTCCGGGCCTTTACAGATATACATCAGATATAAAGAATAATAATCCTGCACCTGTCTTTTCTAGGCCATCGTCAAAAGAGTCAATCCATATAAAAACAGCCATTTCAAAAATATTTGGTTGCACGACTAATTAAAAAAAATAATTTTTTGCCCAAACATTCCTACATGTATTGGTAGTTGAAAATCAATTTTTTTTAATTTTCACTCAACTTAGTTTTCCGGGTACAACGATTTTTTTCAATATGGTGCACGTCGTTTTTTGCTTATTTTGACATTTACATAATCGTCAATATTGCAAAGTCTATTTGTGCTAGAGACTTGAGTAAAAAATGATTATGTTTCTCATAATTCTATATTTTATCTTGTATACACTTTTCGCCTACATCATCTCCTTATACTTGAAATTTGGTTTGAAATTTAGGGGTGCGTTTGATGAAAAATGCAATTTTCGTGCTAAAAAACATGTCTGAAGGGGACGAGTATCGAATCTCAAATTTTTACTCTCTATTGTAGTCCACTCAAAGAGTATGTTAATGAAGTTTCAAGCTTGATATTCAATTCCCAAATTTTGTAGAAGTCATTGAATATGATTTGTTGCTCAAATTTGTCTATTTTAGGGGTATAATATCTTCAATGGGGAACTTTATAAAAATTAGAAATTCAGATCATGCAAAGCCCTATAGGTGTGCAACATGCTAAAAGTTAAAAATTGAAGTTTGATATTCAACTAATAAGAGAATTAAAGCACTTTGAATTTTACTAAAAAATCAAGAAACAGCTTAGCGATAAATAAATGGTTTTAATATTTTTATCAGTGCTCTTATAGATATATTAATTGAGAAATGTCATATCGTAATTTTTCTAAAATGGTGTAGGAACGACCTGTAGCTGTTATAAGGTGCAAAGGTGTTATTTTCGCAGAATTTTGGAAACTGGCACCAACGCAGTATCACTCGTTGATAGCTTAAAAGACGTTCATGGTCCTGCAGTATGGAAAAACCTCACAAAAACATCACTATTTTCTAAATTCACATCTTGAATAACTTGTAGCGACCATTGTTCATCAATCATAGAGGCATGCAGTGTAGTCATTTTTTTAAATGTCAGGATGTTTTGTGGTATAACTTCGGTTACCAAGAAGTCGGTTGATTCGGAGGTTTTGTAGCGCCTGATGTTGTTTTCATCAAGAGGAACAATCCTGTTTTTCTCTTGTATGAGGCAAAGCTTTGCAGTTTCCAAACCTCTACTTTAATGTCAGTTCATTGGTTTGCACTTCTTACACGGGAACAAAAACATAATTAAGAGATACCAGGAATTTTTTCCAAGCAGTACCCCGTACAACTCATTTGGAACATAATCTGGCTCGTGTAGGCCCTTTGAAGACTGGCTTTGGCTACTTCTCGTTTCGTTGTGCCACCTATACCATTACAGGCATTTTTACCGCGTGAGGAGGCAAAAAAGTTCCATTCTGCTTGGAGCCTAAAATCTTTGAAATAATAGCATGTTAGTCAAATTTTTCTTCTTGTACTGACCGTTGCACCATTACTGAAGTATAAAATTTTATTAACCAGTGGTGCAGACGTTTCGATCTCACTGATTAGGTGTTTTTGAAAAGCATGAACCGTGACTGTGTTGTGTTGTAAATGATTGCTAATCACACACAAGCTTAGATACTTTACTGTACCCTCTGACTTGCAATAATACACAAAAGGGTGTAGCTTGCTGATTAGTCCAGTAGAAGCTTTAAATCGCATCCTGAACCAGAAAACTGTGATTTTCGGAAAAATCTGCAAGTACTAGACACCGCGTTTCATCTAAGTTTTCCTTTTTTTTCCCCAAGTATGACTGAACTTTTACTACAAAATGATGTTTTTCAAGTTCTACAAGTTTTTCAGTAAGAGACCCAATGAACTTACTGTGTCTGCACTACTGAAATCATGTTGTCCCTGTCAGTATTGACCCACTGTTTATAAACAATGCGATATGGCATGTCTACTTTTTCTGCTAAAAGCAATTAAATTAACAATTAACGTTTCATTTCGTCTCCCGGGCAGTCCCCGCCATTCACTGAAGGTGAGCCGCTATATACATTATTTTGAATTTTATGTTAAATTCAGAGTGCTGTAATTTTCTTACTAGTTAAATATATATCAAACTTAAAATTTTAACTGTAAATTGCACCCCTATAGGGATTTATATACTGTGAATTTAAAATTTTTAGGAGCTGCCCCTTTGGAGATATACCCCTAAAATAGCCATGCCATGAGAAGCCATTTTGAACTGTTTCTAAAAAATTTAGGATTGAATACCAATAAGCATACACTTTAAATAGAGTACAGTAGGGAGTAAAAATGTGAGATTTGATACTCATCCCATTCTTACATGTTTTTTAGCACGAAAATTGCATTTTTCATTAAACGCGCCCCTAAATTTCAAGTATGAGGAGATGACGTAGGTAAAAAGTGTATATAAGACAAAATTTAGCTGGTTTTATAAGCAACATACGATTTTTTACCGAAGTCTCTCTAGCACAAAATAAGCAGAAAATGACGTGCCACCATATTGAAAAAATCGCTATACCGAGAAAACTAGGTTGAATAAAATTAAAACAAAAAAATGATATTCAATTACCAATATAATATGTAGATATGTGTGGTGTAGATATGTGTGAGTAAAAAATTATTTTTTTCCAAAATAGTCGAGCAACCACCATTGGATGATTTCAAATGGAATGACCCAAAACCAAGAATAATCGCATGTGCTTTTTATTAGAATAGAATTAATTCATACGTCAAAATCTAATGTCAATATAAAATTAACCGTAGAATTTAGTCGATTAAAAACAGTTTGTCTGATCAATGCGGCTTTTTGATTGGCAGAGCAAGTGGCAAAATTTCAAAAAAAAAAAAAATATCGCTGGACTAGAGCAAATTCCTGCAAAATGACAGTTTCTGAGCAAATTCCTGCAAAATGACAGTTTCTGATTGAGTTGCTTAGTCACTAATAATAACCAAATAGAATTTCTGAATTTTTTTACTCCAAGAAATAATTTTCATAATTTTGCTGTAAATAGCCGTTTTCACTTAGTTGAAGTTGGCAAATTTCGGCTCCATTGCCAGTTAACATAGAAGCAGTGTTTTTTATTTATTTTTAATTGTTAAGGTCACATTCCTTCTAATTACCACGGGGGCGAATAAACTTTCGTATTTAGGTGTTTCATGTTTAAATGTTAAACAATGTCACGTCACTCTCATTTTCTGTCCGACAATTTTATCACGTGGGCGTAGCAACCTTAAAAACAACATATGGTTGTCTGTGTTTATACCAACACCTCGACGAAGAGTTAGCAGACGTGTTTCATGGAAGAACAGCGTCTATTTGTAACATTTATTTACACTTGCAAGTTCACATACATTTAGCGAAACTGATTTAGCAACTTACTTTTATTATTATCGAGTTAAAATGGCAACATGCTAATGAAGTGAGGTGAGGTGAGGTATACATATGTACGTACGTGTATATACATACGTTTACTGCACGATTTTATGTGTAAAGTGCTAACACTCCTTGAAAGCCGTGTTACGGTCTAAAATTAGTTTAAGTTAATTTAGTACCTAATCAATATTTTATTTTCGTTAAATTATAAACAAATTAGTTTTGGGTTAAAATCAAATTCAAATCTATAGTAGTAGAGATATAGTAATTGTGTCATGCGTGAAAGGTGAGAACAGCGATAGTGAGATGCTAGATATAGTAGGGAATAATTAACGACTAGAAGTGTGATCAGTGGGACACATTCCAGCGAATTGTGAAAAATAGTTATAGTGATTTATGTGTCTTTCAAAATTTGGTTATTGTCGCTAGTCGATATATTAAAAATGTTTTTCCTTTTTGGATTACTTTCGTCTGGAGACGAAAATCGTCTTTTTCTTGACGGAGCATAATTGTGTATCCCCCAGGCCGTGTATTGTAACTTTATTTGGAAACGCCTCAACAACACCTAGAGATATGCAACAATTTTATTGAATATATTTATTCTTACATGTGGGAATGAATTTTACGCGTTTGGTTGTTAATTAATTGAAATAATTTGTCATATTGGATATAAAAAAAATATTGTTTTATCACAAAATGCGAGAATAAATTCCTAAGAATCCTGCTTATCAGTATAGACGAGTTTTTACTAAAAATCCGCCCACAACTCGCTGAAACGCTGTCACCTGTCAATTCACTAGGCGCAAGTGTAGACATCAACCAGACGTCAAATCCACTCTTTATTATTTTGTGTATAATTAAGTTTGGACATCCTGCCGTTTATTACCAAACTACCGTATAACTTTCTATGATACACCGGTTTTTTCATATATCTGAGATTTTGTTAAACTTTAATTGTGGGTAAACATTCTTATTAACAATTTGAATTTATATTACATCAATATTATTATTGTTCTATACAAACTTTTGTGAGAGTAATATAATATTTGAATACATATTTATCTAGTGGGTATTACGTACATTCGATTTTATTATTGTCAACGAAAATACACAATTTTCTTATAATGCCCCAGCATGCGCCTTTAATAAATATCTTTATTATCTCAGCGTACGAAAAATTGTTGATGAAAGAAACTAGTTTGTTTGGTATAGTTTTAGATAAACAATAATTCCCAGTTATTGTTATTTTCAGTTGTTTTGGGTAATTTGTTAAAACTTAGGTTTATTATATTACTTAGTTTAAAAATTTGTCTAAACGTTTTATTTCATTTGTTCACATTACTTGGACTAATTTTTTATGGTTTAAATGATTGATATTATTAGTACCTAATTAGTTATTAAAAGTGCCAAGCATTCCGTAATATATTATTTCCATTTCATTGAGTTAAAACGAATCTTTCATTTTCTTTAGTTTTACCATCAATATTTTAATAATATTGTTTTGAACATTTCGAATTTAAATTTCGAAGTTTTCTGGACATGAACCCTTATTTCTTGAGTATAAATTAAACTACGTGGCGCCCCTTAAGGTATAATAAGATTTGCTTGATTTACTTTTAAAGTATTATGTAATAACAACCAGATAAATATATTTTTTCTTAAAAAAAAAGAACCACACCCTATCTCACCGGAGACTAGTCATAGCCGGCACGTGTGTTCATTCTTCTTGGGAAAAACTGTTTAATTTAAAAACAAATTAAGTTCCTCTTCTTGGTAAAAGTTAAAATATAGAGTGGAATGAAAAAATAATATTAACTGAAAAAATTTTTTGTTAATTATTATTTACTAACTTTTACAAATCTTATCACAGATAAGTATAACATATATCTTTTTAAACAATTATTTTCCCGGCTATTTGCCAAAACGCTGAAACTTGGGTTACAAAAAAGATAATATGCACATTATGTTCAGTACAACTGACTCAATAATGTTATTTTTAATTTCAACTATTCTGTTTAGTAAAACCAAAAATAAATAAAACACAAGGTACTCACCAGTTGACACTCACTTTAAAAAACTTTAAAATATCTACCGACACGTACTTCTGCTTGCATTGCGTCATCAGGGTAGCCAGCACATTTAAAGAATCCAAAGTAAGAAAACTTGTAAACCATAATGTAATAAACATTAATGGCTTCAGAGAACAGAATAATTGAAATTATATAGTGGAAATACCCCTTTGGGTCGAATAAAATAATTTAAAAACAAATTAAGTTCCTCTTCTTGGCAAAAGTTAAAATATAGAGTGGAATGAAAAATAATATTAACTGAAAATTGTTTGCTAATTATTATTTACTAACTTTTACAAATCTTATCACAGATAAGTATAACATATATCTTTTTAAACAATTATTTTCCCGGCTATTTGCCAAAACGCTGAAACTTAGATTACAAAAAGATAATATGCACATTATGTTCAGTACAACTGACTCAATAATGTTATTTTTAAATGAGAACATATCCTGCTCTAGAAGTTGTAGCAATTCTTGTTCATATGACATTTCCTTGTACCTATATGTATATAGAAATTGTGCCCAATTTATTTGTCTTGGCCAAAAATATGAAGCATTTTTAAGTTCAAATTAAAATGATCACGTATTCGGTTGACAATTGAATTGTGACGACTTACAATTCTGAAATGGTTGAGAATGACTGAAAATGAAAGGTAGGATTAAAACATGAAGGTCGAGGTCGATGTGTTTGAAACTCGAACATATGGTGTACATTTCAAATGCAATCTTGAATGTAATAAATATTACTCTACTTCGTATAGTATATCGTACAAACAAATAGTATTGTACATTGAAAGTAGTATTATGCAATACGCTGCATTACTATGATGTTAAATATAATGAACTGCAGTATTTCACTGTAATCCTTGTGCAGTAACTGCAGTATTGTACAGTAAAATGCAGTTTTGCGCAGCATAAATTGTCATTTAACGTAGGTCTGAATACACTGATCCCAGTACATAGTATAACCTCGGAGGGTCCTTCATAATTTTGTCACATTGCAGTAACATACAGTGCGGACGTTGGCTATGGGACGCACCGAAGAAAAAAATCCCCGATTGTCCTCGGCCAAAAACCTCAGTTGGGTCACCTAATTTAAAAGTGCATATTTTCTGATAGTTGCCTTTTTTTTAGGATTCTAATTCTCCTTGAAATTCTGCATACAGCAATATGCCGTTGTGTGATGTTCATTTGATTAGTTAGCGACATTATTGGTATTTATGGAAAAATACTGATTTATGAAATACTGAAAACAAGAATTGTAGATAGTTGCGAAATTTTATCAATTTATTTGAATCAAATTAATGTTGACAGTTTGCTGCAAAGTCAATTTGTCAGTGGTTAATTGTTATTATTTATTGCCACCGATCTAGTGAAAAATGATTCGTTACTTAACAGTAAGGCCAGAGTCACACTGATCCACCGCGATCTATCTTATCAATTACCATCGATCAAATTTTCAACATAGGAAATATAATTCATTACTTAGGTCATACTAAACCAGTGGCTATAGTCCTATGTTGGAAATTTGGTCGATGGTGGATGATAGATAGCGGTGGATCAGTGTGACTCCGGCCTTACTATAAATTTTGATTGAGGGGATATAGCGACAGGCAGCGTATATAAGTCTGTGTTTTATTTAATGTTAAATATCCCAGTTCCACAGCACAACACAACATTTTTCTGAAAGGTGACACTAAGTTGAGAGAAGCGGTGGTGTCGTACACACCGAAACGTGCCCGAAGAAGCACAATTAAATAAGTTGTTGCAATTGCAAGAAAATCCACATAGCACTACACGAGTATTAGCTGCTGATAATAAAATCAGTCGATCTTTTCTTGTGCAGCACTTGTAAAAACATAAATGACATCCGTACAAAGTGACTTTAGTTCATGAGTTGAACGAAGACAATGCTGATGTTAAGATTGAATTTTGTGATAACACGATGGAGAGGTGAAATGCTGATGCTGATTTTGCCAACCGTATTATCTTTTCTGATGAAGCTACATTTTATCTTGGCGGAACGTTTAATAATCAAAATTGGTGCTATTGGGCTTCCCAGAATCCACACTGGATGATGGAGGCCCATACCCAATATTCAGAAAAGTTTAATGTTTGCACTGGCATTGTTGGGAATAGAATTTTAGGGCCTCATTTCATTGAAGGAACACTATCAGGTGAAAAGTATTTGGAACTACTCAGAGACCATCTCGTTCCTGATCTAGACGTGCTGTACCCAAATCACGACGACCATCGAGATCGGTCCCAATAATGCTTTGTGGTTCCAGCAAAATGAGCATCCATTTTTCCTGCGCGCTGGATTGGGAGTCAACAATAGAATGGCCGGCACGGTCACCTGACCTCACGCCTTTAGATTTTTTTGTGGGGTTATCTTAAGAGTAAGGTCTACTTTAACAGACCAAATTTCATTAAAAGAAAGAATCCGAAATAAAGTCCTGGCGATGCTTCAAAATGTTAGGCAGGAATTATTCATTCATCGACTTGCCTTCTGACAAGAAGTAAATGGGACCCAATTTGAACACTTGAATTGATAGTTTAATGTTTTTCGAACTGATATATTATTTATTTGGTAATCTGTCAACTTGTTATTCATTTGTTTTAAATATATTGATAAAAAATCCGCAGCTATATAAATTTTTTGTTCACATCACATCACACAACCGTATATTCCTAGGCAGAATTTCAAGGAGAATCAAAATTCTTAAAAAAAGTGGTGGTTGCCATTTAAAAGAAATTGCTATGACGTTTTTGCTGAAAGGGGTGGGGACAAAAACATGACAATAATCTTCATATTGGAGGGAATTGAAGGTTAATGCTAAATACCTAAATAATAGGCGTGGTTTTTTCCATACTATTCTGATTCTAGAATCCTATTCTGTCCTTATTTTACTCATCATTCGATCGATTTCGATCGCAGCACATGTTGTACGAGTAGCCGAATTCTGGTTAAAATTAAACACCGAATGTTTCCTGAATTTATAATAGCGCAAAATAATATACACCAATTAAAAATACATACATACATACTTCATTAAAAAATGAAGTAAATCCGAACAAACTCCTGATTGACTGCAATTAAAATATCTTTCTGGTTTCGACGTCAATGCATGTTAGGTCGCAGTGTCACGCGAGTACTATGATCTAGTTAATTAAACCTACACTGACATAATTTCAGCACGTGTCAAGTACACTGAGAACACATGCAACGAAAAAAAATATATAAATAAAAGTACATCATTGAAAAATATATTGCAGAGAATATTTTAAACTTTAATCACAGATATCCCTATAAATTTAGCACACCTTGTTTCTAATAAAACCTTATATTAAAAAACAAATTATTATGATATGACTTCTCAGGGACTGCTTTACAAATCTATACATAAAAATCGCATTTTATTCCTGAATTCCCAAATTTTTAAAACATCGATTGCCTAGAAAGACGAAAAATTATTAATCGTTACCTAATAATAATAATTAATGTAGGTATTATGGATATTTTCAAGCTTTTACATTGTCGTTTACATCAATAGTAATAGTTAGAGTTCGTATGTATTTATCACTATAATTGACTGTCGATCACGTTCTATATGACAACATAATATATCGACCAGTATTTGATAAATTTGATCTCATAGTATTTTTCTTCTTTAGAAACTATTCTACGAAGATAACCCAAGCATGTGTTAAAAATTATCTATAAATTTTGGACGCCAAAAATATGGGCCCCAAACGTACCTTAAGTAGCAGTAATGTAAAATTTTATTACTAGCTAAATGTCGGCTCAGTGTTTGCTTATACGTTAGGCTTGAGACTAAGGTGTCGCGGGTTCGAATCCTGGCTAGGACATGGATGTATGATGGCGTTTTTAAAATACCGAGATGGAAGCACAGTTTGCTAGTGCTTGTGTGGCAGAACACGGCTGCTCTGTCTATTTTTGCTGAGTTTGAGTCTCAGTCGCGGCATCTGGCAAATGTCGGAGGGAATGGTTGTTGTCTGTGTGTGTGGCTGTCCTGGTTGAGTGGTGGAATAGCAGAGTGCTAAACTCCGCCAGGACGTTAATATAAATAAGACATTAAAAAAAGTGTGACGTAATCAAGTGCCAGTTTTTATTTTATGTTGTTTTTAGTCTCCCATGATACCCGTTTCTTCACGCAAATATGTTCAGAACTAAAACTGCCACCAGTGTTTGAAAATGCTATTCGAAGTTTACTTTAACTAGCTAGATGTTATCCCCAACATTGTCCATTGTGAAATAAAAAATGAACCTTGGAACCTTTGATGTGAAGATAACACTGACCTAGTTGTCCACGAGATACCAAAACAACATATACTGCACTTGACGCGCGTTTCGCCAACCAAGTAGGAATCATCAGGAGATTATTAAAACTAACCTTATGCTAACAACGTATACTATTTATACCTAAACTATACTAATCAATAAAGCGGGCTATTTGGGATAGGCCCTCTGTCACTATTCATACCATTTTTACACTTTGTGAGTTCCAAGCTTTCAAATGCATCGAGCTGTCTAGTATTTGTTTCATTCCTAATTAATCTTTAATTGCTAATATCTACTTTATGATTGTTCTCAAACGCATGCTAGGCAACACTATTTAAAATTATCTGTTCTACCATATTTGAGATGGGCCATATGCTCTTTGAATCTAGTTTAAATCGATCGTCTAGTTTGTCCAACATACTTTTGGTTACAGTACTTACAGCTAATTTTGTAAATCCCCGACTTTTCGTTTGTTTCAATTTTGTCCTTTGGATTGTTTAAAAGTTGTAGTTTATTTTCCGATGAAACAATCAGTCATATCTTTAAAAACCTCTCCAATACCACGGATGAATAGAGGGTCGAATAGATCGATATAAATTTCGTATTTTCTCTTTTATTTTGAATGGTTGAGGAATTTCGATTTCAAATTTCTGATTAGTAACTTTCTAGAAATCTATTACCAAGAATGATTACTGAAGTAAGAAATGTACTTAAATCCGGCAACAACTTTATTACGTCAGCTTTAAATAGGAAGTTACATCTATCTACTTGACTTATCACATATCAAAATGGTTAACAGAGGAGTTCGAAAATTTACCTTTCGCACCACCTAAATTCTCTGTGATTAATTCGAATGAGTTCATTAATAAGGTGAAAAATATTCAGTTGCAAGAAGGTGAAATTTTGATCTCCTTTGACGTTTGTTCATTGTTTCCAAGTGTTCCGATACCACAGACCTTGGATTACCTTAAGGATCTACTCGAATTAAACAAAATCAGTCAAGATGTAGTAAAAGAATATCTTCAACTCTTCGATCATGTGTTTATGATCGAAGCTTCAACTCACCAAACTTTGCATGAAACAAAATTGCTTTCGATTCAACGATAATTTGTTCAAACAACATGAAGGAACAGAAATGGGTAACTCTTTGTCACCATTCATTGCCAGTCTTCATGAACATATTTGAGACAGATGCAAAAGAAGATTCGAGTATTTACCCAGGGTTTGGCTCAGGTATGTGGATGATATTTTGTTCTACGAGCGTGCGGAAAAGTTTAGTTTTCCGCACGCATTATAATTTCGAAAGTTGCCATTTTTTGATGTATTAATAATAAGAAATAGCGAAAATAAGTATGAATTTGACATATACAGAACAAAATACCAATACTCTAATCTAAGATATATTCCTAAGGACTCTCACCATTGTACTCAACATAAAATGGCGAGTTTTAATTTTTTAGTTCATCGTCTATTAAGCGTCCCCTCAATAAGAAGAGGTTTGAAAATGAAAAGACATTAATTAAGGGTATAGTATACCGGCGAGTAATGAATATTCTGTAAGTTTAATTGATAAAATAATTAGGAAACGAGAATTGAAAGAGACTTCGAAAATCCTCGACCTTTTAAAATGAAAGGGAAAAATCCGAAATTTGTTTCGATTTTATTCGACCCTCGATTCACCCATGGTATTGGTAAGATTTTTAAAGATATAGGTATGACAGTGGTTCATTTGTAATCAAAAGTAGGTTGGACAAATTAGATGATCAATTCAAACTAGATTCAAAGAGCATATGGCCCATTTCAAATATGGTAAAACAGATAAGTCCAGTTTGCCCAACATGCTTTTGAGAAGAACCAAAAGATAGATATTAGCAATTTAAGATTAATTAGGAATGTAACAGCTAGACAGCTGGATGCATTTGAAAACTTGAAAATCACAAAGTGTAAAAATAGTATAAATAGTGACAGAGGGCCTTTCCCAAATAGCCCGCTTTATTGGTTAGTGAGTCATGGTGACAATAATTTAGATATAAATAGGATACATTTTTAGCATAAGGTTAGTTTTAATCATCACCAGATGATGCCAACTTGACGAAACGCGTCGTGTAGTAGCTGGTGTTTTGGTGTTTCGTGGAAACCAGTGTTATCAAATAACCAGGTTACTTACCCATTCCACATCGAAAGTACGGCCAGAGTAGATTGTAAAAATCGTTGGAGTATGTTCAGGTAAAAAACGTTTATTCTGTAGATTTTTTTTAATAAGCAACTCATGAAGCTAGGTTTATTTAAAATTGAAAGTTAATGTTTAGACAACATTTCCGAGACTGCATGCAAAATGGTCTCTACAAGTAGATAAGAAATAATTTGTTTAGCTAAATTTGTGAATCTGGTCGGAAAAATTGATAATATGAACAAAAAATGTAAGCTAAACATTTAATAGAAAAACCTTCAAATTATGTACCTACTACAGCTTTTAAATCTTACCAGCCTCGGGTATACTTGTAAATGAGTGTTCATATTGTTTTTACCTCTGCGAAAAAAACTGTTAATACTATGTATTTTGATAGTTAAGCATGCTGGCCTGGCAGCGTTTAGTTTCGTGCTAGCCGATAAATTATTTCTGAAAGGTGAAAATAGCAAACAATTTCTAGTACAGTTGAAATGCCTACAAGAAATAATTTTCTTCCGTGTATACTCACGTGAACTTTGTCTTTTTACGTCTGTGAAGAATTAGGGCTTGTAAATTTACCGTCTCTAAATTTATATTTATACAACAAATAAACGGGAAGCGTTTCAGATATGTTGTCGCTATATTTATTATTCTAGTGGTTAAAACTGCACTTGAACGTTTCCATCTGCGATTAATGGATGTGGCATTAATGTTAATATTAAAATACAGCATATCGTATTTTATTAATTTTTTTGGTAAAAATTAAATGAAAAAGTAAAGTAAGATTCAAAATATATCACAATTTGCTAAATAGAAATGCCAACTCAATTTTTGTTGTGGCAAAACTTAATCAGATATTGCACGCGTGAACGCAATGCTTCTCATCTGTAGCACATAGACGGTAATTGGTCAGCGCTTCAGCCGGAAGTCACCGTTGACCCACCGGGATGACCTCTGCATTCAATTTACTGTTATAGGCCAGTCAGGGTTACCTATAGTTGGTGGCGCTCTCAGATAATAAAGGTATGGTAATATCCTTTTTTATAAGTAAAATTCGGTACCTTATATTTATTATCTAACTATAGTGACCCTGTCTGGCTCATTACCTTTTTAGCAAATTGTGACATATTTTGAATCGTACTTTACCGAATTGTGAATATTAAAAGGTTACATTAGCGCGAGATATGACGTGTGTATTTTAAAAAATAACCTAAATTACTTCTTAATCTATGCATACGTAAACGAAATCAGCTACGACTTTTTACTGGTATTTAGATAAATTAGTACAAAATACGCTATTTTATTGGTATTTCAAGTTTTCACAGACAAACATTAAAAAAACAAGCTCAGAAAATACACAGACATTCACAGAAATAATATACAAATCTTCGGCAAAGATTAGAAATTGTGTAGAAATTCCATCAGCTGTGACTGATGTCAACATAAAAACAGCGTAAACCATTGAGTCCAGATTTGAGCATTTTTGCTCGAACAAATAGAACGCGTCAAACTTTTCCCGCGGCTTGTCGGAATTGCTCAAATGAAAATATTGTTTTCCGAACATTCAGTTTGGATGGATTTGAACGGGATTACAGAGAGTTTGTGGTAGCATTCGAACATGTGGGAATACATGGGAACATAACGAATGCAATGAGTGGACTGAACGAGCTTTAGTTTGGATTATTTGTTCGTGTTTTTTCGTGCGCGCTCGGCTCGTTCTGTTCGTTTGGGCAAAAATGCTCAAATCTGGACCCAGCTTTAAAGTAAGACTCAGAAAATTTTTTCATCAGTTTATCTAAATTTCATATAAAACATTTTTAGAGTCAATCTCATTTCCAACTTTTTATCTTTTGTTAAATTTTGTTAATTTACACAATGGGAAACGAATTTAATCATCGTGACAGTACAAATAATTTTTTGTGCTGTCATTTTTTTCTAACACGTTTAAAAATGTTCCAGGTTTTTTACCGTAAAACATTTGTTCATGTTGTTATTGAAATAAATACCAGAGAGTTTAAATTTTTAAATACTGTCGATAAGCAAATAAAAAATGTTGGAAATGATCTAATACCTACTAATTGCTTCAGAATGAATTCAATTTTTTTTCAAAGCTTTTTCCTTGTATCACACTTTCAAGCAAATGTTTTGACTACAAGTCTCGTTATTATTTATAAACATAACAATTTGTTTCCGAGTACTGATCATGTGACGTAAGATTTAATGAATTATGTCACGGAACCCCGCCTCATTTATTATAGCGAATATAATTTATCCTAAGATCCTTGTCGTTTTTGTTTGCATTAAATAGTTTTAGATGATCAATTAATTGTCTAGCCACTGTCTGTGAAAGCGGCGGGATCGGTCTGTGGTCTGTGAAATGTTAAAATTCTATCCTAATAGTTTTTGTTAAACACTAACTTTGCAACATTGGAGTTTCATTTCTAGTGCTATTTTCCATCAGTTAACGTTAAAAACATTAATTTTTTATTGTTTACTGATGAAAATTGTAATTAGTTTTTGTTACCCATTTTTGAACTTAGCAATATCTCATTTAAACAATTTATTTTAAATTTAAATTTAATATAACACATAATCCTCTAAAGATTAAAAGGGGACTTACTTATGCACTGTTGGAACACTAAAGAAGTTTGTTTTTAAATATTTGATCATTTTTTAACATACCGGATTTATTGACTAATAATAATAAATTAAAACTAAATGCGATGCTATGCAAATTTTCTGTGAGCAGTTTGAAGTCGCCACTACAACAACATATTTTGTTTATCCACTTTTCTCAGCCCTATTGCGAGTTATACAGGGTGGGGCAATAGTGCTTCCGACTTTGATATCTCGAGTTCTTTGATAGCTAAAAAAATTGATTTAAAAACAGGTAAACTAAACAAAAAAGTCTATAACCGGAAATTATTTTCAAATATACAGAGAAAATTCAGTTCAAAAAGTTGTAAATTTAAAAATCCTTTTTGGCCACCCTGTATACTTTTAGGAAGTGAAAATCACGCTGTCTCATAACTGGTACTAATATATTTTTCTTAAAATTGATAGTTGTGATTGTAATGATATTTTTAATATACCTACACGTGTAAATGCTATAATTTCAACAAAAAAAATCATTACATCCAAGTGGTTGGGAGAAGGTTAATAATACAGGAATGAAAGGAGGCCACAAAGAGGTTTTAAAAAATGTTTTGATATACATGGCAATTCATTTAAAAAAAATGTTAGTTGACCCTGTAGAATCGTCTTGGCTCAGCCTATCATAGAACTCGACATATCGAAGTCGGACGCACTATTGCCCCACCCTGTATATTAAAATTAAATTTTAATTGTTAGTTGATATTACTCTATTACTCAAAGTATGTTAAATGCAAAATAATTTTAATGCCGATTTATTTAGATTCGTGAGGAAAACTTAAAAATTTTTGTAACGTTTCAGTCTCGTCTCAGCTGTACCTATAATATATATACAAATACAGGGTGTCCCAACCAAAAGTAGAGAATTGAAAGACCTTTCAAAAGATGTATCACTCGACCCCCTTTGTCATTTGAATTTTTTGAGGGGGGTGGCCGTGTAGGGTAGAGGGATGATGATAGGTATATAAGTATTACATTAAAATATGTCCCCCTTGGAAACAAGGTCGACGTGTTTCACCAATTTTTCAAAAATTTTTTATCCAAAGTTATTAAGGGTGCCTACTTTTGGTTGGGACACCCTGTATACATACTGAACTTACCGTTTGCTTTATAAATCTTGGGTTAGGTTGAAATAATTTATGTGAACAAACTGACAGCAATAAGTCTTATTATAATTAGTAATAAGGTTCACTACTTTCAGTTAGTTCATTCCCTTAAATCAGTTCGAAAAAAATACGGTTAATAAAATTAAAACACTTAAATCTATGGTAAAATGTGATAAAACTAAAATTTCTATTTAGAATTAATCGTTATTGGCGACCCCCATCACACTCTTTCATTCATAAATACGAAGATTTTGAGGATCGCCAATGAGGGATCAACAGTGAGGTCACAGAAAATATCGAGCTGTTTCGTTCATAAATCTCGAAGTGTCCATTCTGTATAACCTGTATTCTTGTAACTATCTGCCCGACAGCAGATGGCGTCAATCGCATTTGTAAGAAAAAATACATGCAAGAGGATTTAAACATTCAGTCGCACACAGAAATAGACCACCAATATGGCGACTTTCAGTGATTCGCTTGGAGCGGATTGGTCGAAAAATTACCACCACAACGATGTCCGTGTCTCCACAAATCGAAGTACAGCAAAATGATAAAATAGCATTTTTGAAACATTTTAGCCTTCTTGGTCACGTTTCTGCATACTATTTCACTAGTTTTCAAGTCTTAACTTATTGGTCAATTTATACAGGGTGTTTCAGGATTAACTGGACAAACTTAAAATCTGAATTTAGGACCTCAAAATAAGAAAAAAGTTTCCAATGGACGTATGTCCGGAAACGCTTCGTTAAATTTTCTATTAATAGGAACGAT
This sequence comes from Rhamnusium bicolor, assembly GCA_029963845.1. Lineage (NCBI taxonomy): Eukaryota > Metazoa > Arthropoda > Insecta > Coleoptera > Cerambycidae > Rhamnusium > Rhamnusium bicolor. Next base: position 229,580 of record JANEYF010002564.1, on the reverse strand, counting down.
TCTAAAGCATTTTTTTCAATCATCTCTTATCGGTAAAATAGGCGAAATCATCGGTCCCCATTTTATTTTTTTATTCGAACTCTTTAACGAACCTGAATTTTATCATATAAAATAATATATCATATAAAAATATGGTTTGGAAAGCTTGATTTATTTAGAAACTCTTGTCTCTTATTTTTTCCTCAAACTAATGGTTTTTAAATAAAAAAATAAAATAGTCTCAATCAACACGGTTATTTGAGAAATTTCATTATTTAATAAAATGGAAAATGCCTGGTAGGCTGCTGTCAAATAATTTTTATTTGTTCTGGATATTTTCCAATTTATTAAATAATGCAATTTCCCCAATAATCATGTGGATCCGACACTATTTTATTTTTTATTCAAAAACAATCAGGCCCGTATACATAGCGACTCGCCAGCCGCCACTCAGCAATAAGTGACTTATGTATTTCACACATAGGGTTCATTCATTGTTGGTGGCGGCTGTCGAGGCGCCGGAGAACGACTATGCATACGAGTTTTAGTTTAATGAAAAAATAAAAGAGACAATCTTTTCAAGGTACATTTGTGTATGATAAAATTCGGGTCCATTAATAAGTTCGAAAAAAAATAAAATAAAATGGGGGTTGCTAATTTCTCCCATTTTACCGATAAAGGATGATTGAAAAAAAATATTTAAAAGCGGTCTTATTAGTGGAAATTCTCTACCAAAATTCATTTTTTTATATTTTTCCAAATTTGAGAAAAAAAAATTAACCTAATTTTAGCCTCCATCTTTGGAGGGACGTAATTCTTTAACGAAGCGTTTCCGCGGCATACCTGCATACGAAACTTTTTTCTTATGTTGAGGTCCGGAATTCAGATTTTAAATGCAGTTAATCCTGATGGCGTAACATGATTTTACATTCGTGTTTTTTTTTATCTCGTCCGTGATCTCATTGATGATGTTTTCATAAATTTGTAATATTTTGATATTTTCAAAATGCCATTATTACAGCTATAAAAATTTAGGGATTTCATACGACCAACTTATTCTACAACTATGCTAAAATTGAACAAAATCCGAGAGACCAACTTTCAAAATGTTACTTTTTGTGGTTCATTTGGCGTGGACTGACCCTGTTATGTCTTGTGAACGTAGGTGTCTAATTATTGAGCACATTTTAACAGAAATTCTTTAGGCTCGTTGGTACCATATGCTATGCTGTTTGATTTAATTACATTGAATGAAATTCGATATAGATGATCGAAATGACCTAATAAAATTAAATTAATCTCCATGTTCCAGTTTTGTCCGCGTAGTGTGCACCCGTCTTTATATGCGCTATGAAATTTCTTGATTTTGAACTCGATTGAACTGTTAATTTTATTTAGTAAATGAAATAAAATTGGGGTTAAAATGTTTGTTTTATAGCACAGATGTTTAGTACGTTTAGATTTAACGATAAATACAATATTATTAGAACTATATTTTTGTCTAGACAATATATTTAATGGAATCTTAAGAAATTAATTCTAAACGTACCTACTCTAGGCTGTCATTGACACTAAAATAATTACCTATGGAAGAAGGATATGTTTCTATTTATAGTAACATTAATTATACTTTGATATTATTAAATGGACACATTTAACTCGTAATTGGACAGTTCATCGGCAATTCAATTGTAAAAAATAGTAGAAAGTGGATAACGAGTTGAAGTAAAAAAAATCTTGAGGAAGGAAGTAAAATAAACATGATATAAAATGTGCGTATCTTAAAATAATGTTTACTTTGAACGTTTATCTATAAAAGCTGGCATTTTTGAGTTTGTCTCATATTATTGTGTATATACTTGTACTGATACTTGTGAAATTAGAAAAGAAAAATGTAGGTGGACTTAAGCCCTCTCCAAACAACATTTTAAGTTGTCGAGATGCTGACGAATGTGAAAGAGAATTGAGGTTTGTTCTCTCTTCCTGCATTTTGGTGCAGAAGTATAGAAATTACTGTATAGTCCATTGCAGAGATATAAGAGATTAAAAAAATACGATAAAATCAGTGACAAAGTTGATGATTTTATGGTTTTTTATATTTCCCATATCTCTGCAATGAACTGTATTTGTTTGTTTTTTTAATAGTTTTATTTACTTCATTGGCTAAAGAGTTAGATGTGAATGAAAAATGAATAAACCGTATTTCACCTTTAAAAAAGTTTTAAATTTAATTTTAATATCGTTTTTGCATCGATCTGAGGAAAATTTACCATTGACGAAAATCTGGGCCAAAACAAGTTTTAGTTCACTCGATGTTAGCAGAAACGATATAATGTTTCAACTCTAACCTTGCGTGTGCTAAGATAAGAAAAACTGGATTATCTCAAAAGTTCTGAAATTAAGGCTAATCAATATAATATATATATCTAGATTGCAGGCTGTTTCAGATGACATACAATATAGATAATAATAAAGTCCATTTGTAAAAGCTAACATTGCGTGCCCAAAAAAATCAGTTAGGTAAATATTAAGACAATCGTGTACGCTTTTGCTCTATATCTTCAAGAAAACAAATGTAACAATATTCTAAAATCAATTAAAAATTAATTTTCCAGTTAATAAGGATTGGGACCGCAGATTTTTAGAATTGTAGACTCACGAGCCGAACTTTGTTTCAGTCTAAATAACTAGGAAAACCCACAGGATATTCCACCCCAAAATCAAAAGATAACGTTTACACCACAATTTGAACGGATCTTAAAATGTCTCAATTTTTCATGCAATTAAGATGTCGCTATCGCTAATAATTTGATGCACAATCTATTCCCATGAAAATATACAGGGGATACTATATTAAAAACAAAGGTTTAGTTTGCTACACTTTTAAAATTTATTTTGTGTATTCGAAAGTATTTTTTAAAATATCCCTCTTATAAATCTCTACAATATTTATGTTTACTGTTTTTTTCTACCACTTCAAATAAACGACCTACCTTCCTTCCACAGGTTGGTGGCCCACCCTGTATTCAAGCTGTGCCCACTCCTGTTTCCGTAGTGGTTGTGCGATAGAAAATTTCATATAAGTAATTAAACCGATAAAATACATAGACACAAATAAGTGCATACACTGTTGGTCTCGATTTCATGCAACACCTGCGTTTAATGCGATAAAAAGTAAGATAATTAGAGTTTAAATATGCGGGAGATAGTTGACTGCTCCGTTGCCACTAAGGGCGCCCGGCGCGAAAAAAATGCGCAAGTAAATGTAGAATTCAGCCGAGGACCGGAGATGCCGCAATAAATAACACTCATTCTTCTCGTTTACCGATGTCGCAGAATATCAGACTCAGTGCCGATGTGGCAGAGCAACATGCTTTGTCGTCTACCAGTTTTCTATTATTCCATTACCGTCTGCTAAATTTAAACACCTTTACACATAACAGGTAATACAACCCCCTGTATTCCTGAAGGTACCTTATATAGGAGATGCTACACATTCAGAGACAATGGACAGACACACACCCAATGTCCGAGTAAGCTAGGATTAATTTCTGGTTTAGAATAATCATAGCTCATCGACCGCGGATCGAACCCGGTACTCCAGGGCGAAAGGCAAGTGTCCTTATGACTCGACCACGCCACACAAATTAAACGCAGGCTTTGCATGAAATCGAGTCCAGAAGTGTATATGATTAAATGAAAAATTTAATAAGAGAAGTTATTGGGATTAAAACTAAAACTTTATTGTAGTATAATAAGTTTCGAAAATATTAGGACACCGCTTAGGTGTAGGTTTTTTATGTCAAACCAAGTCGATTAAACCCAAGAAGTAGCGGTCTATCTTTTTCGTTTTTAAGATACAGGATGTTAAAATTAAAATTTGGTATATGTTCGATACTTACCACCACACATGTAATTACAACCCCCTTTACCCCTGAAGGTCTGAAATGACTGTGCAGGAGAGGGTTACATATTAAGAGACAACGGACACACATTCAATATCCAAGTATACTGGGATTAATTTCTCTTTCCGAAAAAATCCCAGTCCTCGACCGGGAATCGACCCGGGATTTCAAGGTTTCGAGGCAAGTACGTTACCTCTAGACCACGGAGCTATATTAACCATATTACCGTTTCATGAAATTTTGGCATAAACGGAATGGTATTTCTTCCTGAATTGTAATGGTATTTCCAGCTATTTCGAATTTTTGCAGTTGTAAATCGCGTATTTCTCGAAACGGTTGTATTGTATCGTGTTTTAATGAGTATACCTTTTTTGTGAAGAATTGAATTGCGCCTTAAACGTAATGTCCAAAATCTAACATCAAAAAAGTTATGGTTTAAAGTGTCAGCGAAAAACTGTAACGTACGAACCATTTTCATTCTTAAAGTACGCCTTCGATATCAAAATTTTCTAACAGTAGGTAGTTAAAGAGCGTATTGAAAATACTGAAAGTTTCCCAAAGTAGACACATTTACATTAGGATCACTTCTTTGTCTGTAGAAAGGTCTACTATATGACACATAATATTAAATCCCAGATTATTATTTAAAACTGTTTAAAATTTTTGTTTCACATGGTCCGCAGTGGTTCCCTGATAACTGGAAAATAAATTGGCGTAGGACGTGCACAACATTCATTGGGTCATTTAAACAAAATTGTGATGTTGGTTAGCACTTAAGACTGTGTATCGATGGCTGAGGGATTTCGTGAAAAATTTCTATGTATATAGGCCAAATTTAATGAATAGTTGAATCCATAAATGCCGAATTGACATCTTTTCACAATAACACAATAAAACGTCTAAGACTCTATCGATTGAAATGCAATCGTAAACTGCTGATCCTCAGGGTCGAAAGCTCACACGTGTCTTCAATTGCGATGGTGGGGGTTCTGTTTTACACGTGTCTGCTTGTTTATTTAATTTGAACTGTGACATATAGATGTTTTCAGTTTATAAAAGACCTTTTACGATCGTACAAAATTACATTTAATTTAGTGCTTTGTTATTTAATTTTAGATAATTCGTATGGGATCCATTAAGGAAAATTTATTTTAGACTTTTTCGGTATTTATGTACTAATTTTTTACATTCAAAAGATGACAATACAGCTTATATTTATAACATGATGGCACCCACATTTCAAATATAATTTTTTGTTTTTCCACTGTTTCAATTACAATACGCGAGTATGTAAATGTGTTGTATTTTGCAAGGATTTAGCAACATACAGTAAAATAATATTAGAGACGGTTATTAATTAATTCCTAAAAATATCGCGTATCATCGCATTTCACAATATTTATTCTCATTTTATTAGTTATACGTAAGTCCGTCACTGGAATGACTACCTGGAATGCGGTCTCTAATGATAAACCCGATAAGTTTTTTTCAGTAACTGAAGTTCAGTTCCAGTTCCTTTAACCCTAAATGAAATGCTATAATAAAATATCTGGTATCCCCTGGTCATTGCTAAAAGTTTCTTCGTAATTTTTTCTAATCGGTTGATTTTGAAAAAAAAAGGGTTTTTGGCTGGTTTTTTGGAATCAGGACCACTGTGGGATCGTTTTTTGGTCTTCGATGGTGTGAATTTTGAGTATGTTATTCAGCACATTTTTATGCATTTGATATTAAAATAATCATTTTAACTGTATGTTTTTAAAACTGAGATTAATATTTCTATATTTTTTTCTGCCATAATATACTACTGTGTATTGCTTTATATTGTTTTTTTTTTCACCAATAACGTGAAAAAATTAATTATGTTGATTTAGTTCATATAACGGTTAGTATATATATAATCTTTTTTCATATTCATATTGATGAACGTCATAAAGTATGGTTAATTTTAGCGCTGGTCCAAACATCTTGCATATGTACCAAATATTTGTTTTAGAAACATTCCAAAGTAGTACCTCTGGTATATTTTTAGGAATATTTTATATAATGTAAACGTGTTTGTATTTATTATGAAGGAGATAAATGAAGAAAAGTTATTAACATCTAAGAAAAATGATGTCCTTTGTTATAGGTAGACCTGTAATTAAACAGTGAGCATATTTTATTGACCTCGTCGTTGTTATGTACATTCTACGTAATTGTACGTGTTAAAAATAAAAATGACATTAAAATTTTACAGAATATGTTAATATAATAACATGATGTGACGCCTTTTACTTACATGCAATATTTTTAAGCTATTGCAATTTCTTGATGTTATCTTACCAATTTTTAATTTTAATGTTAAGAAGTCTGTATATGTATATATAAATCGTTTTCATATTTCTTTAAATTTATAGTAGGTATGTATGATATGTGAGAGAATTTTTTAATAAACTACATAATGTATGAGGTACGGTTTCATCTTATTTACTTTAATTTCAAAACTAGCCATTCTGAGTATCTCTCGATCTTAGCAATTACTGATTAACAGGTGCCGGAAATATTTCCCATATTTCAGAGCCAGCGCTTATGAATAAAATATAAATATAAATAAACACCACATAAAAATTCATGTAGTTTATTTATATACCTGTAATATATGCAATATATGCAATATATGCAGTATAACCAATATCGAGGCAGCAGGACTCAGCGGGTAACCGGGATACTCCTATGTAACCTGATAGTCAGGTTGACACTTTATGTCTAGTTAACTTTGATTTGATTGTAGCATAGAACGGTCTTAGCAATGGCGCAATTACTACCGTTTGTGCATAAACTACAAAAAATGATTGAAAAATACGATGACTTTACAACAGTTGGTTCACATATTCTGTGTAATCCATGCAATCGACGTTACGTATTTCATACACGCCGTGATTGTGAAAGACATTTAAATTTGGCTATCGTCCGACAGAATATTACCGATAGTTACAAAAGAGGAATTTTTTTATGATATCTGTGTATGTTCTGTGCATGTAGTGTGTTTTGGACCGTAGTCGACAATGCTGAGTTTAGTGGTTTCTTTGCAAAATATGTACCAGATTTTCCTTTACCTAGTAGTCATACTGTGCATAAGCATAAAAAATATCTACCAAGTGCGTATAAAAATGTTTTGGGGACTATTATAGAGGACGTACGAAATAAATGTTTGTGGATGACAGTAGATAAAACAGATGCCTTTTGGTGTAATAAGGTTGATAATGTTATACTAAGAATTTTGAGTGTTCAAAAAGGTTTTGTATGTCAAACAGCAAAAGTCGAGCTATAAACAATAATAAAAAAAAACGTTGAAACCTGGAATACAAAGCAATGTGTAAAATTCATGAAAATTATCTGCACGGTTTGTCAGTAGCCCATGTGACTATTTAGAATTTGCACCATTAACCTCGATAGATGTGGAACGTCCATTTTCCTTGTACAAACGTATGTACAGACCAAATCGCTCAAATTTAACAGCCACGAATGTAGAACGAATATTAGTTGTGACCATGTATTCTAATGCGATGGCAGACGTCATTCTGAATAATACATTGTATCAAGCGGTATGTATTTCATTCTTAATTTTATACTTTTGCTTTTATTTGTCTCCGTATGTCCTATCAGCCATATGAGGTAGTAGTATCTATCGGTGCTGAACTCGATCGAATTTCCTAACCCTGCCGATTAATAAATGAAACCATTAAATATCACAAAAAAATATTCTGGAAAATTTGATGAAACCAATTTTAAAAATTAATAATATGGTCTAAACAGTAAATAATTCTAATTTAATGTGAAAATTCAAATATATTGTAAAATAGGCAAAATATCAGATTCGCATAAGAAATACCACTTATTCTTCTGTCCTACTTCCTCCAGTCTGGTCAGACACACTCTTGTTACTGCCGGTTGTAATGGGGATTTTGCATTAAACGAATGGGAACTCATAAAGTCAATAATGCTACTCCACAACGTTTGCTTCTTACGGGTCATAAACAGCCTTTGCCATGTGGTTTTTTGAACTCTAAATCTATGACTCCAGACTATGACCAAAATTACTAAGTAGGAAGTGCCAACCTATCAAATAACCCTAGTTCCATCATCTACAAATTCAAAATAAATTCCGTATTTGGATTCATCCGAATTCAGATGATTGATAAAATAGTCATCTTGTTAATAAGATATTCCTGCTACCAAGCTTCAAATAACACCCTTCATGAGATCTTGTATACATTTCAAAGAATAAAATAATTGATTTGTTAGCTCTTGTCGGTCAGTTTTTCAGGAATCCATGACAGAGGCTCCCGGAGAACATAGTATACAGCTAGCTAAAAATATGGTTAGTTTTCCTTAATTATTGTGTAAACCTGCAGCAAATCTTCAAAGTCGTCTACAATTTTTCGGGACAAATTAATTTATGCGGTATCTTTTTGAAAAATTAAATTTGCAAACAAATATATATAAATTATTTTCTGATTCTGAATGTATCAAGCACGCTGGTAATGACAGAACTCCTAAAGGGGATCCCCTTGGAACTGATTTATTTCGTTATAGTTACGCCACTGACACGAAATCTCTTCCGACCAAATATGCAAATTATCATAATTAAAAACACTTTCTTGAAAAGGAAGTTATATCTGTCACAATTATTCCTAAAAAAGGATTGGTTGATCTTTTGGATATTGGTCATTCATTAAACCAATTACTAAATTCTCTCTTAGGAACAGTAGATATCTGTTGGTAAAAGCTCTTGAACATCATACCAGTTTTGAAGTGCAATGAAATATAAACTGTTCGGATTATGGAAATGATGTTCAAGAGGTAATTTTAACGGTACTTTGAAACAGATTTATATCAATCAGCTGTCGATTAATTAATGATGATCATATAATCGATTTTTATAGATAATAATTGTTTGCTTATACTACAAACTAACTTTATGGTATGTCATTAAGACTCGTGCAAGGAGCTTGGTATAAATATTTATTTATGGCATGTTTCTGATTCTGAATAATGTCCTCTGCACCTAATCATATTATGTAATATAGTTTACACTGCAAAGTATAAAATAAAATAAATGTCATTTACACATTATTAATTATTTTTTTTACCATGTATATTGGATCAATAGTACATACAGGTAGCACTAGGCGCAGCGTGTGCTGTTTTTCTCTGAGAATAAAGTACGTAATATTAAAAAACAGTTAAATCAGAAGAAAGAGTTGATAACAACTAACCGAATATTGTAATAAAATGTATTGCTTTAGACAACTTTAATTTCCTACAAATATCTGTGTAAATATTTTAATTAATAATGCGGTGTTAAAAAAAATGCTCCTTAAATGTCATACTTATCAGATCACTATCAGTCACATCACATCTCACAAGCACATGATACGCCTTGTAGTTCACGATTTGATTTAAACACGGTTATATTTTTTCTTCCAAGGAATCTGAATATGAAAATAAAAAAACAATTGAATACCGACTAAAGCAAATGTATGTATTTTTGGAAAAATAAATTTTGTTAAACATTCACTAAGTATAAGGGGACCAATTAAGAGTAATCAAGTGGCTAGGAATGCTCGAAAATGTAGACAGCTTTCTCGAGAAACATTTAGAAAAGTCTGGCGTGAATTGGAAAATAGAAAAAAAACTATGTCCCAAATAAATTTAATAGGAGATAGAAAGATTAGGCCTTTACTAAAATAACTTTCTGCATATGTAAGTGTAATATTATTCATTTAATGATACATTTAAATAAAAACTAAATATGTTTTCATCCATTTTCATCACAATTTTAAAAGGTAAACTTTAACGATAACAAATTTTAGTTTTCGATAAAAAAAATTACTTTAAAATATAGTTTTAAAGGTTTAAAATACTATAATTTTTGCGACATTACAATTTAATGTAATTTTATTATTTATAATACATAATGTAAGTACGGTGTTTTCTGAAATGTTTTTGATTTCTAGGATATGTTTTGGTCATTTCTTTGGGAATTTGTGAAAATAGGAAGCTAGAAATTTTTTCGAATTAACACATGCATTCACAAATCATATGAAAATTGTAAATAAATGGTACATGGGTATCCACCAGTATCCATCTGTGGTATATTTGAGCCTTATAATAAATATTTATACACAGAAATTTGGGAATCGCAGAGTACAATTCACATAGGGTGAATTGTACTCTGCTTATAAATCAGGTTTAGAATAACATATACAGTTTATTTCAGATATAAGGAATATAACAAAAGTATCTTTCTCGATGATTTAATGACGATTTTTATATTCCTTGTATCTCTGAAATAAATCGTACAAAATTTTGAAACCGTACAGAAACTACAGGATGTTTTAACTAAGAGGAAATTGAATGGTATTGTGCACTATAGAAAAATGCTGGTTCATTATGATTACATTTCGAGGGCATCATATCATAAGGGCGTAAACGCCAATGTTAGAGTTATGATTATACGCCCTTATGATATGATGACCTCGATATTATCAAGGACTTTGAAGACAAATATAATGGTATGAATTTCGGATGGGTTCTGTGCCTGTTTTGTATATGACTTTTTTTAAAACGGTAAAAAATTCAGAATCACTTTTAGTTTTTCATTTATCTGTAGATGAAGAAAGTATTGGCGTCGTGAAAAAATCTAATTCCAGGTTTAGATGAAAATTGACGTTGTGAGACCCGAATATGGAATATTTATCTAAAGCGGCATGCTGTCTTTGTGCCTGTATGTGTGTCTGTGGGTAGTCAGTCATTGTTATGATACGATTTTCTCGAACACATGTCAGCATACGATTTTCTCGAACACATGTCAGCATGGAATCTGAAACTTTATATATAATATCTGGGAGGTTCAAGAGAGGATTCTATTGAATATCAATGACATTGATGCATCAAGAAGGGCACGTGAGGATCTTATTTTTAAAACGAAACTTCTGAAATAAATTTTTTTTTAGGAGTAATTGCATAATTTTCTATAACTAAAAAAGTATGCTTTATATTTATCATATATTTAAAGTTACAAAAATTGCATTTTACTAAAATAAATATACCGTTTTTAAAAGAATCCATTAAAATAAATTAAATGCCCATCTATATATCAATAAAAGTTTTATCAGAAATTGCGTTTTGAAAATAAACTCCTCACGTCTTGAGGGGGCCCAGAAAAATTTAGGTGTCGAAAAGAACTTGCCAATTTCTCGTCAGATTAATTAATGAGTAAACGGTTCTCATCATATCCAAAGAGGGCTACCGCGCTTGAGTTCACCACGAGAGGCGCTAGTGTAGGGTAAGGTAAATGTCATAGAACATTAATGTTTATTATGGCTTTTTAACGCGGGTTTTAGCGATTTTTTATAAAAATTAGCTGAAAAACGTTAACACAATGATGACAGAAGGGGAAGGTAGTAATTTGCTTGCTCAGTAGGGAATTATTGTACCTATCAGAGGTGTCTTATGTCAGTAAAGTTAGGTTATATCAAGGATGACCATGATGAAAACAACGAATATGCATGATTATTACTTACGATTTTCTGTAGTAGGCTCCTTTGGTAACGCATAATCGTCAGGGTTATAATGTTTCTTATAAACACACGAATGTTTCGAAGGAGTAAAGTTATCCCTGCGATTCGCTACCAACCACTGTTTTATGCGAGTTTTGTCACTCGAAAACATATGTCCGCCTTTTGTTTCCGAACAAAATGGAACTGCACAACACAGGCATAATTAACAAGGATTTTTATTTACTGGTGTACGAAATAATTATAATAAAACCCTATAAACTTGTTCCGCGCCTAACAATAATTTTTGACAGCTACCTTACTCGCCAGTGGCGCCAACTGGTGATACTAAAAACGGTAGTCCTCATTTGAAATGGGTGAGATAAATTATTTTATTTCGTTTATTTTTTTTTCTCGTTTGCCTCGTTTATATGATTTATCTCATTTATCATCTTTATTGTATTAATTTTACCTACTTATCTTATTTATCTTAATTATGTCATCTATCCTATTTATCTTGTTTATATTTTTTTGTCGTATTTATTTTTAATTAATTTTTAATTAAAATGAATTATTTCTTTCGCTTCAAATTGAATAGGATAATGAGAAAGTTCTGTCGGGAACACCTAGCTGAGTCTGATATTTTGAACGAAATGTTTTTTTAACAGATTGTGAAGTACCCGCCTTTTTAAATGTTCGCGGGTGGTGTAGGTGCGCGTGCAACAGGTGATCGAGAGGAAGGATCTAGAACTTCTAGAAGTGCAGAAATGTTCGATAAGGGGGGGTGACAAGTACTGCTGCAGGAGTCCGCTGAAGTCATAAAATAAGTACTGTGGATTCTTTATGAAGCCAAATAAATGTCGAGAGGGTTTCTGATTTCCGCATCTGAAGGTAAAAACATAGTGGAGCGATGAGGATAGAGGCACACGTCGAGGGTAAGCGGGCGATTAATATATTTTAATGCATTTGAAATAGAAGCGCACATACTGAAGCGATAAGCGGTCGCTCTTTTTTTTCATGTGTAGCCGCCACTCTCTCCGCGTGCTTCTACCCTCGTCGCTCCACTATATTTCTACCTTGATTGTGAGATATGCGATTCGATCCGCCTAGTTGTCTACATCATTCATCAATTCGATTAATCCCTTGTGTGGGCACTGAGTTTTTAAAAGAACAATCCAGGTGAATCCATGTACTTTAGTGTTAATCATACTTAACCAACTACTGTTGAGCTTTTATGTCATTATTAAAAAACAATAAACCTCAAATTTACTGCAAATAAGTTGTGATTTTCTATTAAAGAACCCAAGTACATACGTATGTATGTAGTATGTAACCCAGGAACAATACAGCATAGTTTTTATCATGAATGTTTTTGCTCCATAATTCAGCTTTTGCATATCCTTAGATTAGGAACGACGAAACCACACGTATAAATGCAAAATAAATGTATTTATTATACATTGTATTATGATGAGGCGCAATGTCAATTGCCAGTTGGTTAATTGCCAATTCTGGAAGAGCAAGTAAACAGTATACAATTTTACGCAACATTTAACGATTGTCTGGTTGGTTTAATTTTCGCCCATCACCCGTGTAAATAATGTTTCTTGTTTACTTTTACGCACATGCACGTGCGGTGGTTTCAATTTTTATAAATTAGCGAGTACCGCTTTCCCAGCCTCGAGGAAACATTGGAATGCTAGAATGAAGAACTAAAAGAAACACGACGAATGTTTTTATTTACTCATTAGATCGAAAAGTATGTTTTTTATCTTTTTATTATTCCAATAAATGCCTACTTATTTGTAAAATATGATATAGACTTTATTTTAATTCCAAAATATATTTAAATGTATTTTTTTTACATTAGACAAACAATTAATGCTGCGTTTTCATCAGACATGCAACATAAAACAAATCTATTAAAAAGGAGGAAAAAATTACGAAGTCTTGTGAATGTCATTTATTTTTTCTAGTTACATATGTTTTACAAAAATCCAACTAGTTTCCGCTTCAACTGTCATCAAGGATATGTAATTGTCTAAAATATAAAATTAACAAAGGAAATTTGATAAATATATTTTTAATAAGTTGAATAATTAGATAAACGAATGTATTGAAAATAGAGAAGCAACTGCGAAAAGTTTTGAATAAAAATTCATCCAAATTATGTTATATAACAGTATATAGATGAAGTAATTTCCGCCCGCTGAGTTATTTACACAGGATTAATTTTATCTTGGCTGTACTTTTTTACCAAGTGAAATGTCTGAAATAATGAAACTCGTATTTGACGACAATTATTATCTCTATCTTCTCTATTTGGAACTAACAAGGACATGAGTCCTATAGAAAAATAATTACATATCCAGTAATGTTTCCCAGTGATCTTAAAACATTTGAGTATACAATTTTCACTAAAATTTGATTAATTAGAAGGCGTCAATGAAAGTTCATTAGCTTCCACTATAGCTAAATAATTTGTAATAGAACCAATGTCGACAATATTTTTATTTCATGTATATATTATAATTTTTAGGAATTAAAAAAATAACGGTAATCAGCATTTAACTATATGCGGGATAATCCAAAAAATGCCATTAATGGTAATGGTGGGGGAGGCTGACGCTTGGCAAGTAGGCCGCAGACGGGCCCTTTTTACTAAAGCTGGGAATCGAATACGAATAATTCGTGTATTCGAATACTCGAATATTCGAATACTCGAATATTCGAATACTCGAATATATTCGATTATTCGAATATTCGATTATATTTGAGTACATTTGAATATTAAAATATGTTATTAAATTATGTACGAATAGATATGCAGTATGCATCCAACCAAAGTAGGTAGATAGTAGGTATAGGTAGGTACCTATTCTAAAATCTCTAAAATCTAATTATGAAACAAAACAATGAAATATTTGAGTCGAATTCTGAGCTTAACATTATTAAAATCTGGCCTACTAGAAATAACAACAAACTATATCAGGCAACTTTGCAGTTGGATATTTCAACATATAATAAGGTAATTAATAATGGGTACGTACTGGTGGGTTTAGATCTGTGTAAAGTGTTTGACGGTATTGAAATTTTGCGATGTTTCAACTGTAATGGGTTCAACCACTCAAAAAATGTTTGTAAAAATGAATTATCTTGCCCTAAATGTAACCTAAATCATTCTTTGGAATCTTGTAAAGCTGTTAATCTTAAGTGTATCAATTGTGTCAAGTTGAGAGATACCAAGAATGCTGACATCTGTGTAGATCACGCCGCTTGGGATCACGAAAACTGCCAATCCTATAAGAACGCAATTTTAAAACTAAAAACTGATCTAGGATATCAATAGCAATTAGACTGCCCATCAACATCTCTTCCGCCTACACCGGATATGTGCACGCCACACTCAGTCATAAGTAATCACGGTTATCCCTCCTTTAGCAATAGTCTGTCAATTTACTATCAGAATACTCGCGGCCTAAAAACCAAACTTAATACTCTCTATGACGCTCTTCTTACCAGTACTTATGATATACTCGCTTTCACTGAAACCTGGCTGGACTCACATATCCAGGATCAGGAAATAGCCTATGATAATTATGTTTTATTCAGATCAGACCGTGATAAGGTAGCGACGTGTCGTAGCGACGGTGGCGGTGTAATGTTGGCTGTCAGCTCAGCACTTACGGTAGTTAATTTAAATCTAAAACACAGTACTTTCCACGATTTATCATATGTAGATATAGTAGGCGTAAAAATAATAGTAAATCATTATCATTTCTATGTTTTCACATTGTATATTCCCCCAAAAATGTCATCTGACTACTACAATTCTGTTGTTGATGCTTTCTGCAGTCTTAATTTTATACATAACTCACATATTTTAATTTTAGGCGATTTCAACTTACCAACTTACGCTTCTCAACATCTTGCTGCTTCGCCCGCTTCTCAGATTATTTTAAACTTTCAAAACTTCTTGGACTTAAAACAATTTAATACCATAAAAAAATATAAACAATAGACTACTGGACCTCGTCCTGTCGAACAGGGATTGTACAGTAGTAAAACCCCCCTGATATTCTTCTTGGAGAGGACTTGCATCACCCTGCACTAAGCATTTTTTATAGGATTAGCAATAGTTGCGAAAATCATGAAAAGAAATTTCTATCCTATACGTACAATTTTAGAAAAGCTAACTCAGATGCTCTATGAGATGCTGTCCGAGGCTGATTGGAACATATTAAATAATATTTCTGATGTTCACTCGGCATGTGAGCAATTTTATGGTATAATAGAACCCATATTAGCCACCTGTGTTCCCAAAAAACGTATTCCTAAACGTAGTTATCCTCCTTGGTACAATAACGAGATCATAATGAATATAAAAGAAAAGCACAAAGCATGGAGGCATTACAAATCTGTTCCCAGTGAAGAAAATCGTCAAAACTTTTGCATATTGCGACGTAGAATAAAATCTGATATAGAGAACGCTCACACAAACTACAGTATAGGTTTGCAATTAAATGTTGCACGGAATCCCTCTGACTTCTGGCGCTATGTCAACTTCAAAAGAAAGGGTTCTAATCTGCCAAAAAATATTAAATATAATGATGAAATCATATCCGATCCTCAACTGATTAGCAATTCATTTGCTGATTTTTTTCAACAGTCATACTCTACTCCAGATCAGTGTAATCCTGCTGACAATCATAATTCATTACATAACACTTGTCTAAATATTCATCAGGTCACAGAAGAGGAAGTATTATTGTCACTTAAAAAATTAAAGCCAAAACTAACTAGTGGCCCAGACAACATTCCGTCATTTGTTGTACGTGATTGTGCTTCAATATTCGCCAAACCTCTTTCAATACTTTTCAATCTATCTCTCCGAACATCAACATTCCCTCAATACTGGAAGCAGTCCAAAATCATACCTGTCTTTAAAAAAGGAGATCGAACTCTTATAACTAATTATCGCCCTATTGTAATTTTAAACAACTTTGCTAAAGTTCTTGAAATGTTATTATATGATAATATATTTCCACATGTAAAACATCAACTCTCAGATTCACAACATGGCTTTTTTAAAGGTCGATCTACAACAACTAATCTTTTCTGTTTGACGGAATATTTATCTGAAGCAATTGATGATGGTAGTCAAGTCGACATAATCTATACAGACTTCTCTAAAGCCTTCGATAAGCTAGATCATAATTTACTCCTGCAAAAATTACACATTTTTGGATTTTCAAATCAGCTTGTTGAGTACTTCTCATCCTACCTCGAGAACAGATCACAATATGTACAATACTGTGGACACAAATCCGTCGAGGTTCTACCAACGTCAGGTGTCCCGCAGGGGTCGAATTTAGGACCACTTTTATTTAATATTTTCATTAATGACATTGTATCTGATATTACCGTAAATTGTCTACTGTATGCTGATGACCTAAAACTGTTCTGTAGAGTTTCGAGCTCTGAGGAGTGCGAGATGTTGCAGAAAAACTTGAACGTAATTTATAATTGGTCTATAGGAAACAAATTACCCCTTAATCCTTCAAAATGTAACGTTTTATCTATAACAACAAAAACAAATATTATACCATACCAATATACGCTAGAACACAATATACTTTCTAGACCGGAAACTTTCACTGACTTAGGAGTAATATTTGATAAAAAACTAACATTTACGAATCATATTAATCATGTAATTAATAGATCGTACAAATCTTTGGGTTTTCTCATCAGAAACACTCATCATTTCAACAATGCTACTAGCCTCAAGCTACTCTATAATTCTATCGTTAGATCAACCTTAGAGTATGCCTCAATAGTATGGTCGCCGCACTATAAAGTACATATAGATAACTTAGAGAACATACAGCGAAGATTTCTGAAATACTCCACTTATAAAATTGAAGGGTCATATCCGCCTATTGGTTATCCCCAGTCGGAACTTCTGTCAAGGTTCTCACTGAGATCGTTAGAAGATCGACGCAAAATCTCTTACTTGGTTTTTCTTTATAAATTGATACACAATGTGATAAACAGCTCCCATATTCTTAACATGCTCCCGTTTCATGCCCACCGAGTAGCTTCGCGTCAAACACAATTATTTATTTTAGCAAATCCAAGAACAAACTCAAAAAAAGTCTCTCCATTACAAGTCATGTGTAACATATACAATAACATACATGATCGCGTCGACATATTCAACTGCAACGTTGCCTCAATAAAATCATGCATGTACAACCCCTGATTCGGAACTTCTTCCGGAAGAATTTCAAGACATACAATGTTTTGTATTATTTATTCATATAATATGTGTAATTAACTATTTATACTATGCTTATACTCACTACTATTGTAGATACTTTTTTTTGTTGTTTTGTTTTCTTTTATTCATATTATCTTTGTATTCCCTTTTGTCTTCTGTATGATGTTTAAGTACCTTAGCTAAGTCCCTACTGTATTTCTTTTTTTGTTGTTGTAACCTAGTATTCCTATTCTGTAATTGGGTCTGAGGACCTGTTGGATAGTGTACCAAATAAAATAAAAAAAAATAAATAAATAAAAAAATCCAGATATATAAATAGACTACATTAGTGGCACGTTTTACTCCCAGTTAAACTATTCCATCTCTTTCTCGCTTCGACCTTATTCTTACTGTACTAAGGCAGGGGTTAAAATTAAATTTTAAATTTTAGAAAACCTGTAAATATTTAACTATTGACTTTTCATGTATTTGTTTTACCTTCACAATCTGCGTCTTTTTTAAAAAGCATTATAATTTTAGAACACTTTTATTTTTTTCGAAAAGGAAAAATAGTTATGACACAGAAGTATAATAAACTAGCTCTGTTTTCGTTTCATTTAAGCTTCAATAGTTAAATGTGAACAATAGCGCCTCAATCCTAAAATAAAATACTAACTAAATAATTCTGACCCTTAAAGCACATGTACAGGAGACATACCCTATTGTGGGTATGGAAAGCAAATAAAAGTGCCTGCTTAGTGGATTACGTCACGACTAATTATTGTGGTCTATCCAACCAAATACTCACATAGAGTATTCACTATTCACTAGTATTCAGTGCTATATCTATTAATAATGAATATTCGAGGATCCGGATTATTCGGATACCTATTCGAATAGTTCGGATTATTCGAGTATTCGAATATACGAATTATTGGAATATCCTAATACTCGAATATCCGAATAATTCGAATACCTATTCGATTAATTCGAATAATCCGAATATATGAATATTCGAATATTTTTTTGAACGAATATTCGAATACTAAAATCTGGAAAATTCCCAGCCTTACTTTTTACCAACCCTCACCTCAGCCATGTACTTCTTTTGCTCTTTTGTCGAATCTTTCCAATCTTCTAATGAAGGTCAGGATATCACTTGCGAGGTAGCTCATCTCCTCCCTTAGAAGAGCCTCAGAATCGAAGATACTATGTCTCAGGCGGCCAAACGCTTCACACTGTCCCAGAAAGTGGTGAGGTGTTTCTTCACCACTCCCGCATCCTGAACATGTAGGGTATTCCTCTATCAATGATAGATGCCTCCTAAGTCTGCAGTGGTCTGTCAGAACTCCGATTAAAAGATTCACAGTCTTCCTAATAACTAGGCCGATCTCGATTTGTTCAGCCCCGTCACAAAATCTCGAATTTGCCTGCAGGCCCTGTTGTCTCGTGGTCGCACTCATTGAGGGCTTTTGTGACCTGCCGTCTTGTAATGCCTAGCATAGGCTCTGGCCCGAGACAGGGTTCCTCGGCTTCAAGTCTAGACAGTTCATCGGCCTTCTTGTTGCCTGAAACTCCGGTATGTCCCGGGACCCGTATCAGTTTCATTTGTTTATTCCTGGCAAGCTCTTCTAGGGCGTCCCCGCACTGCTGAATGAGAGTTGATCTTGTCCTGGGGGAGCACACCGTTTTTAGAGCAACCTGGCTATCGGAGTATATCATCTGTTCCGCCCCGTTACTAACCTCAGCCTTACCCGCCACTGCAAAAAAAAAATGCCATTAAGAAAAGGATCACCTAACCTGAATATAAGTAAGAGTTTATTACAAAAAAAATTATAAACAAATGAAAATACATCCTAAATATTTGAACACATACTGTGAAAGAAGGGGATACAGTACCCAGAATGGAATGTTGTATGTTGGCTAGTGAAAAAATTGCTATAAACAGACAGAACTTTTCATAGAAGAAATTTGTTTACAAACGAAATTACATTTTCCATCAATGAATTTGCCAAAGCAAATGTTTATTACAAAAAAAATTATAAACAAATGAAAATACACCCTAAATGTTAAAACGCATACTGTCGAAGAAGGGGATAAAGTACCAAGAGTGGATTTTGTATATGGGCTAATGAAATAATTGCTGTAGATAGGACTTTCCATATAACAATTTTTTTCGCAGACGAGGTTACATTTTCCATCAATGGATTTGTTTTTTCTTAGATTTCTATACACTGGCCTGAAGTCAATCCTGAATATAGAATTCGGAAGAACAGTCAACGTTACAAGAAAGTCAACTTATGGTTCAGGACAAAGTAATCGGTCCATATTTTCTGGATGAAAACAGCATGTTGATTTGCAGTTGGTGAACATATCTGTATGGTCGGTTATACAAAGTACTATAAATGTAAATTTGGTAGCAAACATATACTGACAACAAGATGGATTCCCCGCCTATTCTACAAGGATTGATGAACATTTTAATGAAAATGGATTGGACAATGTGGATAAGTTGAATAGCCTGCTAGATCACCTGATCTGACAGCCATAGATTATTTCTGTGAGGCGCACTTAAACAAAAAGTGTATGCTAACAGTTTACCTTATAACACGAAAAATGTTAAACAAAATATAAGGGATACCGTCGATGAACTTATGTGCCTGCTGTAGTGCCGAAGAATTCATCAGCAGGGCTGAAAAATGTTTGGAAAAAGGAGGAAGTTATGTTGAATGATCACGTTTAGAATAAATTAATGTAATTAAGTAAATAATAATTATTACCCTCTCAGAAAAATGAATAGAACTGTGTTTCTACTTATATTTCATTCCATCTTTGATTACTACGTATACAAAAGTTTGTCTCTGGATATGTTTTGGAACCCACGGAATTCATTGTAAACTTGAAGAGAGAGAAAGAAAATAATACATTTTTACTTATTTAGTTGTAGTTACCATCCCATACATGAAAACTTGAATGTAAGTACGCCCTTGAGAGTTTGTTGCCAAGCAAAGTTTTTTAATAAAGTAAAACTTCTTTCCATAACAACCGAAAGTAAAAAAGTTTTTGCCTCGATTTTTCCTCTTTGAGAACCCTTCTTTGGACACACTGTGTTATTGTTATTACTTTCTCGCAATTATTATTCCTGTTCCACAAATGAATTCTAGGTTTACGTATATATATCATGATTTAATTAAAATATTTAAATAACTATTTAATTTCACCTTGTCCAATTAAATTGAAGCATGGCATGTCTACAATCGAAAGCAATACATTTTATTTGAACTGCGACCTTTCGCAAAAATAGTTTGTGGAATGAGTTATAGGAAATGGGTCAGACTTGTGTTTAATGAGCCGAGAAATAGTTCCGCAAATTCACTTTAAAAATAATGTTCGAAAAGTTATTTTGTCTTGCATACCTATACGAGGAAATAAAGTTGAAGTATGTATATGTACTATAAAGTTAATAAATTTTTACTTTCTAATAGGGTCGTAATTTTAAAAGTGACGATTAGTTAATGGTTGTTATAGAAGATAATAATAGAATATGTAGAATTAGAACTAATTTTCCTCAATGGCGTAGTGTTGGGAGGGTAATAGAGTATTCGTTACTTTGTATTCGTTACTCGCAAATATCCGAAGTACCGAATACCTGCTTTTAAAAGTAATCGTTACTTTAATCGTTACTCTCTTTAGGATTTCAAGATTATTTTCAATGTAATGAAAACATAAACAAGTGTGTATCCTGACTTCAAGCTGACATAGGTATCTATTATTATTATTTGTTAGTAAAATGCTATTAATAAACATTCTTAAACCTATGGAAGAGCTTTGTTTATGTTACAAGTAATCATAATCATTAATCACTGAACTTTATTTACTTATACGAGGCGAGTGCTGTACCTATGAGATACGCAGTAAGTATTAGGTAGGTATATACATACCTACTTCATAAATGTACCTTAATGATTACAAAGTAACGAATACAAAGTAACGATCACTATCCGTAGAAGTAACGAATACATACGAGTATTCAAAAGTAATGAGTATTCCCATCACTACAATGGCGATTATAAAACGAAAATAAAAAGTGACATATAGTGCTTAATTTATTTTGGTTTCATTACACCTGATTTTAAATGTAAAAATGTCAGCTTTGTTATATGTTTTATGACAAAATTGAAATATTTTATGTGTGTTTCTAGCACACTAATAGAGAATGGAAAATGATCGGTGTAAAAAACTAGTTTAAGATTTTTGCGATTAATGGTCTATTTCAGATAACATCTCGTTGTCCTCCGGTTGTATAAATTGCCCTTCGAGATGCCTATGTCAGTATTCCAAGTGGTGTCCATTGACTTAATATATGTATGAAAGTTTCCTCTATTATATATCTGACAAATAGAATCAACATTCACCCTCGTGGTATGAAGATACTTATTTAGAGAGCATCCTGTTATCCCTTCCGTTCCTTATTCAGCACGGAACTCACTTTACAGTAATCAGTTGAGATACTTTTATATGAAGTTTTGATTGTCTCTTTTCGGAAACTCGAGCTCAATAGTTTTTAAACTATGATATGTCCAATTTCCTAACTCCGATATAATCAGCTTTTTGAATAACAAAATGCGAGAATTATCATTACCTTCTTTGCCATTATGTCATATATTAACAAGTTTATCTTGGTGGTGCTTACACAGTTCAAGCAAAATCTTGAGTCGACAATAATTCATTAGAGATCCCTTTTTTAACACGCTTTTATTAGCTTCACCTGTATGTTTGCTTGCTTGCTTGCTTGTTTGGTTGTTTGTTTGTAACCGACTCTTTGGACTCGATTTTGACCCACTTTAAACGGACAGATTTAATTGAAACTTTGTACACTTACGAAGAACCGGTAACAATACAATAATTTGATAAGTTTATATTATCCTGATCAGGATCGCCAGTCCTTTCCTCACGTATCCTCTGCGTGAGAGCAAAGGCTTAATATGTAAGTACATTCCGTGATTGTCAGTTAGGTCGGTGGTCGAGCGGGCTAAGGCACTCGACGCGAAACGACAGACTCCTCGGGCGTGAGTTCAAATCCCATAGCTGAAATAAAAAAATATTTTTTTTTTCAGAAATATCTGTTAGATCGGAATATGTTATAATATTGGCATCAATAAGCAATATAAATATAGTTTAAAAAAAACTACAAAACACGCTTTCATAGCACATCAAACTAAAAAGTGAAAAATAAATATAGTTTAAAAAAACTAAAAAACACGCTTTTAAAGCACATCAAACTAAAAAGTGAAAAATAATTATTAATATAAACTGAAAACAATAATGAACGAAAAATACTAGTATTATTGTGAAAAAAGCGTGGGGCGCTTTGTGCCATATTTTTCGTATATCGAGCAACCTACGCTTTTTTCACAATAATACTAGTATTTTTCGTTCATTATTGTTTTCAGTTTATATTAATAATTATTTTTCACTTTTTAGTTTGATGTGCTTTAAAAGCGTGTTTTTTAGTTTTTTTAAACTATATTTATTCGATTCAAGATCCATTTAACTGCCGTTACATATACATATGTTTGTAACGAAGTCTAGAGATATGTTTGCTTTCACAAAAGTGGTATATACCCCTAGCTTGTAATTCACTTGGACACTTTGCGTCGTGACGAAATAGAGTTGGCTTTTAAACGGATACAACGAATACAATTATTTTGTATTTTTTGTAAATGAAACCTGTTTTCATCATTAACACAAACAAACAATATCTGAACGAAATTGAATCAACTAAAATAATACTCTACAACTATAATCTTAATTTTACTATCTACTGTTTCTAAAAAAAGGATAGCTTTTTAACCGAGAAGTTTTTTTACATATTACACTAACATGTTTCTTAAATTTTAGCGTTTGTCCCGAATTTTGTCCAGCCATAGTCCCAAATCATTTACGTTGTTGGTTCGGGGTATGACGTTAAGAGTGGGCTGTGATCAACTAAGTTTTGTAAGGCTTATGAAGTACCAAACGCAGTATATTGGCTTTTGGCCTCATTAAGCGTGAAATTGATATAATTAAACCAAGAATTAATAAGAACTGTGCTTTATAGGTCTACAGATTTATGATTCAAATACAATCTCTGTATGCAATATACACTTTGCCACTGGAAATGTGCTGGAACATTCGATGTAAAAATCGAAAACGAGAGGTTCTAAAATCAGACCCTGAGGAACTCCAGAACGAATTACTCTTAAGACAGATAACTCAAATATTTTTTGGTGTAAACATTTATCTGTGAGAGACCAACGCGAATAATAATTATAAAAACATGATTCTACTGCACTATCGTCTAACTACAAGCAATCGATATCTAGTGAGTCAAGCTAAGGTTAAGCACAATTAGTTTATTTAGTCTTTTTCATTTCATGTCATTGTGTTCTAGAGTGAAATTTCCGAAGTTTTCGAAAAATTTAGTCAGGAAATCTTACCAACAATACAGTACAAACCGTACCATTAGCAACATGATAAAAATCGTGGCCACGTGGCTGAATACGAGGTCCGAACGAAAGTCAACGATTGCGCATTGGAGTCACGGCGCTTGCCAGAGCACTGAGATCAGCTGGCAACAGACTATAAGTTCATGAGTGTTGGCGTCACGTCATCAATTTCAAATTTCCAAATCGATCAATTGCTACTTTATTTGGGTGCAGTCGGCACTGCTGTCATAGCCCCAGAAAATATACGTTTCTGTTATTTGCTGCAATTTTGTGCATGTGTAACAAAATAAAATGATAGAAGATCTACATGTGTTTGAAATGTAAATAAATTTATGATGTGAAAGCCAACATTATGAACTTAAGCAGATTTCAGTATTGCTAAAGCTGTTGTGGAGAGTGTTACTCGTTCATCTGCGATCGCCCCATCATGCTGGCAACAGACGAGCGACTGCGCATACCGCTAGTCACGATCTAGCTCAATCTGTATAGTTGTACAATTTCGAAAACTATAAATTTCGCAACATTAGTATGTTTTAAGGTACAATCAATCAGAATGAACCAAACATTGCCGGGCCAAATCGTAACTAGGAACCCTTTGATACCTATGCAATATACTGCACTCTTTTTGAAGGACTGAAGTCGACAAGATGATTTCAAACCTATTTCAAAATTTCAAATTTTCAAATTTTCAGTGGCTAATATAAGTAATCTTTACATGAAAATTACTTTTCTGGTACTTGCACTATTCTGTCCTTTAAAATATTGCTAGAACCTAACCAGTATGTTTCATATACATATTTACCCCCGGTTTACAACATTTTAAAGGGAGTTGTAGTGACAAGAAAATGTATTACAAATAAAATATAAATATCAGATAGCAATCCTATAGGTAGTTTAAATAAAAATTCGATTTAATGGCTATCGTATTTGTATCTCGATTTAAGTTTTGCTGGAATTGCTGGTAATACATTTCTTGTCATTAGAACTCACTTTAAGTTAAAGGTCCATTTAAAATGTTGATAATATCGGAGGTTAGTGTGTCAAATATGCGGTACGCATGTTTTTTTTATATTATTGTTACTTGTTTTTTAACTTGAATTCGCACTTCGATATCATACAAATTTTATATAAAAAAAAATATTTTCCGCAACTGCTATAGATGTAAATGAAATAAATTGGGCCATTTGTGCCAACATGCAATTTAATGAACAACGTAAATTAAATATTACATTGCCTATAAGATTTTTTTTTGGTCTTTAATTGGCAGATTTTATATTTTATTCTGTATTGTTGTTTCAATATTTTATAAACAGAAAGTTATGTAATTTATCGTTATATAAAACAATATAACAATAATTTTTATAGCGATATGAAAAACGGATTATGTTTTATGTTGAAACTACCTACAAAATGGCCTTCACTTTGACATTGTTGACACTGGAGTTATTGATATTGGATATTACTTGTAGGTGTTTTATTTTACTAGTTTATTTTATAAAATGTTCACAAATGTCTGAATTTTTATCGAATATGTTTTAAGATATAAATCTGTAAATCACTCTTAATTTTTTCTGTTGATGATAAATTGAAAACCAAAAATACTTCATTGCAAAAAAAATGCATTTTGACAGGTTAAATTATAGGAAAAACCGAGGGCAAAACTGTGTCTCAAGGTTAGGTTTTATTATTGTAAAGCTGGCTCGTTTTAAAAAATTGACTGTCGTCAGTGAGGGACATGGTGTAACTTACAAAGACTTACCTCCTATATCATGTCCATTAACAGCTGTTTATGGTTGTCATCGTACACTTGCATCATTAATAAACCTTCTATAGTATCTATCCTCTGCTGTTTGTGCAGCCAAGTGTATATATTTTATTTTTTGACATTAATTACATGTTTAAAATAAAATATCTGATGTGGCCAGCACATAACTTTCGTATAACCATATATATATATCATATCGTTCTATTTAATTCTTCACTTACCTCAATTAAATTTTAATAGCGTACCTTGAAATGTTTCATTAACATTTTTAAATAATTATCAGCGTCATTCGATACTGTCAATAATAATTCAAGTCATATATTTTAATAATTTTTTGTTGTTGACATTGACATTTTTGTAACTAAATTAGACCTTACAAATGTCAAACTGTTAAATTTATCCTAACCTCATTTTGAGGTCAAATGTGTAAAATATTTCAGTTTACATTAGCTTTATTTAAGTACTTGGAAAATATATTTTATTGGCTTGATATAGTAGACATGATTTATAATCTTTCATCAAGAAAATATTTATTTGCAAAGTCAAATACAAAGAAGTTTGGGCCCCGTGGACCCCCTTTCAGCTGGCCAATTTTGCTCATCACCGAATTTTTCATTGTCTTTGGCCTCTAGAACAAGTGTATCAAATTTGAAAGCTTTATCTCAAAAACTGTGGCTGCTATCGCGATACTACAGACATGCGGACAGATTTTTTTTATTAAGTGATGTTTTTTCTTTATAATTCGTCAAGATTCGTCCAGAAATGCAACACAAATTTTTTAATTTTTTTCCCGAAATTGTACCTTTTTTCTTCTTTCATTCATTATGATTCTTCTGGTGGTACCACATTCACCAAATTCAATATGTCACCTAAAATGTTGTCATATTTAACGCGCGTTAAAAAATGACAACGCTTGGTATCTCCACAACGCGCGTTCGACGTGGCAACGCGCGTTGTACTAATACGTTGTATTATATGTGAGCATACACACGATATTAATTTAACGCGCGGTTCAGTTCGTATGAAGCCACGTTGCTAATTAAGTTATAACCTATTTAAAGTACGAATTATTCCATCTTTAATTTTGGTAAAAAGTTCATCAAATGTTGCAATTGACATACGAAAATAATTAAAAAATTTTATGGGATCTTCTCGAAGTCTGGGAAAGAAACAGTAGAATGCGCCCTCGCTATATCGTATTTCATTAATAGGATGTACCCATCATTTTCGGTTTCTAACTCTTTTTTTTCTTACTATTTTTGCACTTAAATAAACAAACAAAACGAGCTCTACATCATCCATGGCTGAATTAACAAAGATAGCGCGCGCTTAATGCCTATTCACCTATCTCGTGTGGATGTGCAAGCAACGCGCGTTACTTTAGCGCGCGTGGAAAGCGCGTTGAATTAACGCCCGTGTGTTTTCGCTCTAAACTTAAAAGCCAGCAACGGAGATAGTCGCTATAGTAATATCTACATATATGACAACACTGTATACTTGTATACTGATAGCAATGACATGTTACAATTAATACAGTTTCTTAGCTATGCAGATATTTATATATTATTTTATTAAATGTTATGTGTTATTATTAGTCAGTCTTTTCTAAGATTTAATATTTGTTTAATTTTTATCTTCGGAAATGCTAAAAAAGTTTTAATAATTATTTTCAGTTAATGAAATTAAAATAAAAGAAGTCTGGAGTGGCCATGGTAGATTGTTTTACATAAGTATTGAGTGTATGTCGATTATATTACTTCATTAACACGCATGAATAACAACTGAAATAAATAAAATTTATATAAATATCCGCTGAGATATACGATGAACTGTTTAAAAAACAAATTTCATTGAAATGTTTTAGATAATGTAGCAGCAATTGGAATAGCAGATAGTAAGTAACAGGATGAATTTACATTTTAGTTGGATAAACTCTCAAGTGGGAGGGAATATGCAATTCGTAGATCGTTGCCAGGATATGGAATAAAATACTCGAAAGAGCCAGAACAATTTTTATTTCAGCTGGCGCTATGGCTCTGAGCTGTATAGTTTAGCTAATGACTTTAGATCTACGGCAAAGAAAAATGGATGATAATAATGATAATTGGGCAATTCTGTAACTTTATGAAGTGTTATTATTATTATGGCCATCATTCGTAGACACTCGAATAGTGTTATTACTGTTATGACTTGCCGTTCTTCGACACTCGAATAGTATTGTTATTAATATTATTATTTAGTATTGTGACTTATAATCGCCAATATTTAATAGTATCGATATTATTATTATATATATCATTCGTCAACACTCGATTGGTGTTATTAATTATTTACATTTATTATTGATTCAATAAGCTAGCAATTCGTGGATATTCCATGTTCATGTTATTCGAATAATACTTTAGTCCACATTGGTTATTAATTAACTAAATGACATTATTATTTATCAACATATCTGTAGTGATGTTCCAGATATTATTGATCGTTATTGATTGAGAACGGGGGTATTTTCTGGTGGTCGAGGTAATCAGCATACTACGTGAATAATCATGTTATGGGGAGTACCGTAGTCGTAATCCCTACATGTATGTATGATATGCACAGAAAACGCAAAAATGGGACATATTTTCAAATTAAATATTAAACTGAACATATAGCGGTTCTATTTGAGGTACATTTTGTGCCTTCTTCGAGAATCTAAAATTACTGAAAGTAGTTTACAGGGTAATTTTTAAAATAAATAAATTATTTAAATTGTAAATGTTTTTATTTATTTTCTTAGATGACTTTGTTTAAATAAATATATCCGTGTTATTTTAAATTTAAACCCCAATTCTTTATTAAATATGTGAATATTTTTGTATATTGCTGAATTCAAAAATAATTTTCTTTTAAACTGAGAAGTATACAAAAAAGTTAAAGTAATTTTCCGGTAAACTGGATGTAAAAAAATATATAATATCAATTTATAACCAGTGGAATGTCATGTCAATTTTCGAATTAATATGAAAGGTGTCAATTTTAGTATTTTTCAGTTTCCGGCCCATACTTTTTCAATCGGCGTTCAATTGTTTTTTCTTTTCGAATTTGAATTCCTCAGGGAAAAATGCATGAGTATAGTTTTGGAATTATTTTCCTATGTGAAAAAATCAAGCAGTGGAATCTAGTGAGTCATTACCCTATGCATAATAATATGTAGTTTTTTTTGAGTTCATGATATGTAATTAATTTTAATAGGTAACTTCTGTTATTTTTGTGACCATTAGTAAATATATTACTCACAAGTTAAATAGGTTCTAATTAGTATATAAAACAATAGCAGTTATATATGCATTTATTAGAAGGAAATTCGATAACAAAAATACATAAAACGTTTTATTACTACTCGTAATACAATGCAATCTGTGTGCTTGTTTATATTTGTGTTTAATTGTCAATATCACCATATATTTTATATGTATGTGTGTGTATACATATGTGGTAAAAGTCCAAAATTGTTTATACAATTAATATACTGGTAAATAGATGTATGTCGCGCACCCAAAAAGTCCATTTTAGAATAACCTAAGCCCATACATATATTTTCAATGGTGAGGATTATAGGGTAGTAATTTTTTGAAAATTGGTAATTGTTGAAGAGCTTACCGTTAATTGGTTCTGTTGTTTATTTCGTAGATGTTACATTATAATTTAAACTATCAAAATCATTCCCAAATACATTATCTGATCTGTGATGAGAATCAGACAAAAAACATTTAAATAACAAGAAATATTTTCGTTTGTAATCGTATTCCTTGTTGAACCCAAGTGAAGATTAACTCAGAAACGAAAATAAGTGTCTTTTCTCAAACGTGACCTACTTAATAATGATAAAAACAGTATCATTTTTCTGTTATTGGATGTTGTATTTCTGGAAAACAGTAGTTATCGGCCATATTAACAGACTTCTATATTTTGTCATATCTAAGATGACCAATAGTTCAATTTTAGGAAATATTTCTTGAGCTGTAGCCAGTTTTGCTACATTGAAGATAGTTACTGCAGAGTGGAGAATATCTATGTGACTTGGACCAGGTTGTGGATTTTCCTCATTAAAATATGAAGAATGAGAACTGTTATGAGACATCATCATCAGCAGCAGTGTATTTGGAAAGACATCTACTTACTTAAACGACTTTTCCCGTGAAAATGCGGACAGATGCTTGCAATTCAATGTTCATACAAACAACCAAAACGACGACTTCAGAGTCGATAGTGCTAACAATAATTCTCATGGCTGAAAAAAAAACCATGAAGATTCCACTATTCCTTGCATATATCTTTGGACAGTTATCTACTGAATGGAGAAAGTTTCTACTTTTTGAGCAGTTAGAGCAAATAGCTTATTTTCCAGTTGTAAAACTTGCACAAAAACAATCGCAATGTTTTTTGCGTATCCCACGTGATATTTAAATTTTGTCCCACAAAGTATATAACATGATATACAGATCTACTCACGAAGGGGCGAACATGAAAGAATATATGACAAATAATAAATGGCTGACAGCGCTTACTACAGACACGAGACTTGCCGAACGTCAACAATTTCAGCAAGTAAGCGGCCGCACTCCGCACACCAGACCGCAGTATCGATCAGTTGTTGTAGGGTGTAAAATTTTTATCTGTAAGAAATATTGTTTACGTATTTCTGGATAAAAGTTAATTGCTCGTATTAATGCCCCTCCGCACCTCCGTGATATTTACTGTATGTTATTAACTGTTCTGTAGGTCTGGTTTTTATTTTAACCTTACAATGTTCTCGATTGAAACTGTTTTAATATGCGGTTACAAAGATAAATGCTATAACCAATAGCAAATTGAAAATGAAAATTTGTTTATTTGAAATGTGTTTCCGGCTCGGATGAGATATGAAACTGTCGATGCCCTAGATGAGGCTTAGACTCCACAATAGACTATGGCCTCGCCTCCTATACCTAACACAAAATCTCTGAATTCTAGGGGATTTCCTCGGTGATTATAGGAACTATTAAGAAAACATTTGAGAAACATGTTTCCAAAAAATGTCTTCTCTAATTGTAATAGGATACGGTGGAATCCACAAATAACCACAAGCCTACAAACTGCGTTCTATTGTCCTTAAAATGTTCATTAATCTCCCTGACTATAGGGAAATGACTAATTTAAAGAACTTGAAGGAATTACTACACATCTTATTATTAGGAGCAGGCGACCTTGTGGTATTTATGCACGTTAACGATGATCATCATGATGAATCATATATGCAAGGAAATATAACACTTGGGCGATTAAGCTTATCGAGATAAATGAGGTACAGTCCTCGTTTATACTGTAATCACTAAAAGTTAAATTGTTGTAAATTGATGATACAAATCAAATAAGAGATTGATCATTTGTCCTAAAATGGTAAACCATATTCAATTGAATTTTTGCATTCGGAGATTGCCGACCACATATTTCATTCTACATTCTAAAGGTTCGATCATAGATTTCTCTAAAGTTATAAAATGTTACGCGCAAACAGTATTATACATGGACCTACTTGTAGTTCCAGTTCCATAATCGAAGTGGCGCCACCGTACGAACAGAGTTGTTTGTAAAGGCCTTAATTGATTTAATTATTCAATTTGGGCGTAGAATGTTTATGGACAGTTCCAAAATATCCAGGTATAGTATTTCTAAAGTCAGTTGGATAGCTATAAAAACGCCAATAAAGGGATTTGTCCATTAAATGAATAAAGCCCTTTGTCCATTAAATGAATAAATCTCTTTGTTGGGTGTTTAAGTATTTGTCGGCGTTTTGTAGCGTTCCAACTGACTTTAGAAATACTATACAGATATAGGTATAACCTTATCCTCTTGCGGACCAAATTATTTAGTAATTAGAGTTCCGAATGCAATACAGAGCCAAAGTCCTACACGGAAAAAAATCTACAACTATTTTTAAGACTACTGTTCTTAAATTAAGATATTATTGTACTCATATATCCGCAAGAATAGATATTTTTCCATCAAGGAAAACGTTATTTTTAAAAGTTATTATCTTAGTCTCCTTCTTTTAATGATAATCATTAACTTTAGAATAATGGTTCTAATTCAGCTAAGAGGAAGTTTCGAACAA
Source organism: Rhamnusium bicolor (assembly GCA_029963845.1). NCBI lineage: Eukaryota > Metazoa > Arthropoda > Insecta > Coleoptera > Cerambycidae > Rhamnusium > Rhamnusium bicolor. The sequence goes on along the minus strand of JANEYF010002564.1, from coordinate 197,501 downwards.
TATTCAATACTAACTTATACTTAATCTAAGATTTCATTTATTCAGTTCAAAAGTAGAGATTATTGCGATCTGTTACATTTAACACTTACTGTAAGAAATTTGTCATTTCGTTCAACAACTGCATTATTTAAACAAAACTGATGAATTACTTAAATCAGTAAATATTTGATATGTTGACTGAAACCTTTTCTTTGTCGATTTTATATTAATTCTTCGTTATCTAAAAATATAGTTAGTTACCCAGTATGTTAGTGGAAAAATAAACCTCTGCGCTTGTGACTTTACATTAAAAGATTAGTCAGAGGGTGTTTTTTGAAACGGAATTATATTATTTTTTGTCTCATATTGTCAAAAAAACACCCTCTGACTAATCTTTTGACGTAAAGTCACAAGCCCAGAGGTGTATTTTTCCAGTAACATACTGGGTAACTAACTATATTTTTCAGATAACGAGGAATTATTCATGTGATAGTAAGTCCCAAAAAAAGAAAAGGAAAAATGCCACAAATAACGTTCAGACAATGTTTAAATAAAAGTGAAATATTAAAGAGTTTTATTATTTTTTTTATTTTTAAAATAAAATATCTCAAAAAACTATTAGATCTCTAAATCAATTGCAAATGAGTTCTACTAACTCACCCTCAAAGGAATAAGCCAACTTACCAGTCACCTTGTATGTATATGTATTGTATAATGAAACGCCACTACAATAAAAATGCAGATCTTGACTATAGATTGTATATAAAACACAAGCAAAAAATAACTTGGGAAATTTATACACAAGCATTAAACTTTAGATGGATACTCTTTCACATAATATAGTGACATTGTATATTCATTTCTTGTAAAGTATAACATAATTAAATTAGCTTGCATGCAGTAAAACCAGAATTATTAAACTTACCTTCTAATATTGAAATTAAGAACTCCATTTCCCAACTTGCTAATAACTTCCATCGTAGACTCATTAGTCATTAACTTCTATTTCACAGTTCATACTGTTCATATACTTCATTTTCAAGTGTAACTTTATAAATATAAATTATTTCATAATAATCAACATGTATGACGCGTAGTAGGTAAAGTATGTCGTCTTTGTTTGGCAAAGGCATAGCTTTCTACCTCCCACCACTGCGCGATTCACTTGTTCCAACATTAGAGCACTTCACATTGAGATTAGCAAGTATTCAATCGAGGATAACAGTTGTTGGATTAATAGTATGTATATTTCTTCCAGCAAAGTTGTTTGTAGTTTTATTCCAAGAGTAGTATTTTTATATCAAGACAAACATTTAAATAAGAATTTAGTTCAATATGCTCTTATACTTACTCTCACGGTTAACAGTACTCGAAAGAAGTGTACTATTAAGAGTATATTTAATACATACTTATACTTCGAAGGAATCAAGCTTATATTAACTTAAAGACTTGCGCTAATGAAATTCAAAAATATATCTGTTCTTGGTTTACAATTGGTATATTATTGAAATAATAATAATTTATTATGCCAAGTAATATTTTTCTAGTGACAAGTATAAAAATTCAAGAATAATCGATTACTTTGATATAGAATAGTTTTCTTTCCGTGTAAGCGGTGGAGTAGTGTTTCCTATAGTTTCAATTATTTATTTACTTTGGACCCTCCAGCTTCCAGTTATCTACAAATAAAATTACAAAATAATTTAATTTTTCTTAAATCATAAAAGTAACAAATCAGATTTTTTGTTCTGATGACTGTTTAAAATAATAATTATACAGATAATGTACTTATAACGAATGTCCATTAAAGCAGTTTTATAAGTCAAAAATAGTTGAAGTCTAACAAGAAATGGTGACTGGCAACGTTTTTTCTATATTAGAGCTCAGTGCTGATCTGAAACCTAGTCTGAAATCACACTGTGTAATTATGTTGCGGCAGCTGAATTAAACAAATTAAAAAATGCTCTTTGTGCTAGAAATCACCGCGATTCTAGAGGTTCTAGAATCTTTGGTATTGCCGACATACATTTTGCCGTTGATATTTTTAAGTTCTCTAACCTTACCGATAATTGGCGTTTTGCTAAACTCTTTGATTGTGTTTGTATTTGTGTTATAAAATAATTACCTTTATTTAATTGCGAAGTCGATTTTTGCAAAAATTTTAAATTCTGTCGACAACAGTAAAGGCCGTTACACACGTTACGATAAACCATCGATTTATCTGCATAAGCAGATCTACGCACGCTCATATAGCGCCCACAACATAGTTAAGGTAGATAAATGTGCGCAATTCTGTTGTTTGTGTAGATAAATCGCTCAGTTTTATCATAATGTGTGTAGCGGCCTTTAGTAACCAAAAAATTGCAGCCACCGATTCACATAGTATGATAGTATACACAAATATTTGTTGCTGCGACAAAATCGCTGCAATTTTGTTGCGGGCGACGACCAAATTACATGGTCTGACAATTTTAGAAATCCATTCCTCGCAATAATTTTATAAATATGTGATTATATTACTGAAAAAACTGTATTTTATTAACTGTTGGTTTACCATTTAAATCCCATAGAACGAGAAACTTAATATATATATTATGTTTTTAAAGCATACTAAAAGTCTATGATCCCTTGCAGTCGAGTCAGATAAAAACTCCATTTCCGTATTTATTACCTGCTTACTTTTCAACATGAATTATTTTGTGTTTTCTTTTGCAGGCAAAGCAGCGTGCATCCATGAAATGGCTCCTCTCAAAGGCATTCAACAACAAAGTTCCTGAAAACTTGAAAGAGCCGTTCTATAGAGACCATGAGGTAAGCTCGCATTTGTATAATATACTGTTTCGAATCGATTTGTGTCTAGTTGTAGTTTTTCCATTTTTTTTCTCGGAAATTTTTGTTACACTACTGGAGTAATGAAAGTTTGAAAAAAATGGGTGATATTAGAAAATTGTATGTTATAGATACTTTCATTTAATGTAACTGTTTATTTTTCTTTTTCATTTTTGGGACACTACCACATGAATAATTCTTTGTTATCTAAAAAATATAGTTACCCAGTATGTTACTGGAAAAATAAACCTTTAGGCCAGTGAATAGAGACGTGAAAACTAAAAAATTTAACATTAATTCTAACATTTTTGAAACTTTGTCATCTGTTGAAGTATCAACCAAAAGAAAACTATAAAATTTTGCAACTCGATTCAAGGTCGGCAACATTGTTAAAATCGCGAAAAATTAAATTAAGCAATATCTCGACAAACAAAAATATACCACCGCTGCAAATTTGATATAATTTGTATTACAGTATTCAAAATATAAAGGTAAATTTGCAACACCTGATGACCCGGGCAAAATAATTAATTATCAATAAGTAACATTTTTGCACAAAATTTTGGAAACATAATATTAAGATGCTTGCAAAACTACAGTGTACTTGCTAAAATCGCCTTACATGTAAGTGTAAGTTTGCAACTCTATCCGATGACGGCGTGGTACATTTTTTACACTTTACAACTTGTAGAGTATCATTTACCTAAAATAGATTCCAAAAAATAATAACATATGTACAGGTGGATTGCAAATGATCGCATTCGTAACTGAAATGCGCTCTCCATTTTGCAGCAATCCCAGACGTCGGCAGATTGATAAAATTTGCAACAAATAATTTGTTGCAAAATTTTTACTATCAAAATAAAATTAATATCACTGCAAATTTTACATCGAACTCTATAAACGTTATTAAATGTTCATAGTCCTGTAAGGCGATTTTAGCAGGAACACTGTAGTTTTGCAAGAATGTTAATAATATGTTTGAAATATTTGATGCAAAAATGTTAATTATTGATAATTAATTATTATGCTCGGGTCATAAGGTGCTGCAAATGTAGCTTTATATTTTGATTATTGTAATACAAATTATATCAAATTTGCAGCGGTGGTACATTTTTGTTTGTCGAGATACTGCTTAATTTAATTTTCGCGATTTTAACAATGTTGCCGACCTTGAATCGAGTTGCAAAATTTTATAGTTTTCTTTTGGTTGGTACTTCAACAGATGACAAAGTTTCAAAAATGTTAGAATTAATGTTAAATTTTTTCCCTATTCACTGGCCTATTTTGCGCTTTATGTCAAAAGATTAGTCAGAGGGTGTTTTTTGACAACTAATATGAGATACACAAAAAATTATATAATTCCCTAACGTTTCGGAAAACGAATCTGTTTCATTTTTCAAAGTTACTTATCTTTTTTTAGAATATGTCAAGCGTGAAACTTGACACATATAATATTTGTTTATGTAATATCCATAGATACTTACGTAGAACCGTTGATACTTAAAAATTATACAATATATCGTAGATCCAATTCCTTAGCTACGCTACGCTGATGAGGGGCAATAACTCCGAAACACGTGTCCGTAGCTGCATAATTGTTTCTTTTTGGGGAATGTGGCATTAAACCTTCTTTGTAATATTAATTTTGTTCAGTTCTTCTTTTAACATCTGTAACCACCTTGTATCAAAATCTACAGAGCAATGGGATAAACATTTTTCTTGCCGATTCCTTAATTTTTCTTTTTTTGCAGCCGCTTCTTTCATTAAAATTTTTGCCGAATCCCATTTTATTCTATGTCCATTTTCACAAGCATTTTCGCAAATTTTTGATTTTTCAATTTCACCCTTTCTAATATAACTTTTGTACTCACCTAACTTTATACTGAGGGGTCTGGATGACTCTCCCACATAATGTTTATTACACTCACACGGAATACTGTAAATACAGTTTTTTGAATTTTGCTCACAATTTACCGGTTTTGTTTTTGTTACAATGGATCACAAAAGTATTACTCGTTTGGAATACTGTCCTAACATGAAACTTGTCTCCTACATGACGTAGTTTTTCTGATAAACCTGGTATATAAGGAATTATTGTTGTATATTGATATTCAGGTTTTTGTTGTACCGGATTATTAAGTCTATTCTCAATATTAATTAGAGTCCTATCAGCAAAAAAATTTTAGATATTCATTATTTATTAATACCTCGTTAATAAATTTTTCTCATTTTATATTTGTTCATTAGATGAAATTAATTTTGCCCGTACAAACATTTAACAACACCCCTTTTAACATTAATTGCCTGATGAGTTATTTTTTCTGTATACACATTCAAATGTGTTTAACCAAAATGTCAAAGAAGGGTAATTCATTATTACTCTCTACTTCCAAAGTGAATTTAATGGATGGTTCTTTATCATTAATGTTTTCTAAAAAAAATTGTAATAACTCAGTATTATTAGGCCAAATTGCAAAAATATCGTCGACATATCTCCACCAAATAATCGGTTTATAGTAAACCTCATCATTTTTATGGCTTACCGAAAATACTTAAACCAAATATTCATTTAAGACCGATTGTTAGTTCAGTTAATTCTCCTTGTTATAATTTAGCAAAATATTTACTGAACATTATTAATCCGCTTTCTGGCAATACCGAATCGTATATCAAAAATAGTATCATTTTTTGGAAAAAATTTATGCAATTAATATTCGTGATAGACATCTAATGGTGAGTTTTGATGTAGTTAGTCTTTTTACTAGTGTCCCAGTAGATAAAACTTTGATACTAATTAAAAACAAATTGCCAAATGATAACAATTTGGCGGAAAGGACCAAACTCAGTGAAAAAACGGTATAATCGGATTATTGACTATTTGTATTAAGAAAATATATTTTCAATTAGATAATGAATTCTATCAGGTTTTCGGTATGCGATCTCCATTATCTCCTATATTAAGTAATATATTTATGGAGAATTTTGAATACCAAATTATATACATAAACCGATTATTTGGTGGAGATATGTTGACGACATTTTTGCAATTTGGCCTCATAATGTTGAGTTATTACATAATTTTTTAGAAACCATTAATGATAAAGAACCATCCATTAAATTCACTTTGGAAGTAGAGAGTAATAATGAATTATCTTTGGATATTTTGGTTAAAAAAATTGATAACACATTTTACACTAGTGTATACAGGAAAATAACTCATACTAATAGATATTTAAATTTTAAATCTAACCAGGCAATTAATGTTAAAAGTGTTGTTAAACGTTTGTACGACAGGGCAAAAATAATTTCATCTAATGATCAAATTATTTTCATTAAATAATGAAAAAAAAATGTATTAAAGAGGTATTAATAAATAATGAATATCCCTAATTTTTTGTTGATAGGACTCTAATAAATATTGAGAATAAACTTAATAATCCGGTACAACAAATACCTGAATATCAATAAACAACAATAATTTCTTACAAGGTTTATCAGGAAACTACGTATCGGAGATAAGTTTCATGTTTGGACAGTATTTCAAACGAGTAATATTTTAACAACAACAAAACTGGTAAATTGTGACCAAAATTAAAAAAACTGTATTTACAGTATTCCGTGTGAGTGTAATAAATATTATGTGGGAGAGTTTTCCAGACCCCTCAGTATAAGGTTAGGTGAGCATAAAAGTTATATTAGAAAGGGTGAAATTGAAAAATCGAAAATTTGCGAACATGCTTGGGAAAATGAACATAGAATAAACTGGGAATCGGTAAAAATTTTTATGAAAGAAGTGGACAGCAAAAAAAGAAAAATTAACGAATCGGCAAGAAAAATGTTTATCCCATTGCTGTGTTGATTTTGGTAAAACGTGGTTACCGATGTTAAAAGAAGAATTGAACAAAATTAATATTGTATAATTTTTAAGTATCGACAGTTCCATGTAAGTATCTATGGATATTACATAAACAAATATTATGTGTCAAGTTTCACGGCTGACATATTCTAAATACAGATAAATAACTTTTTCTACTCCCTACATAGAAAATACTATTTTGCTCCCTCATTTCAGGGAGCAAAGTAGTACTTTTCCTCCCTCAGGAGGAAAATACTTTGCTTCCCTAGGGAGGAAAATACTTGGGCTCCCTCTGGAAGCAAACAAGTGAAAACTTCAAATAGCTGTAATAGTAGTGTATAGACTTCTTTTATTGATACACAAACTTCCTGAAAATGAATGCTTTTCTTTGAAACAGATTATTTATTACTTATTTTTATTTATAAAAATTGAAAACAGTTTAAATCGAAGTTTAAATTAACATCAGTAACTAAATATTGTTAAAATTTATGGTACAATTAGTTAAATTATTAATAAGCTACTAATTTAGGAAACTTAATGTCGATATTGTCTTTAATTTGGAGTGTAGATCGCAACATGCTGTATTTGCTCCATAATGTTGAAGGCTTCAAATCGACGCATTTTTTTGGAAAAGTAAAATAGGACCACTTCTTCACATATTTTTCTTATTTGCCTAGTCTCCATCCAACAATTAAATAGCTGGTACTCTTTTTCATATTTTTCACGAGACTTTAACGGTAATAGATTTAACGAAACCACGTTTGCTTCTTCCAGAATATCTTGAGAAACTTCATCCTCACATTCGGAATACATTATTATAAACTTTTTGGAAGTTTGTTTATTTTGAAAACAAGAAGCAACCTTAGCAACGTTCCATGTACTTTGATTTTTAACAATATTTATATATCTAAATACCTATTATGACATATTTGGTTTTTTGATTGTCATGCATTAGAAAATATAATAAAATATATGTAAAACCAATGTAAAACACTGTAAACGGTCGTAGAAAAAATTATATGTATTACACAGGAGCAAAGTGCCATTTCCTCCCTTGGATATTGATGCCCTCCGCTTAACTATCCCCGGGAGGAAATTATGCACCTCTCTCTTGTCATACAAATAGCTATTGAAAAAGGAAACAGATTCGTTTTCCGAAACGTTAGGTAATTATATTATTATTTTTGTGACTCATATTAGTTGTCAAAAACACCCTCTGATACTAATCTTTTGATATAAAGCCACCAGCGCAGAAGTTTATTTTCCAGTAACATACTGGGTAACTAAACTATATTTTTTGATAACGAAGAATTATTCATGTGGTAGTAAGTCCCAAAAAAGAAAAAGACAAATTTAGAGAATGCCACATAACGTTCAGAGAATATTTATAACTGTTTACATTCGTTTTTTCAATAATATTTTTTATGCTTTATCATCAGTCCTAACCTAGCACTTTTGAAAACGTAATAGCAATTTAAATTGAGGGTGTACTGAAAGATATTCTAAAAGCCGAATATTGAATTAATCAGTTTAAAATTTCTACGGAATACCGAATAATGAAATAAAATTCAGCTTGTAACGTTCGGGACCGAATATTTGGTGCCGAATATCTCTGACTATTCAACTCATTGTCATGTGTTAAACATTGATCGCGATGCAACTTTAAAAATTAGATTGTTTGTCCAATCAAAAAAAATATGTAATGACTACTAAAAAATGTATGAAATTTATGTAAAAATAAGATTTTTGAAAAATAGTTTTTTTTTTAATTTCAATAAGTTCGTTAAAAAATTAGGACATAAATTATATGTTCCAAATTAAAATTAAATTCGGTTATTGTTGAATATTTTTCCGGGGGAAAGTAAATTTTATTCATTGACTTTATTGGTAGTGTGCGTGGCTTCAACCTTTAAATGTTGTTTTACGCAAATGAGAGTTAATAAGTGGTTCCATGCAATGCTATTTATTGATTACAATTTTGTACGAGGTAATTATCCTAATTCCTTGACGTAATGTGTAATCTACAGGGTGTTCCATTAATAATGGGACAAGGCGTACCTGGGGATTTCTGAGGCTAAAATAAAACGATTGAGGCCAATACACCTTAGTAAAATGTTGCCCGTTTTCTATCTACAAGGCGTTAATTTGAAAATATTTTCTATCAATCGAGTATCTAGAAAACGGTTAGATAGTTGGGGTTGAAAATTTGGATTTCAATATTTTTGAAGGCGAGAAAAAAGAATATGTCATTATTCTTCGCTTACTGACAGAGGACGTTGTAGTACAATCGAAGCACAGATATGTCCATAACTTTTTTGCTGCTCAGTTTGTGGGTCTTTAATGAAAATAACGAAATCCTGGATAAAAAGGCATACCTGCTCAAAGTCGAAAACCCAACCGTTTTCGAGATATATAAACATTTTAATACCTCAGTGCATCTTAAACTTGAATTTTATTTTTGTTTAACAGTAAGTAGAATAGTAATGGGAGGCAGTTGTGTTGTTTTAAAGTAGATGTGTGTCATTTTCATTAAATATTTAAGCTGTCAAAGTATCAGAAATTTGATTCCGTTTTTCGCTTTGTTTTCGTATAGAATATGACTGGTCATAACGAGTTTTCAAATACTAAAATATGGCTTGTGTTTACGCACAATGTAATGTTTGTGGTGATCGGGCATTAGCAGGATATTTGCGGTTATATCCAAAAAATAGAAAAAAAAAATCAAGGTTAAGATGCACCGAAATATGAAAATGCTTATATCTCGAAAACGGTTGGGTTTTTCGACCTTGAGTAAATATAACTTTCTTATTCAAAAATGAATGAATTTCGTTATTTTCATTAAAAACTTCTATAAACTGAACAGTAAAAAAGTTATGAATTTATTTGTTCTTCGATTGTGGCTTAACTAGCGCCCTCCACCAGTAAGCGGAGAACGAATGACATTTTATTTCTTCTCGTCTTCAAAAATATTGAAATCCTAATTTTCAAACTCACCCATCTAACCGTTTTATTGATATTGTACGTGAGAAAATATTTTTTTTACTTTAATAGCCATTTACAAGTAGTGTTTTAAAAAGATCATGTCTGCCATATCAGTTACTCGAGAACTTCCAAATTTAGATTGATCCTAGGTAAAGTGCTACTTGAGGGCGTGAGCATATAAAATTTAAATAATAATAATAATCTTTATTAATTTTAGAAAACAAGAGTAGCAATTACAATTGTTTAAAATATTTTTTCAATAATTACATATATACATATACACATCCATATACACACATATACATACATACATACACATGTATATATAAAAGACCAAATATATGTGTAAAACAAACAGTCGATAAAAAGTAGTTACAAGTAATGTAGAAATACTATACATACGTATCAGAATGTAATATATAAAAATGTTTAATGTAATAATTAAATTAAAGCAAAAAAAAACGAAAAGCAATTATTTATAAAAACAAACGAACTATCACAATAAATACAAAGATTAAAAAATGTATATCTATAAACTCGATTAATATATTCTAAAATGGCATCATAATATCATCCACTGTATAACATGTCTTTTGAATAAAATTTTTTTTACTGCATTTTTAAAACTATTTGGCAACATTTTAATGTAGTCGGGCAGTATATTAAAAAATCTACAGCCGTTAAAGAAGAGTGATACTGCGCAGTATCATGTCTAATTAGTAAAAGATAATCTTTTTTTCTTGTATCGTATTTATGATTGTTTTTGTAAACTTTAAATTTATTTTTGTTTTTATACATAAAATAAACAATTTTATAAATATATACAGATGTCAGAATTTTAAGAGATTTAAATGCTGCTCTACAAGATCCACTGTATTGTATATTTGCAACAATACGCACTGCCTGTTTTTGCAGTAGAAAAATGTTATGTGCATAAGTGGATAAGCCCTAATGAACAATGCCATATGCCAAATTCGTATGAAACCAACCATAATATAACTGTTTGAGAATTGACTGACTATACTGTTTTAATGTAATGACCAGTGCAAAACAAGTTTTTGCCTGTTTACAAGATATATGCTGGATGTGGCGAGACCACCTCAGATTACAGTCAATTGTCAAACTTAACATTTTAGATTCACACGAATAATTCACAGTATTTGAAACATTTAATTTTATGCGACTGTTTGGAACAATGTTTGATTGAAATGACTTGAGAACTACACAAGTTGTCTTTTCAGCGTTAATACACAACTTATTTTTGTCAACCCATAAACTTAGTTTGTTGAAAATATCAATGGCACAAGTTTCAGCATCCTTAAGATTCTTACATGTTATTAACATATTAGGATCATCTGCATAGGACGCCACGATACTTAAAGAATGTTCTATGTACTTAAACATATCGTTAATATATAACACGAATAGAATTGGTCCCAAAACAGAGCCTTGAGGAATTCCTGTACCAACAATTTTTAAAACTGATATAGCCCCATTAACTGATACTCGCCGATAACGATCTGGGACATATGATGCAAACCATTTATATGTCACACCTCTAACACCCTATTTTTCCATTTTTTTTAAATATACCATGATCAGCACAGTTGAATGCTTTAGAAAAGTCTACGAAAAGTCCAAAAAGAACCTGTGATTTATACAAAGCAGATACTATATTGTTTATAAAATCACTAATTATTTTTGTTTTTAATGAAATTGTTCATCAATTCCTGATGACCTAGAATTTTTGAGGCTAGAAATGATGTCAAATATATATTCTGATAAACTAGATGTAGAATAGATGGTTATTTGGACATAAAACAAAATTCCTCAACATGATGTTTAGTATTGTGTCTATTAAGAATATATTTGCCATAATCATATGCTCACGCCTTAAATCAACTCTTTAAATATAAACTGTAAAAGTTATACGCAAAGATGTTAATAAGTTTCCTGTGAATACTTTCAAAATAAAAATTATAATCGGAAATAATTGCATTGGGAGATGCTGCGTTCCAGAGAAAATTGACGAAAATTGTATAAATATATATTTTACTATTTGTCCATTATCCAGTATGTATGCGTAACACGTATTTAGATTTGTTTCGTCTAATACTTGGAAGTTGATTTAAATTTGTTAAAGGACTCTTAACCTCCTGTAGATTGATAACGGGCAACATTTTACTATAGGGTGTGTTTACCTTAATTGTTCTATTTTGATGTCAGAAATATCCAGTTAAGCCTTGTCCCATAATTAATGGAACACCCTGTATATAAGGAAAATGTTCCAGCTGAATCTTTTATATTATTTATTCAAGTTTCTCCCATTTTTTCATCGCATTACTTCCATTCTCATACCCACATTTTGTATCAATTAATCCACGCAGGTCAATAACCATTAGTCACATGGCGCAAGGTTACCCGATTAAGATGAGTTCGATTTCAATTTCAATAAAAAAATCTATGGTCAAGTTTGTATCGTGGTGCGTAGTCGATACGGGATAAGTATGTATTAGTATCTCAATTCGTAAAGTTGCTCGAGTTTTTGATTGGTGCAAGGTGGGCATTTCGAACATTTAATTTAGTTAAGTTGTTATTAAGTCCTTGTAACATTATTATTCAATCAAAAATTACGAAAGATAATCACAGAATTTTTTTTATTTTTCTTTCACTTTTGGAGAGCCATAACTTTGCAGGGAAGCATTTCCGGACCCATGTTCAAAGGATTTTTTTTTCAAAATAGTAACAGAAACAAATATTTTTCTTAATAAATGAACTAAAAATAAATTCCAATAGTAAAGTTATTACTATAATAAAAACAGACATATTTTTGTCAAAATGAAAAAAAATAATATCCTGAAAAATAATGTTTCTCAAGCACTGAACCACAAAGAACAAAAACGGAACTAAATAATGCAGTTAATATCACAAAATTCACTTCTTCACTTCACATCACTTCACTTTACCTCACCTCACATTGCTTCTTCCTCTGAATCCTCGTCCTGCTCACCCTGTTCTTTACTTTGAGATGAACTACTATCCTCGTTCAAATTTATAATTATATTTAATTATTATATTAAGTATCATTATTTATAATTATATTTTTTTACAGTGTCATGAGTATCATACCAAGTTTCATCTAGATAATAAATTAGTCTATTTTATCTCTTCTATATGAATTTCGCCAATCCACTATTCGTCTACTTTCCATAATCGCCATGCTTCAAAAGATCATTGTAAACATTAAGACAAATTTTTTTCGCTTGCTCGTTCAAATGTAACCGATTTTTTCTTACTGAAAACACTAATGAACTTTGATTTTCTTTATCACTGTAATCACTATCACTTTCATTTTCACAAACACAATAAGATGCAGACGTAGAGGCCTCCCACGGTCGAAACATTTTTACATCAAATACCTTCTTAAATTATTTTCAAAAACACACTAGCAAATAAACAGATATGAAATAATTATTACTTATATTACACTATTACACAACTCACTGCAACACGATAACCCTCTTAAATTATTTTCAAAAACACCATCTAATTAACAGATATAAAATAATTATTACTCATATTGCACTATTACACAATTCATTTCAACATGGTCACCTTCTTAAATTATTTTCAAAAACACGCCAGCAAATAAACAGATATTAAATAATTATTATTTATCTTATAATATTATACTTACAATATATCACCACTGCTGGAATGATTCGGTAACAAAATTAAGTGCGGACCTGAACTGTCACAGAATGTAAGCTAAACTCCGCCTCGGTCGCGTGCCAGCAAAAACAACAATCATCGTTCTCGCTTTAATGTAAGCTGTGTAAAAGACGTGCGTTTTGCTCCGCACGTCCCGTCACAACATAGGTTTCGCACACTATATTTATGCTTTAAATAATTACGGCAAACACAATATATATGTTTCATTTCAAAAAATACAATACCGGCGGGCGGCATCATTGTCGGCTTCTTATACCTCTGAAATAAACTGTAAAGTTGTTTATTTTAGATGATCTCTTTATATGTTTACGATTAGGATATAACGCAATATTGTCGATGTCGAATCCACACCCATGTTAGAGCCTACCAATGTTCTGTCTCTATTTATATTATTATGTACATATTTAAACAAAAATATTCATTGAAAACAAATGTTTAAGTATAGTTTCTTAGTTTAAAAGAATAATTTAAGCATTTTTACAGAGTTCTCATGAGTATTTTTTAGAAATAATTCTTTTCCTGTTTCAGAATCAAGAACATCTGAAACCACAGATAGCCGGGGGGCCTAGCGAATGCGGAAATATATTGCTTGGCCCTCGGTAACATCTATTCTGACCCTAACTATCACAATCTCAATCACTGGGCCATTTTGCAAACTTTGGCCAGGAAAGGAGTGTTCTCCGCCGAATCTTCCGATGCCCAGCTTACAGAAACTACGTTGATTCAAACCAATCCCCTTCGAATTGTAAGTATTAAAATGTGATATTTTGATCTTCGCGGAACAATTCCAGTCCGCCTGTAAATAAATATTGATTGAATAAAGTTTCGGACATGGCAAATTAATAAAAAATAGAACATAAATTGAGGAGCAAATTTTCAAAAGGGTACTATTCCAATTAGCAAAATTTGAGAAAATTCGAAAATAACTGATAACGATCATAACATAGTTAAGAATTTTTTAGTAATTGGGGACGGAGCGGGTTGAAGAGGATTCTAATTCAATTCATTAAATTCGAATAAATATATTCATGTTAAATATTGACATTGGTTTTTGATGTAGTTCCCTTTTTGAAATATTTTACACACTTTGTCACCTTTTGAATAATTCAAACATGGAAGTTTCATTCTTCTGGCATTTTGAAGACCCTCTGTTCTCTACTATTATCACCTCTTTAAACTTCCTCAACAAAAATTGCCAACGTTTACATTTCAAGTAGGTGGAATAGTCAGTCTACTTTGGATCACATAACAGGATTATTCCGTTTTGAAACACTCGGTGAAGGTTTATTCAAGGAACCCGACACCTCTTTTACTCAATAGCGCACAGAGGGTCAGAAAATTCGAAAATCAGCCAAAAATCTGAAAATGGGCTAAAGGGCTTTAGAATTCTAGATTTTACATGGAAGAAATAATTAAAAAATTAAATTACCCGGGGGTAACTTTTAGGGGGTAATAGGTTATTAACTGAATTTACTAGACTTGTTGATCATTGTGCAATTAAACTATTTATAAACAAAGAAATTACTAATAAAAATAATTGAATCCCAATAAAATACGTTACCTATTACTAAATACAGTATAATTAATATTAAGATTAATACTAAAAATCTATGTCAGATGAAGAAATCTCGCTGCTTCGCGTGTCAGGCTGTGGAACTCTAATAGATTCTGATTCCGTTGATTCCAGCGAGTGTCACTTATAACGAAATAACTTCAGAAGATATATTCGAATATTTTCGTGGTGGGAACTTCCGCAAAGATGAAATTACTGGATCGGAAGTTATAAGGAGTCTGTTCAGCAAATCTTGCCTTCCTGTTGTACGGGAAATTTTTCGAGTGTGTTTCTCTCTAAAACTTTTGAAATCCTTATTTCTTGATTCTTGGGCCTCTTCTGGCAATTGGCCGATAGGTAAAATGGCTTCTTTGATTATTATGGCTCCATGAAGTAATATTTTATGTACGCTAGCGGGCATATAATACCAAGAATATTTAGCGACATGCAATTTTGCGGTTTCCAAAGCATATCCCTCGAACGCTCTCACGTCGATTGCATAACCACAAGATATGGTGCGTAATATCACACCACATCGCGTAATAACTTCTTCATCAATGCCTGTATTTTCACTGGAAAGTAAGGTGTTATCAAAAAGTCGTCGAGTCGTGTTGCCGTCATTAGTGGTTCCCCTACCTCCACTCTTAGGTATATCCACGAGCAATCCTATTCTATCTCTGAAGTTCTGCTGTGTGGTACGTTTTTTGTTTTCGAAAACTGCTTTATTTTCGGTTCCTCGAATTTGCCAAATTTTAAGTTCTAATCTGTACGAAATGTGCAGCAAACATTCAAAAAACCTGATCCAACCATGTAGACTTGACAATCCAAATTTAAAATTTTCCTGGACAACTGGTTTTTTTAATACTTTTTCGATGGCATTCGTATCTTTGGGAGTTGCTTTACATATATAGCATGTTTGTGAAGAAGCTTTTACCGTAATTGCATTTTGCCGTTTTTCATCGTCATCACACAAACATGAGGAACTGCAATTTCTTCATTACCTAACAAGGTCGGTCGAAATTCCGAAATTTGATTTTCTATGTATGCTGTCTCCTGCACCGTCAATTCTTTCGTTTCTTTCTTGAATTGGAAGTATACAGGTCTACAAAATCGAGTTGACGATGGACGGAGATTTTGTCACACAATCATTTTATCTTTCCCAGGTTGCTCAGCATGCAGGTGTAATGGTACTATGGACGTTAGAAACAACTCACCATCACCAAGACCAACCTCGGCGAACATTTGTTTGTATTGTGAGTGGACCTGCGCTTCCATCACTTCCCCTTTTTATCAACAATTTCAAATTCATCAGAAGATCACTTGATAATGAAAGAAGAACCTGTTTTGCAATTCTAGTATCCGTTTTACTGTATGATCCAAGAGATCTTGTAATAAAATTCTGCATACGATTAGGTTACAATTTGCCCTTCTTTTCGGGGACGTAATTTTGCGTCCGGAGCATGTGATCGGAGGGATAGATATCGGCAAAATGTTCTTTTGCTATCCGTCTATGAACAAGATAGGAGTGTTTGTTATCTTTCGCCTCAATCATTACTGACAGAGCTTCGTCTGGGGTAAGTGGTATTATTTCTTTTGAGATCTGACTCGTTTGCCAAGCTTTCCTCATTTTACTGGCTCGAGTCGGAGTGGTCAAAATTGCTTCTGAGATAAGTTTTGCGGCAGCCTCTTTTCCTTCGTTCTTAAGTTTTTTTGCTTACAGCCGAAGCTAGCTCCTCGCTTTCGAACGTCGATGACAGTGTTGTGATCTTTCGACGTTTGGTTCTTTCACTGCTCGCAGAAAATTCTAAAGCTGGACAACCACGGGCACGGCTCCTTTCACCTCCAGATGAGGTTCCTGGTTGTGGCTCAGCCTCCGGATCAATTTCTTCTTGGGTTTGTTCAAATACAAATTGAACACTTAACCACTCCTTATTTTTCTCCAAAAATCTATTCGTTTTTCGTGCGCATTGATCAAGCTTCGAATAAACGGCGCTGCAAAACTTTGAATTGATATTCTTCAATTTTAACATGGCGTCTTCATCACACTTGATTTTATAGTGTCCCACCAAATCATTAAATAGATACTCCGTTCGATTTGAACGACCTAAACCATCCTTTTCATACAAAACGTCAACAAGTTGCCTTCTGGTCACCATTTTCACTCTAAAGAAAAATTGGTACCACTACAAAAGAGAATAAAAGTAAATCAGAAGACAAAACTAAAGTAAAGACCAGAACCGATATTAGTTATAGGCTAACTTGATTTTCTGTCAAGTCAAATAAAATATCGTAAAAATGAAATAGAAATCAGTGGATTTTACATCTTAAATTATAAAATAAAATGTACGGTTACGATTTCAGAATGCATGCGTTCGTTACGGTTGGTGCATATTCATGAACAAGACCTAAGCGAAATCGAAATATCTTAAAAAGGCACTTGAACGCGCGTATCAAATTTTAGTATGTTATTAGGGAATGTTCAAGCTATATTTTAGTTATTTAGTTCAAGCCGGATCTCGCTTGGAAATTTGTATGACTCAACATAAATTTAAATTATAACATAAAGTCTTCAATAAAATCAACTACGTACTTATTTTATCTATATGGATAGACTCGTTTAAGTTTGTCTCATATGTATATATAATATGAAAATACATACCTTGAGAAAGTTTTCTGTACAATTAAACTTTTGAAGCAAATGCTTTATAACACACAATCACTGGTTGAGAGTTGGTAATATAATGAACGAACTCTTGTATCTGTACAGATGCTACAAGAAAGTCTGTTTTGGGAACAGGTAGCTGAACGAAAATACCTTCTACCAGCTCGGAATTCCGGGAAAACATGCATTATCTATTTTTCTAAGTATCTGCAAATTCGGTTAACGATGCTATTACTTCTAAAAATATCGATTTTTGGCCCCCTTTTTGAATTTTCTGGCCCTCTGTGTAGCGGTAGAAAATTTGCTCCCCAATGTCCTATAAAATAAGTCATATGCTCTATAAAATTTACTAGTGTTTTATATAAAATTTAATCGATAGAAAAAACAATAGTTTACTAATCCCTGTTTGCGTCTATAATCCATGGATTATTGTTAATAAAAAAAATGTTGATTAGTTGACCTAGTAGTTAGTCCAGACGATTTTATAGAGCATCATTAAATAACTATGGACGAATTTTTTACCGACGACTCTAGTAACGCTTACAGTTTTTGTTAGTATACGTGTAATATTTTTACAACCAAAATAAAACTCAACAAGGAAATATACAGGGTGCCCTTGAAAGGTCTGCTTCAAAAACTACTACACCTTTGACACTAGCGCCACAACAAAGCACTTTTGGATAGAGGTTTCTGTCGTTTTATTTTGCTTTCGGGAATGTTGTACAGACCTTTAGGAGACGCCTATAATAAATTTTTTGGTCACATTAAAAAAATTACAACCATCTTCGATCTATTCAGAAGAAATATATTTCTTGCAGACCGCCCACATGACTGTTATAGAGATGATAATGCTCCTGTATACTAGAGAAGTAGTCACATCGGATCGCGTTTTAGCTGCGGTACAAAGATTTAGTCATGGTAGGAGTCCATCACCTCAAATACCAGAAAATTCTGAACAAGGGCTCCTGATATGGGTATCCCATGCCTGTGATGCACTTAGGAAGAGGTTAGAACAGGAGACGGATAGTGTCACAAATGGAGGAGAGGTAAGAGATATTATGTTATTTGTTATATAATATATGTAAGTATAGTTATAGTTATATGGGTGGGAAAAATAAATGCAGTGTCGTACTGGATGAATCGAACGGTTTCATGTTCGATCGTCAATAACTTTAATTTTTCTATATCTAGCAGAGGCGTGACGGTGAAAGTGCACAGATTATAACGCGAATTCTCTGAGAAATTGTTCTTTCATTTTTTTTTTTTGAAATCGTTGGGAGGAGTGTCAGTGTAAATATTTTCATTATATAATTTGAGCAATCTTCGTGATATTCAAAAAGAATGAAGAAACGTGTACAATTTCTTTTGGAATTCGTTATTATTTATAACCAGAGTAAAAGGTTTATGTATTTAGGAAAAAAATTTCTGATAAGTGATTAAAGCGTTTTAATCATTTATCATTAATATTTTTACTTTCTTATACCTAATATAAGGAAGTATAGTAATCGTGATTTTTTCGAGCTCGAGATTTTGATTGATATATAAAGGGTGTCTCACCAGGAACTGCATCGATCGATATAGGGAAAAGTACGAACCAGAATATTTTGAGAATTTAGGGAGTTACTTACAGCAGTGTGGCCATTCCGACTAAGATAATTACAAGCATCTGGCACTTCCGGTTATACCAGAAGTCGATACCAACTTGCTTATTTTAAATGGTGTCCGTAAAGTATGGAATAAATTAATTATTTCTTAAACCAAAAAGATTTAGAAAAAATCCTCGGGTACTTCGATTTATAATTTCAATTGCGCACCTTATCCTTAATTTTTTTGGTTATGACGTCATCGATATTTTTTTAAATGAGACACCCTGTATATTTCTCCATTTTTGAATTTTGAACAAACATCTGATTCCAAAAAATGTATCACACTTAGGATCTAAAATTGATTTTGAAAGATACGGCCATTCTGAAGTAAGTAAGAAAGTGTTGCTGAACCTTGTTTATAGTTTCCTGAGCAATGTTGTTCATTTATGTTCTAATTCTCTCTTTTAATTCAACAATGTTTTCCAGTTTGGTTTTATAAACTAAGTTTTTTAGATGGCTTCACAGAAAATAATCTAATGGATTGAGATCCTGTGACCTTGGTGGCCAGGGTCTACGTCTACTAATCCACCTGTTCAGAAATATTTAATCAAGATACCTTCGAACGTCTGCTGCATAATGAAGAGGCGCACCATTCTGTTGACACCACAGGCTTTCGTCAACATTTCCAGAATTAATCCTACTGGGCAATAAATTTAATAACGTTGGGATGAGGTAGCCCATTAAAAATTGGAGATATGCCAGTCCGTTTACAGTTCCATCGAAAAAATAGGGTCCAATGATTCGATTTCTTACAATTCCCGTCCACACATTTACCTTTTGTGGACACTGTGTGTGCTGCTCCTGCATCCATCGAGGGTTTTCCCTTGCCCAGTATCTACAATTCTGACGATTCACTTCACCATTTAATTTGAAAGTGCATTCATCGAAGAAATTAATATTTTTTATCAGACGATCACCATTGCACATATTCATCATTGTTTCACAAAATTGTATTCTCCGATCTGGATCATCACTTAGTTCTTGCATAAGCTGAATCTTAAAGGGATGCCATTTTTCTAATTTTAATACTGTATGTACTGACGTTTTAGTAACACCATAATCTCGACTAACTTGGCGAACGCTAGTATGTGGATTTTTTTCAACAGCCAGTAAAAATTTAATTTTGTATCCCGTCAACACTTGGGCTACCTGTTTTGGGTAAATCTTCCCCCGTACAAGTCTCTCTAATTTTTTTTTTTCAATTTTACTCACTGTCGATTGAGTTGTGGATTCGTTCCGGATATTTGGTATTAAATAAATTACATGCTTCTTGTTGAGTTCGCATCCTACTGCCATACCAAATCATCGTAAGAATTTCAATTCTCTGCTTTACAGATACACTTATGTTATAAATTAAAATAGATCGACAACAATTATTGAGAAACCACTACTGGGGTAAAGTATTATTAAGTGATTCACTGACAAATATGATAATGATAAAACAAAAAAACAAACAAAAGCCAGCCTACCTCAAAAATTAATAAAAAAAACGTGTTTATTTTACTTTTTTTATTTGTTTTTTTTTAATGGCCGTATCTTCCAACTTGTTAATTTTAGACCCTAAGATCCTGTTTTTCAATGCTCGGTTAGCTAAATTATCTGTCAGTTAGTGACTTCTCGGTCAATAGAATTTACCCAGTTTACACTATCCGATGGATAATTTTGCTAACTAGACATTGAAAAACTAAGCCTAAGTGTGATATATATTTGAAATCAGCTGTTGAAACAGAATCCAAAAATGGAGAAATATAGAGGGTGTTTCATAAAAAATAGCGATGACGTCATAACCGAAACAGTGATGACGTCATAACAAAAAAAAGATAAGGTGCGCAATTGGTATTAAAAATGTACGTGTCCGAGGATTTTTTCTAAATATTTTTGGTTTTAGAATAATTTATTCCATACTTTACGGACACGATGTTTAATATTTCTTTAACTTTTTTAAATATATTTAAAACTAAAATATGAAAAATTTACGAGATTATTTTTTTTGCGAAAAAATCACGATCCATGTTTTGTTTTTAATTATGCAAATACAAACTTTTCATTTATATTGATTTTTCTTTGCAGGGTGACAGGTTAAAAGTACCTGATTTTCCGCAACCGAGAGAGCTAAAAGACTTGTGCGACGGAGTTGGCCTAGCCGCTCTGATCTCCTACTACTGCCCCGATGAGCTGCACTGGACGGAGTTCAGGATTTCATGTGTCCCTTCCTTGCAGGACAGTCTCTACAACCTCAGGCTAGTGCAGGATTTTTTGCAATAGATGCCTGCCGGCTTCAATATTTCATTTGATGCCAGAAGATATTACGTATATGCGAGAGTAAGTAATGATTTATACGTACATTTTATTGCCCTCAATTGAATTTTTTGTTGCTTAAGCGAGGAGTTTTATTGACACAGTGCCGAGTGTACGGAATATGAAAACAGATTGAAAAAGAAATTTCAGATCAAATTATTCTAAATCGGAGTTACGTTAAAGGAAGTTACTTTCAATGAAGGTCTACTCACACCAACGCGAGGTAATACTAGCGTGCCGGTGCGGAAACGAAGAATGATAAATATGCATAACAGGAGATGGAAATGAAAAATTAATTTTTTCGTTCTCGCTACCCCATATTGGTTTGAGAGTTCCTTTAATGTAGAAATGTACAATATTGGGGAGGCTTAGGTTTCATAATTCTTATTAATTGAATAAAACACTGCATTACAGAAAATTTTGTAACCATCCAAAATATATATGTACGAATTTTAATATGTTGTAATTTTCATTCTATTTCAACCGTTATTATTTTACCCAATGCCGGATAATTTTCCCGTGGCCTCCGACACTCGCGAGAGGCGTGCCAGCAATTTACATGCAGCCACTCCTCTGACGTATCCATTTGGTTAATTTTTGGTAGAACGGTATGGTCTCTAATTTCGAAAGCAGCATAGGCTGTATCCCTCCGTGTACACCTATTATTATGACGACCAACTTGACTAAGTAGCCTGAATATAGAACTTGAAGCTCGTATGGGAGATCGCAATATTTGGTCCATTTTCTTCCCTCCTTCAAGATATTGGTTACCTTGGCATGTGCCAAAAGTTCGATAACATACATCACCTTGATTTGATGAAGAAAGACTGTCAGTCTTATGAGCTTGGATTTGCCTGACGATCTGAAGTAAATGTGGCATATCGCATTCTCGACAACAGAATCAGTATCTCCCGGGACATAAAGTAGTACTGGTGTCTGATCTACCCCGAATGAGTGCCAGATGGTAATGAAGTACTCGTAATGCTCCGTTAGTCGGTGGATGTAGGCCGAATTCACGTAAATAGGGCATGCAAAAAGGAAGTGCATGAGCAATTACTGCGCAGGTAAGACCTGCAGTTGATATCAGGAACCTCTATAATCATTACTACCTAAGGTGAGACTGGAGACATGTACAGGATGAAATATACGAACATAATTTTTCAACAACGTTTAATTTAATACTTGGAGTGAACCAGCAATTGCAAATAACACCGCCACACAAAAAAAAAGGTGTCTGAAATGTACATGCGATATATGGTTTCCGAATTATTTTTCCCACTGAACACGAATCCGGTGTCAGAATTGCTCCATCATCCTTCAATCTTCAGAAAAATGAAGACTTTGTGCTTACGAGCCGTGCTTTACGTGTGATACATGGTTTCCGAAGTATTTTTTCCCGCTGAACACGAATCCGGTGTCAGAATTGCTGCATCACTCTTCAATCTTCAGCAAAATGCTGAAGAATCTACAGATATTGAAGTATTTCTGTATTTATAGGTGTTTGCGGTAGCGGCTTCATATGATCCAACTGTTTTACGGATCCAACAATCGACTTCGGAACCCTCACGCTCTTTATTTGGCTTACAAATCTAGGTATTTTCCGTACTCTCACTATAGTTTTGCCTTTAGCTGCATTCAGGGAACTTCAGCGAAGAACAAGGCGAAAGATTTCATCAAAATAATGGAGAAAAGATACCAGGGAAGAGAGAGATACTGTAGAGAAAGAAAACAAAAAGAAAACGACAACCTTTACTTCGATCTTTTGAAGACAAAAGGGTGCGTTACAAACGTAGGCATGCCTGTTAATTTAGTCTTATAAATATACTCCAATCTAATCTATTTTATATTTAACCTTTTAAATTTTATAAGTAGTATTTTATTTAACGTTATATATCTCGTCTTTTATTTTATTTACTACACATTATATATCTAGTCTCATACTTCTACATCTAGTCTTACACCTCCTATCTAGTCTTACATCTAATCTCATGCATCTAATATCTAGACATTTTTTCATTTTATCTTATACACATTACATAAAGATTTATACGTATTATATCAAGCCTTGTACGTCTCATGTGAAGTCGTATATATCTTAAGTATGGTCTTATGTCTCATCTAAAAGTTCATGTGTATTGTAATGTGGTATATTTGGCCCTTACCTTTATTACAAAAAATTTATTTTCACCTTTCAGAATTTTCCAGGCTCTGCCGCATTGAATGGGCAATTACCGGGGCCACGGTTTTAAATAAAGGCAATTAGGTTAAATATATAGTCTTATACGTGAAACACCTTCTTAATGTTCATTATTATTTTTTCAAAGATTAAACAATGCTAGAGTATTTTGATCATGATGAAAAATTGCTTGAAATACTATATATAGCACTTAAATCATCAGTGCAAAAGTTTCATTTTTCTGAAGATTCATCAGCGTCTTACTGAAAACCAAAGGCTGATTAAGCAATTCTGACACCGGATTCGTGCTCAGCGGGAAAAATACTTCGGAAACCATGTATCACACGTAAAGCGTGGCTCGTAAGCACAAAGTCTTCATTTTTCTGAAGATTCTTCACATTTTGCTGAAGATGGAAGGGTGATGGAGCAATTCTGACACCGGATTCGTGTTCAGCGGGAAAAAATACTTCGAAAACCATGTATCATTCGTAAAGCACGGCTCGTAAGCACAAAGTCTTCATTTTTCTGAAGATTGAAGGGTGATGGAGCAATTCTGACACCGGATTCGTGCTCAGCGGGAAAAAATACTTCGGAAACCTTATATTGCATGTACATTTCAGACAACTTTTTTTTTGTGTGGCGGTCATAATTAATCACACCCTCTATAGTAATTCTATGTTTAAAGAATATGTCCCTGAAATGGGTCCTGATTTATTACTTAACTGTTTTTTACCGATAATTCGAGATTCAATCCCACCACGATAATAACCGCATGGAATATAAAAAGAACCCTAGATATGACAAAGATTTCGTGGTAGATAAAAAGAGACGTTTTTAAAGGAGGCATCGTTATTGACCATAAAACTGAATTAACAGTCTTTGTAAATTACTCAGTGCTTTGGTATATTTGTAATTTTTTTACAATCTATAAAATACCGAGACCCAGCGAATCTAACCTAATTAATGTGTGTGAAGTTAGAAACGTTTCTGATTTAGTAGCGTTTCTGATAGTAATGGCCTCCAAAATGGCGACCAAATTATTGGAAAGTGTTTGATGCTTTTCCGTCAATGGTTGTTGTAGCAAGTAAATTATATTAAATATTCACCCCCCCCCCAAACGCTGTTATCTCGAAAATAAGGATGTGTGCAACTCTGAAATTTTAATGATATGCTAAACAAAAGCTGTTCTTCCAGCCCTGCCATCGACTTTTCCCAAAAATCCATAAGGAGTCTCGTCACATGAAAAAAATTATATGCGAAGTTAACAGCGATTTAAAGAATAATTAAACTACGAAACGTGCCACCCTAGAATTTTCACATCATAATAAAAAGAAGATGTTCTTTCCAGCCCTGCCATCATTTTTTCCCAAAAACTGCAGGAATCTTGTCAGATACAAAAAATGTAAATTGAGGTCAGCGACAATTTAAGAATTACAAGTTTTTTTTATCGAAAACAAAGTGTGCCATCCTGTAATTTTAGCGACTTAAGAATGGTATATTTTTTTGAAAGTACGAAGTGTACCACACTGGAGTTTTCACATTATACTAAAAAGAAGGTGTTCTTTCCGGCCCTGCTATCAGTTTTTCTCAAAAACCCGTAGAGTCTTGTTATATGCAAAAAATGCAAATTGCGCTTGATAATTTAAGAATATGTATGAAATATCGCTTTCAGATTCCGATATTTATTCCAAATATAATCGTTTATGTATCATGTTTTAGGCTGGTGACCTACTGAGCGGTTGCGGCACGATTTTCCGCGCGCGATATATCGTACGGCAAATCGCGGTGGCAAAAATTCGCAAAATACATGCGATTAAATGGAGTGTTCGCCCACTGCGCGACGTGACCTAACATCTCATCGCGGCATGACGTAAACGCGAAGCCTCGCGTTTTGGCGGTGAGAAGTGTCACATTTTCGTATCGCATGACTTTTAAACGCCAATAGGAACAAGTGTACTCTGGCCCACACGACGGAAGTCGCAGCGGTATTTCTAGTCGTGCGTTACCAACATGTGTGTTTACTTGTGGCACATAACAGGTTGTTTTGCTACGTGAACTTTGTAATTAAAATTCAATATGCTGCCAAACAGAAAATTTAACTTTGAAATAAAAGAATTGATTGAAGCGGTAGAAAGTAAGGAGTGCCTGTGGGATAAAATATATGATGAGTATAAAGATAAGAACCTGAAAGACCGAAAAAGGATACTGCCTTTGACTGTAAATTATTTTTGTTAGCTTTTCCGATGTCTGCGTATAAACAGCACTAATAAAATTAGCTTTCTACGATCCATCATTTCTCATCGCAGAGTAGCAACTAAAAATTTGACAACAATGGACATCGCGTCGTATCTACTTAGCTTTGAGCAATATTACCTCGTGTAGGAGAGCACTCAGCGGATGCGGCACGATATATCGTGTGCATCCAATCGTACTGGAACCGCCCCAGTGGGCCACCTATGATTTTGATAATAATTTTTAATTTCTAATTTGTTACATGTTTTATATTATTCCAATCTATACATGTTTTAATGCTATATGGACAAAAATGTTTCTCTTTTAAAAAGGTTTTATATAAACTGAAAAAAGAAACCATTAAACAATAACCTGGATGTAGTCTGTACTGTCTTGGCAAATAAAATTTGTAGAAAATTCGACGATTTTGATTGTTCAACGGAATGCCGCTAAGAATCGAGTATGTAGTATTCATAATCTGATATCGATTGTGCAAGTTATCCGAATACGATATTCCGATTATGCCCATCACTACCTCACACACTTCTTTCCGCTCTCCGTTCACTTTACGGCAGTGGCGTAGTGTTCAGTACAACCTTGTACAATTTTTGAATTATCTTTCTAGCCTAAAAATAAACTCATAAAAACCACTAGATAAAATGAATGAGACACGTCCTGTTCATAACAGGTAATCGTATCCAATAAATGTTGTTAACACACTTAAAATAATACAGTTTCCACGTAAAATATATATATACAAAATGTGTATTATCTTTTTTATGTATGTAGGTATGTATGTATGTAATTTTCAAGGGCCCTTATAAAAACTTCTTTATGCTGAAACGCGACTCGCTAGGACACGACACAACACCAGAATAATCCCAGACTGTTTATAATATATACTTATAATGTATGCACAAATATCTATAGCTAAGTAAGTAGTCTTCTATTTACCTACTGAAGATGGTAACTTGGTAACGAAACATGCATAAATTAGTGTGATTTATTTTTATCTGTAGGATTCTCCAAGTGTCGGTATACTTTTCTCACATTATTATTAGTGTATACAGTATTGGTTTTTCGTTTAAATTTATAAATCATGATAACATTAATCGTTTGATAGTGCAATTGTGATAAAATATATTATTCAAGACGCCTCACTTTTGTTTTACAGTTTCATGAAGCAAAACCTTGTAGTGTTCCTTGCCGATCTGTTCAATGTGATGGAAATTAACCCTGCAAAATGTGTAAGGTGTCCAGGAATGGACAAATTTAATTCCGGTAAGTGTTTTGAATCTTATATTGTCGAAGGTGTTTATTTCGCTTAAGTTTTTTTGTTTATTTTCGCTTCGTATTATTGTTTTGCTGTGTGACCTATTTTATTCTTGATTAAAAAAAAGTTTATGGTGCGATTACGTATTCGTACAATTAACGTTAAGTATGTGAATAGCCAGGGCCATTTAAACATGGTGTAATTCAAAAATATGTGAGGCAGAAGGTTAGATGTGTGTGTATATTTTTATTGTTTTAAACTAATGCCAATTTATATTCTTTCATCGCCAGTTTACTAATTTTGTTTGACTCAACTTATAAAAATATAAAAACTTGAAATGTGTTAACCCATTATAATTTTTTTTTAACCTAACGCATTTAATTTGTGTTTGCAATATAATTTTGAGTGTTTTGTCAACATATCGGCCAAACAAGATTCATGAAATTTACGAAATAATCAAAACTAATAATTTCAAAATTATTAATGTACAGGTTGTCCCAAAGTTCCCTTCTCGAACTCTTTTCTCATAATTGTTTTCTTTTCTCATAAATTAAGTTTAATGAAGAAGAAAAAAAAACTATGTACTGAAACTTTATTTTGCCGTGGTTTTTGTTTTTCAAGGCGAGCGGCGTTCGGTGTCGCGTCGTCATATATACTTTTTTTTAGAAACACATTTCTATACGGCATTTAAAAGTAAATTAAATTATAAGAAGAAAACTTAAATACGGTTTTATTCTATTTACAACAGTTAATAAGTTATAACAAAAATATTATTAAAAAAATATGTAACGAAAGGTCCTATTTTTTTTTAAATCCAGAAGGCGTATATCAAATAAAATGACATTTTATAATTTTCGTTTGTAAGGTTGTGTTTATTGCTTGACGGTTATAAGAGCTAATAGTTTAAAATGTACAGATCGAGCCAACCCACTAGATACACGACTAGCGGTATACGCAGTTTACAGTTACCCGTCTGTTGCCAGCACGATGGGGCGATCGCAGCGCGAATGTCATAAGGGGATTTTACAGTAGGTTAGGATATTGCCTTGCTCAAGAAGGAGGTCTTTTTGAGCATCTAATTTGAATTATTTATTTATTTATTTATTTAAGTATTATTTTATTTTTTCTTAGAGCTGGTATTATTTTTCTTCATTATTTACGAGAATATTAATTTGTGTTTTTGAAATTTGGTTTTGTTTCGAAGAAATAATCGATTGTGTGCTCTTCTGATATTTTTCATAATTTTAGTGTTTTACTACCTGTAGTGTCGTCTCGGAAGAAACTCTGAAACTGTGAAACAATCAGATAATTTTAGTAAATACGTTAATACGCAGATTTCTTTAGATGAATGAGGAGCAACACTCCACCGCAGCTTTAGCGATACTGATATCCACGTTGTCTCGTATGCTCCTCCTAGCAGGCGTCCTGACGCAATTGGTCGGGCTTTCATTCCGACGTCGTAATCAGACGGGCAGCTGTAAACTGCGCATACCGCTAGTCATGTATATAGTGAGTTGGCTCGATTTGTATACTCACAATGAAAAGATGGATATGTTGCTAATATATGGGGAAGCTAAAGAGAATGCAAGCTTAGCAAGACGACTTTATGCTGCACACTATCTGGTGAGGGTAACATCAGATCATAAAACATTTTTACAGTTGGAAAGAAATTTGCGAAATAATGAGTACGCATTTTCATCAAGAAAAGGTACCTTAAAGAATTAACAAGAGTGTAGCAAGTGATGACAATGTCAATATTATTAACTATTTTGAAGAAAATCCACAAAATTCCATCGTCAGGCTCTCATTGACCGTAGCATTTCAAAATCAATCATTCAGAGTTTTAAAAGATTAATTTTCATGATTACAATATTTACAAAAACTCACTGATAATGATTGCTAACGAAGAATAAATTTTGTTACTCTAATGGTAGTAGTTGCTAATGATTGATATAATTTTTTTTGTCATATCCTTTGGACTGATGGAAGTAGATTTTTAAGTAATGGTATACCAAATTGCAGAAATACTTATTAATAAATCAAGTTCAAAAACAAGGTTATTTCGGAACAAATGTGTGGTGTGGTATAGTTGGACGACATTTGATAGGACCTTTTTTTTTTGCGAACCTCGACAGTATTACAGTATTTGGATAGAGATCTTGCCAAATTTGTTGGAGTTAATTCCATTAAGAAAATTATGCTTTTAGTTAGATATTCAGTTCCATATTATAAAGAACTATTTAAATCGGCAATAATCAAATCGTTGGATAGGACCGAATGATCCAATTCAGTGGCATCCCAGATCACCATTAGACCATTTTCATGTGGGGAAGTTCAAAAATCTATACTAGGCCAGAGAATCTTGATCAATTAAAACAAAATATAAAATTAGCCTGAAACAATAACTAGAGAAATTTTACAAAAAAACACAAATGGCGAACTTGTAAAAAGATTTATGAACATCTAAGTTACAGCACGACAATAGATGAGAAACCGTCGTTTAATAAATAATTGCCGTGCAAGTCTACATCAACTAACTAGGAAGGAATTTTTATAGGTATTAAACAAATTGTGAGATCCATCAGCTGATTTTAAAATGCACAAATAACAGTGCATATCTGTAAGTTCTAGAAGAGTATGTCGACGTATGACTGACAACAAGCCAGTCCCGGATATCACAACGTATCATCATACGCGTAAAGTTAGAATCACGTTTGTGGTTGTTGAAAGAATTCCCTACACAGCACATAGTATGACAAGTAGGCAGTGGCGGTTGGTGAAATTTTGGTTAGTTATAACTTTGTATTGAAGCATGGGACCCAAACTTTAAGGCATCAACACTAAATGAAGAAGTTTTGCAGAGAAAAAAATTGCGATTGAAATTTGCGCAAAAAGTTGAAAACATTGTGTGCCTCCCAGGTTATTTGCTAGACAAATTGTAAAATATTTGCAAAACTTTTTATTTTTCAGAATCACGTGGAAAGTATATAGCCATATTTAAAATTTCAAAAAAAATATTGATTTTTTATAAAGTTACACCTTTTTGAAATTTGCACAGTGAAAAATAAATCTAAAATAAAATTTCAAAACGGTGCAACTATAATAAAGCAAATTTTTTTTATGAAATTTGAAATCGGGCGACATATTTTCCATCTGATTTTGAAAAAAAATGTTTTGCAAATATTTTACAAACTGTCTATAAAATAAACTGGGAACACAACTTTTGCAACTTTATTTCGCAAATTTCAATCGCAATTTTTTCTCTGTAAAACTTCTTCATTTAGTCTTCATAGTTATGCCTTAAAGTATTGTTTGTCCCCAACCCTTAGTAGTTTCTTTTAATTTCTGTTGAGTTGATCCTTAATGGGTTACATTGCTTCCCGTATCTGCCATGAATATTTATCTGATTCCTTTTCAAATTTCTGTTTGATTTTGCACCAGTTATCAGACATTGTTTTTGAAATTTATATTTTTCCGTTATACGGTTTATTCGTAGTCCAGGTGTCCCTTTGTTCCAAGAGTTTTACATGTATTGGATAAATTTGATTCTTTGTAACTGGAAGACTAACTTTAGACCACTTGCGCAATACTGACGCCCAAAAAGATTACGTCAAAAACCATCTATTGATAGTACAGATAAACATTCCAAATTGGACCCCAATAGTTGAAAGCATTCTTGGGTTATTTAAAAAAATATTAATAATTTTCTTAAGAACTGTTGATAGCTACTTAACGAAGTATTTTTGGCTTCAATCGGCTTATTTTGGTTTTGAGAATATGTGGTAGGTTCTGTACAGACATTTCAGAGACACCCTGTATAGTTTCACTTTTCAATTACAATTATTTTTGTACCAACCGTACCGCATAAAAATATAACTAGATATGAAATACAGTTAAAAGTATTTCAAACTAGAGTAATAATGAAATAATTTATTATTTCTTACAAATAATTAGTTTTTAGTTATGATTTATGAAGGTGGCATACAAAAAGAGTCGATTCAGCACCTTTTACTTTTTTTCCATATAAAATCGCATTCCTAATTACTGCAATGGGAAATATAACTTCTTATTATAACAACGAGGCATGTTAAATTCACAATTGGTTTTTCTTTGTTATGTAAATTATGAGAAAGTCAAACCATCTGTGAAAACAGTCTCCGACGAATCATTTTGTTGTGTTTATTATACATGGAGATATTTAAATTTTAAACGAAAAAAATGACATTAGAAAAATGAGGTTATGTATACAAATAATAACTACCGTAAACGTTGAAATAATTATATGCTTTCAATTATCGGCTGTCGCAGATTACATATCCTGCCATGCCCTTACCGAGTGTTTACGATTTCTGATATTGGCCCAAGCAATAAGATTTTTTGGATTGCAGTAATTATTGTCAAAATGACAAATTTTTATCGCCATACTGGGAATATCGTTCTCGAAATTTTTCCGTATGTGGTCATTCACTTTAAATATGACTTAACTCTGTCTGATAGTAATACTAATTATTGTTATAATAAATGCAGAAAAAATCTTTCTTTAATTCAAGGTATAAGGTAGTGTTTTCAGTAGGTATACAACATTAACCGCTCTTGAATCTTTGCTATTGATGATGATAACCAAAAACCAAAACAAATGACTCGTTTGAAATAAATGCAGATTTGGTTGGTACGTTTACTTATTGTGAACGGGGAAAGTGTTACAGTCAAAGTTTTCAGGTCCTGTAATTTCTCGTTTTGGGGATCAGAATTGGCCATCAAAATCATGCGACCTAACGCTCTTGCACTTCTTTCAGTTCTTTCTTTGGGGTCTTTTGAAAAGCAATGTCTGCGTCAACGATCCTCAAACGATTCAAGACCTGAAGGACGAAATTTGACGCCACATCGTTGAAATAGAGTCGCAGTTATGCCAAAACGTACTGCAAAATCTTTCAATTCATGCCAGAACATTTTTTGCATCATTGCACGAAAAGGGACGATTATGTGTACTGAAATGCTCACGTACCTACGAAACATCTCCGTAACACTTTTTCCAATTTTGATTATGGAATTTCATAATAAACGTTCCTCGTGCGAATAGTGTTACATTATCAAAATGGCAATACTTTGTGATGACAGCTTTCAAATATGACGACAGCACGCTTGACATAACAGAAATGACGGGCGTTTCAAAATGCAACCTCTTATTGAAATATGTTTTAGTTTCATATCTGTTTCAGTTCCCACAGATGTCGCAGTCAGGTTGGTACTAGTTAGTTATCGTCGTTTAATACATCGTTTTCGTTGCATGCAGCTTTTCAGAGAATTTAAAAACAAATTTCAACCTTTTCCTTGAATTTTGACACAAGCATGGTGTCATCGGTTACAGATTTCTCAATTTATCGTGGGGAAAATCCATTAAGCATGTACAGTTTCGTCGCTTCTTTTAAATGATCGGAGTGCGCTGATAGTCATAATGTCACTTGTAGCAATGTGGGAATAAGCTTATTATTGAAACAGGATAGCTCAATAGTATTAAAATGATATATGACTTTAATACTCTTTGAGCTAACCTGTTTCAATAATAAGTTTGTTCCGTCACTCAAAGCAGACATGGATATGAGCGCCCTCCGGTCATTTAAAAACGCCGAAGTTGTACACGAAAATACTCTTGAATAAATAATAATAAAAAGTGGGTTGTGCCCTTTTTTTGTCAGTTATAATAACTCGTATACACATATATGACAAATTTTGTCTTTATTATTGTTTTCTAAACGTAAAATTTGATCCATTACAAAAATGTTTTTCCTGCATGATTACCCAAAAAAAAAAAGAAAAAATAAAAAGATAAAACCGAAATATGTATATAAGTTATAAAGTTCTTTTATATGCCTACCTATTAATTGGAAAACATTGTCGTTTTGTTTTCGATGTATTATTATACATTTTTATAATCTAGAAAACCGTTAATTATTTTTAATGCGACCAACTTACGTTAAACACACACGTATATTATTGTATATGCCCTCATATTTTTGAAGGTCGACACTGGAATCTCACTTATCTTAGGAGACACAAGGTCGGTCGAGTAACTTCATGCCTGAAATGAACTATCTACAGGAACAGTTATAATAAGAATATTCGCATGCTTGTTTTTCTATGTATATCGGTTAAATTAATTGTTTTTGAACATACAGAAAAACCCTATAAGGAAGTTATGATTTTACACGCGTAAATTATGAAATCTATCATGAATATATAGTAAAAAATTAAAGTTGGTGTTTTATAGTCTAGGAAAATTATACAATTTTTTGGCTCATATGGTTGAACCAATTCAGATCAATATTTTGAACAGGTATTCAACTGTCCTTATGACCATGTCAATGTTTCGCGTCGATCAGAGTGGAGATAGTGAAATTCCCGCAGTCTTTTTAAAAAATGACTGAAGGTTTTAGCGTTTTTGCCATTATTCGGTAACCATTATTTAGTACGAGGATTACACGGATTAATTAACGTTTAAATTCAGAAAATTGTAACGTAAATTCAGCGGTTTGCTAGAAATAACACATGTTCTTAATAGGTAATAGGTGGATATAGATGTTATTCAATAAAAAAACAAATTTCATTACATTTTTTTTCATTCTTGGTCCGCCTGCCTGATACAGTTGCGGTGACCCTGAAGCCAAGGCGGCTTATTGTGTCTTTCCCTGGTTATCTTTCTCCCTCTCGTAATTCCTGTGTTGCTGAAAAACCGATAAAGTTCTATGACCGGTTTGTGTGCAAGTATTCTTGTGTCCGTTTTTGTTTCCCGAAAAATGTTTTGTCTTGCGGTCTAGCGCCTCGCATTGACAAAATATGTTTCTACTGTGTCCGGCGCTTCTCCGCAGAGCCTGTATCCTAAGCCACCTTCATACAGATGTGACCTGTGAGTAAACCTATTACAATTCTCAGCTCGTTCCTGCTCAGTGTAAGCAGTTTCTGAACTCCTTTTGTGTACGGTTCGGTTATAAATGATCTACCGTATCTTTGTCCTGGTATGTTTGCCTTTTTGAACCAGTCTGATACGCACCTCCTTGCAGTGTAGTTTGGCACTGCAAGTACTGGTCCGAGCCAAGGAATGTTGTTGCTGATCCTTGTTTGACAACTTTGTCGTTTCCAGTACCCCACTATGGTCTGGCGCCCAGATCAGTTTGACTGTATTCCGTTCCGCCAGGCCTTGATTTCTTCAAGGCTTTCCTAATACTAGTCTTGACGTCACTTTACAGCATTTTAGTGCCTTCAGTGCCACCTGACTATCTAAGACAATATAGATATGTTTCTGGAGTGGGTTGCAACATTCAATGTGAAGATAACATTTACGTAATTTTCCA
Source organism: Rhamnusium bicolor (assembly GCA_029963845.1). Classification (NCBI taxonomy): domain Eukaryota; kingdom Metazoa; phylum Arthropoda; class Insecta; order Coleoptera; family Cerambycidae; genus Rhamnusium; species Rhamnusium bicolor. Next base: position 162,932 of record JANEYF010002564.1, on the reverse strand, counting down.
CGAAACACTAAAACACTATATACTGCATTCGACGCGTGTTTCGCCAACCAAGTTGACATCATCTCAGTTTTAATCATCTCTAGATGATGCCAACTTGGTTGACGAAACACGCGTCGAGTGCAGTATATGTATAGTGTCTTGTTTAATGGAAAACTACGTTAGTGTTACAGATATGCTTGTTTGTGTAAGCTCTCGTTAACTTTCCGCGAATATTTCTTTACGTAGTACTAAAATTATTGAGAAAATATTACTAATTTGAGAAAAGATGCCACTATGGTAGATAACTTTTCCCAAAAAAAAGTAATGCTATTTAAACATATTATTGCCCAGCACTGTTAACAAATATGTCCGAGGCAACTCAGAACTTATACAAACAAAAGTGAATCGGTTCATATATCCTAAAAAGGAAATACGACGCAGTTACGGACAGATGTTTTGGAATTATTGTTCCTCAATAGTGCAGCGTAGCTTAAGGAGTGGGATAATAAAGTCTGTATGGCCTCTTGCCAATATTTTTGGTATTGATGATGGTCTCAGATGACAGTAATCAAGTGAGATTATATTACTCTGGGTCAAGCCTTGTAAAAGTTAGATCTGTTCCTACGTCAACCCCGACCATAAATATGAACAGCTTGGGCGATTTGGCAAACCTCTTCCAGTCCTAGCTGATGGACCCTGTCGGCTTGTTAATTTCTTCTGCCTTGGAGTGTTCTCTGTCGCAGACGCGTAATGGCCAATGCCGTTCTGCAGTCTAGAATGTTGGATTTTGAGAGATTGACTGCGGGATTGTCGAGCGGCAATTGCCGTAATATTGTTTGGAGCGTCGAGTAGGAGAGAAAAAGATGACAAATTAGTATGTACGCAGAAAACTTTATCTAGAAGCAATTATTTAGAGACGGTCAATCACAGCTTGAAAATGAAAAGTGGGTAAAGTCGTATTTACTCTAAAATTAACTAATATAATGGTCTAATTATTTCATATAATATTGCTATAAAAGTAGCGGTTATCTTGAGAAAATAACTAAATCGGTGACCGTTCCTCAATATTGATTGATGATGGGTAAATTTTACTATTTCCATTTCAGATTAGGATTTATTCGAACCAGCTTTGCAAAAAATCTAGTTTTCCTAGACTTATTCATAGTCGTTAAAAAATTGCTTTTCTAGCAGTTTCGAAATAAAAGTAGAAACGTAAAATTCTAACATTTCGCCCTGTACAAAGTGCCTGAAGTCTCAGTACTAAAAATAAAACGAAAATATATGTTTTCTTGTAATGCGAACTATTTTAATTTTAGATCACCTTGTATTTCTTAGAATATGTGAGATCTTTGTGTCAGTCCACGAACTATTTCATGCCCTGGCAAAACTGTTATCTTCAACTGAAAATTGTTTAATATTTATAACTTTCAGTAAAAATTATTGATCCGAAATAACCTCACCTGACCTCTATAATTTCTTAGCCTGGTCAATATTGATATTCTTTCGTTCAATTTGCATAATGTATATATTTACCTACATAAGAATAGAACGTGTACAGCGTTATAAAGTTTTTGCTTTATTAGTTAGTCCTTGTGCGGAAAGTGCAATTTTCTTTTAAACCCGTTGCTTTGTCTTTATGTTTTCCTTGGTTTATTCGCTTATTTACTGTTTTCTTTTGCTTGTTGGTGAGTGACAACACGACACAATGTGGTGGTGGTATTATTTTGGTAAGACACAGTTTAGATATAGCATGGAGTCGACCTAGAAAACCCTTTTTTTATATTACTTAATTTTAAGTACAATAAAGTGGCAACAACTCACATTATAATATATTTGTAGTGTAGTGTTAAACAGTTTTATAATCTTTTACTTAAAAATATGTCACGGGAGTGGGGAGATACTTGTCAATTATATTGTTCTTAATTTGCGCGGTTTGTGATTTATTTAGCTTATAACGTGACTGGCATTAAAGGAGCTGGTAAGTTAGTTTTTTATTTTATATATTATAACTGATTAGGCCACTAGTTTTTTTATACTTATTTTTTTATACATAAAAAAACATGAAAATTAGTATTTTTCCTTTCTTTTCTCTAAGTAAACATTAGCCGAAATAATTTAAAAATGGGAATATATTTCAAAAAACATTAAGACCGATAATATGGTTGTCAACTTTTTTTAATTTCATAAAGCTAATTTATCATATTGCTCGGTGAATGGTTCGTGTTGTTGACATTAACAAAAATATATGTAAAGGTCTGTTATTCCCGTTGAGGCGCTTATGCTTACTACACGTGCTTATGCAGGTGCGGGTGTGGAAGAGCACTCTGACCCGAGCACGCACCATAAAGTCTACACTAGGCTCAAGCTTATACAGGGTGTTCCTAAATATCATGTACATACGCAAGGGGGTAATTCTTTGGCTTATTTTATGATTGAAAGTTTATATAAATATAGGTCCGCAAACGCTTCTTTACTAATATACAGGGTGTTGAAATTTGAAGATTTTTTTGACATTTTTACGAGATTATAACGAGTATTTAAAACACATATGCAGACACAAGTTACGATTTCAAATGCGACCTGTCAAAGTTAATAACAACAACAGATTATTCAAATAAAACTGTAGCCCACTAGACCATTTTAAAAATTTTCAATTTTATCTAGCGAATTACAGAAAATTGTTTTTTATTTTTTTTTCCGGTAACGGTCGCATATACGGAAAAACTACAAGAGACCAAAAAGTTTCTAAATAAAACAGAAAATTCATATTGTATTTTAGAATCTACCAGCGGCGCATCGAAACAAAGTTCAGGGGGGAGAAAAAGGGACATGACCCCTGAAAAAAATCTCCCTGTAGATTCTCACAGCCATTTGCCCAATGATGTGAGCCCTACAGCGTAACCTATATTCCAAATTTGAGCTAAATATCTCAAAAACTGCAGGAGCTATAAAGAAAAAAAATAAAAATCTTCAAATTTCAACACCTTGTAGGTCAGTATAGAAGCGTTTGCGGACCTATGTTTATATAAAATTTCAGTCATGAAATAAGTCAAAGAATTACCCCTTGCGTATGTACATGATATTTAGGAACACTCAGTATATGTGGATATGGACGTGTGTACGGCAACGAACTGACTTATGCAAACGTCTGTATGCTCCTTTACGCTACACGCCAATACGACGCGACACTACAATAATAGTGTATGAATCCTTCAGGTGTATTTAAATTATACCTTTCACATCTACGTAACGTGATGAACGATGATGTCGATTATAGATATGAATGGTATAATTTAAATTTATATACACATGAAAGCGCTTAGCCTGCCGAACGGATTGTATCGTAAAGGCTTATACAGACATCTCGTGCTCGGCTTGAGCGTACTATACTTGCGTTTTTGTCAGGTAGGTACTGGCTTTAATCGTACTTAATATAATATATAAATAGGTGTATTCTTTCTAACTGAGATCTCATGCGATTTTAGTAGATCTCTGTTTCGGCAGGAATGTTACTGTTTTCTTAAGTTATCTCATCTCAGTTAATCTAATTTTGATGTGAGATGTTGGGTAGAAAGAACGCACCTAATATTGATTAATTTTCTCAACTAATTTAAGGCAGTTAAGAGAATTCTGAAATGCTATTGATTACAACGTTCTCTTGATTTTTAGCATTTAAAATTAATTTCACGGGATTGGCAGATTAAAATTATCAATAGGGCTGGTGCATCACATGACCTATATAACTTTAAATTTGGGCTTGTGTAATGTGGTATTCTCATTTTTAATGTTTTTTTTCTTGGAACTAGTATTGTCCAATCTCTTATCAAATGCAATACATAATACTTCTGGTAATTCAATAGTCTTAGTCTTGGTAGTTTAAATAAGTCCGCCTGCAAAGAAAATATACCTATCTTTGTTGCATGTTGGTTTCCTAACCACGATAAAATGTGTTATTTTGGTAAGATGATAAATTTGACTCTTCGTATATATTTAGGAGAATATTAAGAGAAAGTACAGGTCCCAAGTTAATGAAATGTAAGTGCCATTCTAGTTCTAAGTAAATTGTTAAAATTTAAAAACAACGAAATAATTCACAATGTAGATCTAAAATAAACAATTTAAAAAATCGGATATTTCATTTGCTTCGTATTTATGTATTTCTAGAAAAAATTATAAATTAATTATTGGGTATTACGTCATCCTTTCAAACCTAATGTGATAACAATGAAATACCTATCTTCTTACATTTTACACTGTCATTCTTATTTGAATGAGCTAGTATCAAAGTTTTAGGTAGATAATAAATTAAACACGATACTTCAAATACATTCTATCGCAGAAAGTATTAAAACAACTACTTCACCTAGATGCAAAAGGACATTGGATTAAATAATAGTATTCATAGTAGTAGAAGCAAAAAGATATTGGAATTAAAAAAAATTGACAGCAAAAAGAAAAATCACATTTAAGAAATGATATCCCCTCAATTGCAATACAAAAAACGAAAATTCTTAGACCGCTATATATCGTCTTTCGGAGCTCCCCAGGGGGCAGGAAATCACGAAATATTATTTAAAAATATTTTAATTACCTACATAATTCAAAATATGAATATTTGGCATTTTTATTTTGACATTTTAGGGTTTTTTGTTTTTGTATTGTAACTGAAGAGAAGAATCATTTCTTAAATGTAATTTTTCTTTACGATGAGTAAACTATTTTTAATCTCAATATTTTTTTGTTTTTTTGACATGAATACTATTATTTGTACCAATGTCATCTTACATCTAGGTGAAGTAGTTGTTTTAATAGTTTCTGCGATTAAATGTATTTGATATTTCGTGTTTAAATTATTATCTACCTAAAACTTTTGTACTAGCGCATTCAGATAAGATTAACAGTGTAAAAAGTGGAAAAACTATAAAATACCTATTTGATTGTTATCATATTAGGATTCAAAGGATGCGTATATAATACATAATAATTAAGTTTCTAAAAGTGCATAAAATAAACAACTTGAACGACAATAACAATATAACTGTCAGTAGTCACATTAATAAATTTGAAATGTATGAAGTTTACAACACAATTCTGCAACAGAAATTGGACACTAAACTCTACTGCGCATGTTTAAAACCGTGACGTCACCATATCGACCATTTTTAGCGGGTGTAAAATTTTTCAAATTTTAATATTTTTAAAACTATTTATTAAAAAAAGTAATTAGATTATTTAAATAATTAATAAAATAATATAATTTTAAATATTGATATTTGTGGTTTTATATACGGATAAAATAAACAATCAAAATAATTCCTAGAAACAGAAATGTTTTTAAATTTAATGCATTTTAATTCAGAAACCAAAAAATATATTTAGTTTAAATTGAGAATATAAAATATACACCATATATAACTTAATTTTGACTCATAAATCTTATAGAAAAAGAATAAATAAATAAAAGAATTTTCTGCATTTTCAACTTCGTTATCATATAATGTTGGGTATCTTGAGACTTACAACATTCGATTAATGTAATGTTCTGTTTTATAATGAAATAGTATTTTTATTGCACCATTACATACAATATATATCTTTATTAATTAACTTATGCCAAAGTGACATCCACCACCTCTGTTATACAAAACTATAAAAGCAATATATTAAAATTTAAAATATTGTGTTTTTATAGTTTTGTATAATATATAATGTTATATTTAATATAACATTCAATTTATAACATAGTAAGAAGGTCAAAATCATATTTCATATAAGAAGGTGTGTATACTTGGAAATTAAGGATATTTTTAATTAGCTATTCATCATGAAATGGAATGTTAATTTGTATTTAGCCTTGTTACTTCTTACTTTATATTTAAGATTTATGTTCCAAAATACAGTTAATAGTATATTGGGTTGCCTGACTCCAGAACACTGAAATAATTAAATAGTTTTGATCTTTGGCTTTATTATTTATTTTTTGTCGTTCCATTTAAATATCACAATAGTATTACTCAGCACCCTCGAGTATTTTAGTAATCAAATACGATGCGCAATAGGCCTCGTGCAAAAAATATAATTTTGGCATTTTTAATACAAAAAACACTGTGTAAAGGATTTTTTTTATTTTGTCTTACAAAAGTTATTCAACATTAAAGTTTGAATTAATCCATTACGCGCTCAAACACCGCTTGCCGGACACATCGATCGCGTGATGTCACAGTACAGGGAACTATCGTAATATAAAAAAATAAATATGCAAAGGCAATAAAAAATAATATGTTATGTAAAACGCATAGAAGGGTAACGAGAGATTCTGAGATTTTTCAGATTTTTTATGTGTTATTTTGGGACCCTAAAGAAGATATTTTCCATCATGGAATTTTGTGTGAACCTACTGGATGTTACTGAAAATCATACGATAAAGGGACATGCAAACATACTTTTCTAAAAGTACTTTTATACAGAGTGTATTTAAAATTCTAACACATCTACTAAAGGTACCTACATCTAATTTTTTATAAAAAAAACATATGGATTTAGGGATATTAATTCTTAGGTAACTGGACGACCTCGGACTGCAAGTCATTTAATTATTATACAGTCAAACAGAAAACTACATGAAAAATGGCATTATGAATTGGGTTGCAATAATTCGTAATTACAGTTTTTCGCACAGTCAAAAGATTATTTTAAATTTTATACAGAGTGATTGAAATAAATATTTGGGCAAATTTCTATTTTAATAAACTAATACATTCTTTATTTTTGTTTGAAGCCATTAATTTTTGTGCTTATTGTGATTTTACTTCTTAGTTAAGTAACTTAAGCCGCGGAAGCTTCTGGTTAGTTAAATATAACGTTGTTGCATTGCGTTGGCTTGTAAATACAACTTTTTACTGTTTACCTTAGTTTATATATAATTCATATAAATAAACCAAAACACCCGCAAAGCTAAGGCCGTCCGCGGTTGAAAAGTAAAAATTAGAAATAACGTAACATTTATTATGAGCAAAAATAAACGTTATTATTATTGTTTACTTTTATTCCTCTAATTTCTGCAGAAGAAAGCAAAACACTATTTGAAAAATACTCTGCTATCATCATTGAATCAACTTTCGGTAAATTGTCAGATTAAGCTTTGGAATAACCTTGTTCAGTCATGTTTTAAACTTATTAACAAGTCACATTTAAATAAACACTGTGATAACTCAGACAGGACATAGCCAAATAATTACAGGAACAATCATCCGTATTTAATTAATGCATGAACTATATATGTAGGTATCATACCGTTTACCACCGGGAGATTTCCTGGTTCGTGACGTCGCACAGTGGGCAAGAGCCCCTCAAAGTTGGCAATAAATCACAGACTTTACGAATGGATTACTAACTTAAATATTGCTTTGTAGAGGAGTTAGTAGTCCAAAAGAAAATACATAGATAGCTTCCTAAGTGTTTCTTTACTTAAAAAAATATAATACAAAGTTATAAAAAATATAATATTTTAATTTAGGAAGGCTATTATAACTTTTAAAGAATTTCATCATTTTCAGAATGTGAAGAGACATTTTCATCATCGTCTTCACTGTCATCTTCACTATCTTCGTCATCATCAGCGTCATCAATATCATCATGGCCAAGAAGCTGAACAGTTGGAGATTTTAACAAATCTACTGCTTCTTTAGGAAGGTGTCGTAGTTTCTTCTTTTGTAACTTTTCGCTTGCTCGTGATTACAGGATCGGAACTAAGTAGAAATAAATTAAAGATGTCCTCATTAGTTTTCTCACGACTACATTTCCTCGAGTAATGCTCTCGATATTTTTTAAAGTCCTTGTTGCGCGCTTCTTGTGCTTCCTTCGTTAATTGACCTATAGGCAACAAAGCAGAAGATATTATTTCAGGCCCATGTATAAAATATTTATCTAATTTAGGAGGTATATTGTACCAGAGTACTGTTCAACAAAGTATCTAGCGGTGTTGTGGGCAAATTATCTGAATTTTTCGACATCAATTTCATGTCCACTAGAAACTACTATCATTATAATATGCATCATCTTGATTAATTCGACGTCTATTTTAGTAATTTCAGCTGATAGTTCTGTGTTCTTAAAGAAACGTCTTGCCGTGTTCCCGTCATTTGAATTGCCAAATCCGGGTTTAGGTTTATCTACGATTAACCCACATCGTTCACTAAATTCTTTTTGAATACGAACCTTGTTTTCTGAAACAACCTCTTTGTCACTTCCTCGAGCTTGCCACTTCTTGAGAGGCAATCTGTACGATAGATGTGGAAGGCATTCAAACATACGTATCCATCCATGTAAAATGGACAACCCGAATTCCAAGTTTTCAGTCTTTACGTTTCGTTCAATCATTGCTTCAATGCGATTAAAATTTTTGGGTATTGCGCCACATATATAGCATTTTTTGGGTCGATGTTGTGTTAGTAAGCGCATTACATACTTTGCCATCGACCATGGCAAAGATTAAATTGTGACATATCCAGAGATTTTTCTTGAATTATCGACGTACTTTTCTGTAAGTTTTTTATTTGGTCGTCTATTCTATTTTTCTCCGTTATTGAAGTTTCAGTAGATTCTTTAATAAATTCAATTTTTAAGGGCTAGCAGTATCTGGTAGAGGCTGGACGTGGATTTTGCCAGATAATTTTTTCACCACAAACAAGGCGAAGTGGAACAATGCAAGTAATAAAAACGGCCGAATCACTGGCCTCATGACCATGAAACGCTTGCTTGTAAGAACTATGACCCGAACTGCCATCAAAGCCTCATTTTGAAAACAAACACAGCCTTCTCAGTTCTTCGTCCTTAAGTGACTCAATCACAGGTTCTAGTGTTAATAGTAAACGTTCCACAATGTGGTCAAGCAAAGCTTGCAAAGTAACTTCTGCACAAGTGGAGGTCACTTTTATATTCTCGCTTCGGATAGCAATGTCTCTTCGCAGCTTGAACTATTTTGTATGAGGGAAATTTCTCTGGGACACTCATCCTGATTATATGATACTGATGTCGGGATAATCTTGCGTCCACCAAAACCGCTAGTGCATCTTCACCTGAAATAGTTTGTTTCTCGAGTGACTTTACGTATGCTTTTCTAACCTACTCGCACGTTTCGGACTTGTGCTTGTAATTTCATGCAACACTTTTGAGGCCTGTGCTTGTCCTGCTGCCCTTCAGTCCATTTGAGTGGCATAATTCAATATATTCACCAGTGTAGCATCCCTCAACTCCTTTGTTTTTAATCCCTTAGTTCGCTCAGAACTCGATTCAAAAGAAATTTTTGGACGGCCGCGTCTCTTCTCTAGTGTTTGCGGTTCTTCTCTGGTCTGAAATGAAATTGAAGTATCCAGCCATTCAGCATTATTTTTGCGAAACCTTTCTTCTATCCTAAATGCCTTTTTCCAACGAGATTTGTACTCTGATTTGAAATATGATAATTTTTTATCCAAACCCTTAAGATACTCTTCATCACATTTTGTTCGTTTCTTGATCTCTCAAAAAATTAAATTGCTCATCAATTTCGCTGTTTCCAGAATTTCTCATAATATCAAGAAGTTCCCTTATCATTATAAACATAGTGTTCGAACTCGTTCCTGAAATAAAATAAAAATAAATTAAATAATATGGAAGAAACATTGTAATTTTTGATTTGCTAGCCTCGAAAGAACTCGAATAATGACAAAAAGTGCAAAAAAATAAAACGATTCTGAAAAGCACAATCAATATGCATTATAAAAAATCCAAAACTAAAACTCGGGCTGTCTTGGAACACAACTAATAGCCTGCATGTTTCTAAGAATAATTTAAAATTTTAACATTTAACGTTCATTTTACTTTACACTATTTTTATAAAATTACAAAACTTTTCTGCAACTCTATATTTATTTAAATGTTAATACATACCTGAACTTGACGGTTCCATAACGAAAGATTGAAATAATTTTCAAAATATAGCTCAAACACAGCACAAAAACAGGATAAAATCTACGGAATACAATGCACATCTAGTCTCCGCAGGTAACTAACTTGGACTGAGGGCTGTGGCGAGGATAGGGGTGAGACTGACGACCGTACTCGTTCGTTTTATTATGTATGGGGTAGTGGTGCATCGATAAATAAGAGGGAGTAAGGTGTACATGCTATTTCATTTTTTGATTTATTGCCAACTTTGGGGGCCTGTTGCCCCACTGTGCGTTGCGTCAATAGAACAGCGTTTTCAGAGACGCCTCTAGCATCTGATATTCAATTAGTAATTTAGGCATTTTCTGGGTAGAAATTATTAAAACAGATTTGAAAATTGCTAATGGTGAATTAATTTAAAAAATCCTGCGTGTGCAAGGGATCTATTGTTTTTTTTTATCCAAAATTAGTTAAGAAGGTTTTTACGCATTTTTGTTAACTAACAAAAATAACCAAGTTATTCCAAAATAGGACATTTTCACGTGATGACCCTGTAGATATATATATTATTTAAAGAAAAACATTACTTTAATCATTCTGTTAAAGATAAATATAGTTTTTTCACTGTGGTTTTCCTCTTTTACAGAAAATACTATATTTTGGATTTATTCCCTTTTGCACAGTTGCTCCTCAACTGATTTAGCAGATTTTGTCAAACCATCTAGTCATTATTGCCTTACTTATCTTATCATTTTGTGAAGTTATGATCAAAAGCTGTTGATTATGTTTTTTCTTACAAGAATCGTAACTCAAACCTTATGTTCATTCCCGAGAGTTGATTAAACCGGAATAATTCCTGATCGTGATATTTTACAAATGAGCGTGAAAATATAATATATTGAGAATTATTAGGACAAGATGAGGATACAAATGATCCGCAAATCAATTTTCTTCGGTCGGGTAGATTAGAGAACGTGGCTTGAATGACAATGGTCAATCGATTTTATAAGCCACTATAAAACAGTCAGTTTAACTATTTCCAATAAAAAAAATACTTCTCGTACACTTAACATTTTAAAAAAATATTAAATTGAAAACAACCAATGTCGTGGCATTTAAGGTTAAATTAATAAAAGAATGCCCATTTTGTTTTTGTTTTTTAATCTGACATTTTATTATTTGCTGTAGCAGACAGTGACGGTTTCTCTCACCTAGACGATCTGAGTTCAAATTGGGGCCGTATTGTATAATGCCATGCTATAAGGTATAGTGGATGAGCAGCCCGCTCGCTTCATCGTTTTTCGTAAATGATGTAAAACTGTGATTTCCGTGTATCTGCGATGTGAACACGTTAAAATATTCCGTCCCCGCGATAAAGCGGGGTTGGCAAAATTTCCAGGTTAGGTGTGCCAGTATTTACACAAGCACTGATGAGCTTATCTCCTCTCGTCGGTGATTGGCGTGGGTAGCGGAAATGCGTCGACTGATTTTCTGGTTTCCGATCGAATAATTTACTAACGTGTACTAAAAAAAAATCTAATAAAAAAAAGGTGCATCTACACAAAGAATGTGCATTCCACATGCCCGATTGCTTTATTTCTAATTTGTAAACCAAACAATTGCCTTACACACCCAATATATTGATTCCCAATGAACCACTACGGTAACAGACGAATTTAAACGATGAGTAGCCTGTTTGAAAATACACTTTTTAATACATTTTGGTAAACGTATACGGTTTTAAAACTGTCGGTTTCAAAAAATAAATAAATAAAATTTATTGGGATATTTATCGTGATGTCATCTACCCTACATGCGCATTGGGGGATGAATTTACAAAATTATTTTATATATTTCAATTATTGTCGTCCATGCGTGTCGAACGTCTTATCTTGATATCTTAACTTCGACAGCAGAAAATAGTTATTTACGTAACATGACAGGAAAGTGATTCTTTACTGGGCGTAAACAAAATTCATAAAATTTAACTAATATAATATGTCAGACGCTTTTGTCTAGTATGCTTAATTAAGTACCTACCCTACTGTTGTCAACCAAAAGTGAAAAGGGATCGGTAAAGACTTTACCGATCCCTTATGTCACTTTACCGGGCTAGGCCAGTAAAGATGTATTTTCCAGTCAAAAAAATTGACCAGGAACTGTTAACTTTCTAGACGATTGCAGAAAAACATTATTTACACCTCTTTTCATGTTTTGGAATTGTCAAAAAAGTTTCATCGAGTTCTCTGTTATATTTATACAATTTGGTATGAAGCACTTTTTTTCATTTTAATTTTTTTTCAAACTTGAATCGCCTTAACGTCAAAACATACAAATCAAGACTTTAAGTTGAAAAGTCGCAGACCAACACAAAATAAGTACATAAATTGTGCATGTATAGGATAGATGATGTCACAGATTAGCGGGTCTTTTAAATGAGTTGTTAAAAGCGGTAAAATTTGTTTAGGTTAATAATCTTCAGATATACAGTATTGGAAAAAGTTTAATTTGAGTGCCTGCTTTGTGTGTGTGCATAAAGGATAAAAATAGCAAAGTCATGTATGCGACAGAAAAAGACTGTATTACTGTTGCCTTTTTCTGCGTTATCGTGTTTACGAAGTAACGAGGGCTCTGCTCCGTCTCATCGTATTCCTTCCACATGTGATCCGGTACGCCTCTAGTCCTCAGTCATCACATCCCTTCCTCATCTGATCCCTTCCCTTTCTCACTAAGTTTATTGTAGATAGAACAAACAACAGTATTGCCACACATGCGTGGTAATTACCAAAATTTACAATTTGGAATTTTAACTGGTAGTTGTTAATGTAGCCTCTAATAATGGCATAATCTACGATAATGTTTTGGGAACGTCACTTTTTTTATAAAATTATTTACACCTTGAGAAATAACTAAAATCGTTTCATGTAAAGTGGATAATATGCAATGAATACTGTTCCATTTTACTAACTGCGATGAACATTTGGCGACATCTAGTTAGTAGTGGGGCGGTATACGAGATTTTGTTCATGCATCTACGCTCATTTATTTTATAATTATAAAATAAATGCTACTCTGTACGAAAAATGTGAGCTGTACCCCTCTTTCTGCAATGAGTGCAGACTGCACGGAGTGCTACATGTGAACACATTTTTTCAAAGGTTATCGTAATTTAATCAAAACCAAAAAGATCAAACCTATAACCAAAAATCAATTAATGACGAACATAGTAAATGGTATTTTATTAAGTTCAGAATGCGTGAAAGAATCATAAAATTCCATAATATTATACAAAAATATAAACGAAAATGAAGATGATAATATAATTTCTGAAGTCGAACTTGACAGCCAATTGTTATTATTTGAAAAGTTTCTATTCAATATACTTACTTGTAACTGTTTTACTTTTGTTTATCTATTTTTTTGTAATAAAGTTTTTGAATATTCGCGTATTTGAAATATCTGGTAATTTTTCCTAAAATCTGGTAATTTCATTATTACTTTCTGGTAATCACACTTTCACAATCTGGCAACACTGCAATAAACAATTTTGTGATCACGTGGTGAACTGCTCTCACGTTGCTGTTGTCTAATTTCTTTTTTATTATTGCGTCAGCCGTTACCGTGGTAAGTTAAACTGGCATGTCTCCTTAACTTAAAAATGTATGTTTATACAACTGAAGAAAAAGTGCAAATGATCAAGTGGTATTACGGCGGTAATACTGCTGTGTGAGTTATCGGGCGATTCATTTTTACATTTGCAGAAAATGTAGTCATTTAAATAACGAAGACGAACCTACAGTTTACTTAAGGGAAGATCAGGAAAGACGGGAAACTAATGTCTGTAGTTTCGCCGAGGTAAGTGCACCTTGTTCGAGTAGACAAAATCTCGCAAGAAGTTGGTGTACAAGAGTGAACAGTGCGGAATATTCTGAAAAGAAATAAGTGCTACAAAATTATGACTTTCCAATACATTTTTCCTGAAGACTGTACGAAACGAATAAATTTTTTTGAAACCATAATGGAAAAGGCTAATGAAAACGAAAATTTCATCAAGAATATTTTATTCACTGATGAAACATCTTTTTGAGTGTGCCATTACGTACTCAATATCCACAAGAAGTAAATGTTAGGTGATCATGTCAGGGGTTCTATTTTCATTGACGGTAACTTAAATGCCGACAAATATTTAAACATTTTGCAGAATCAGATTATTCCGTCTATTCAAGCTCGGGGAGATTTGGTACCAGCAAGACGGTTGTCCTGCTCATAATACAAGAAAGGTGCAAGAGTTTTTAGACAACACTTTTCCCGATCGTCTTATAAGTGGAAGAGGTAGAATAAAATGGCCACCAAGATCCCCCGACTTGGCGTCTAACGAATTTTTTTGTGGGGATATGCGCAACCTCGCAAATTTATAAACATAAACCCAAGCGAACTCGTGACTTGCAAGAGTTACGTGCTAAAATTGTTGCCACCCTACAGAGTGTGACTCCTGCCATGCTTTTAAATATCAGGAACGAATTTTATCACTGATTAGGGTATTGCCAGGCGCAACAGGGCAACATTTTTGAGCCCATTATAAAGTAACATTTAGAAAAAAAATGTTTAATTTTTAATACGTTTTTTAAATCTATTTCATTTTAGAATTTTTTATTTTATTTTCGTTAGAATATTTGTTAATATATTTTTATTTAATAGCAGGATGCCAGTTTACTTTCACGCTAAATGGCCAAAAATTATTCGAAGGATTGCCACAGTTTTTTTGATGAATTTTAAAAAGAATTATGCATCATATAACTAGAAATTCTCGAAATAAACAGGGATACGTAGTTATTTATATAAATAACAACTATACCCCACAACATTTCGAAATGTACTAACCAAAACACCACCAACAGTGTCATCGGCTACCTGCTATGATCTGGTGAAAGGCGGGCCATCGCAGCGCATGACCTAAAGATGGATAATTTATTGGCTACTACTTGCCTCGCTACTAATTACGCATACCAGTGGTCGTGCTCGCAACCTCGTGGTTTTTGGGGGATTTAGGAGAATTTACCCCGAGTGGCTGATTCACTATCTCTGTCTTTGTTTTTCTTATAGTTTTAATAAAGAGAATATTTGCAAATCGCTAGAATTTTCCAAAACACCTAATATCTGTACAATAAACTGTGTGTGAAAAGAAGGAATATGATGGGGCGTGCCCTCTTTACTTCATAAACACAACGTACAATGACGCAACATTGATGCATAATTCTCTTTCTGTCCCATGCACGACTTTGCTATTTTTATCCTTTATGCACAAACACAAAGTAGACACTCAACTTCTAAAGATAAAAAATAATCTACCAGTGTTCTAAAATTTAAAATAAAAGAACTTGCATTTTATTAGATTTGCACTTCTGTCTGACATGCAACACCAGTATTGAAATTGAAAAACCTATTTTTAAAGTCCAATTTTAAAGTAGCTATATAGGTTAGTGCCCATTTCACACCCATTCGATATATTTCTGTTGTGTATCGTCAATCTAGTCGACGATGAAGTTATTTATTTTTTTTAATTTTTTTTTTTATATCCTGAATGAAATATTTTATTGAAATAGGGTTAGTACATATTCGTCAATAAGTTTATATGTTTAAATGTCATTTTCCAGAGGCGTAAGCACGGGTGTTTGATTCCCTATTTTTTTAAAGAAAAAAAAAAGGTACGCCAATGATCAAAATACTACAGTCAGTTGATTTCAAGCTGAAGTTTGTAAAATCAATTTTTTTACGATATTAATTTTATAATGACTATGCCAAGATTATTCACAAACAATGATTATGCAGATACATATATGCATTTCATATACGGATTTTATGACAGTAATATTTATGCAGTGACTAAAAAATATCATAGACGTTTACCAGTCAGAAGACGTCCATCAAGACAAGTTTTTATTGATGTACATCTTACTTAATTTATTTGGTTTACGAAATCATGAAAATAATAGAAATGAAAAGAGAAGAATCAGAATAAATGAAAATAGAATACTCCGAGCATTTGATGGTAATGATAGGCTAAGTTCTCGCAGAGTATCACAGCAATGGCAGGTGTCAAAAACAAAAGTACTTCGAGTTTCACGCAGCAATCATAGAAAAATTTTCCATTTATAACCCGTTTAAAATTTGCACTCCGGTGACGCAGAAAAACGGTTGAGTTTCTGCCGTGGAAGTGACTTCCGATTTTCATCATAACATATTATGGACTAATGAAGCTTCATTTACTAGAAGGGGAGTAGTTAATTAGCATAATTTGCATGTTTGAGTAGAGGAAAATCCCCACGAAATCCGGCCTCGGTCATTTCAACAAGAATTTAGTGTCAATGTCGTCTATCGATACTTTTTGTGGTCCTCCTTTCTTGCCACCTAGACTGAACACACAGTCTCCATGAAACAGTATGGTATATATACTCGATGATGTAACAGTTGATATCCGCAATGACAGTTGGATGCAACAGGATGGTGCTCTAGCACATTTTGGACGAGTAGTTTGCAAATGGCTCAATGAAAATTACCCGGAGCGTTGGATAGGCAGATTAGAATCAGTGGCCTGGCCACCGCGATCTCCAGATTCTAGATTTTTGTGTGTGTGGTTGTTTGAAAGATGAAAGACAAAATGTATATCGAGCCAGTTGCGACAAGAAAGGAGCTTATTGTGATTCAATTGGTATGCGACGAGATGAGGGAAAGTAGACATCAAGTATCTGTCTCTTTGAATAAATACCATGAAAAATGTATTAAAGTGGATGATGGGCATTTTGATGATTTGAGTTTTCTTTTATAAATTATTTATGTTCAGTAATGCTTTTTTAAATTTTATTTGCGCTTGAAATATCGTACATACTTATCTTGTTCTGATCATGAAGTAGGTTGGAACCTTTGATGTGAAGATAGCACTGACGTAGTTTTCCACGAAACACCAAAACACCATATACTGTACTCGACGCGCGTTTCGCCAACCAAGTTGGCATCATCTGGAGATGATTAAAACTAATTTTGTTCTGATCAATTTACAAGGAATTCTGAATAAAGTTTAACTGTAAAACGGTACATGTTATGTTAAAATTACAAAAGAACTTTTTACACGTAAGTGGACTGTAGATTTCGAAAATAAAAAAAATATTTTGATCACTGGCGTACTTTTTTTCTTTAAAAAGAGGTAATCACCCTCGTGGTTACGCCTCCGATTGCAGTAGAGAAATGAAAATAAATAAAACTGATACTGAAGGACATGTACTTATCAAATCTCAATATTTCATTTAGTTCATTAGATATAAAAAGAAATTAAAAAAATATGTAGTATTTCTGAAACGGTTGAGTTTTCAGCATAAGTTTATTAAGAAAACTCATATTATTTTAACATCTATTGATTATCAAATTATTGAAGGTACAGCTGTCGCAACATAAAGGTTTTCAGGTCATTTGTGATTTGAAAGAGAACATGAATAAAATCTAAAGATAGGCAATAAATTACTTCCCTCCGCATAATCCATGCATTCATTCAAGTATATATACATATAGTCCAGCAGCCAAGCAACGGGAAAAATTATTTAAAATGTTGGATTGGGAACCGTTATGTTGTGGCCGCTGCACAATTCGGACCACCCTGTATGTATTTCAGCAAGCACCTTAGAGAATTTTAGAATTTACATTAACTGCCTAACACTTTTAAAAAGTACATGACATACTCAGCGTGCCCTTAAAGTGACGCATAAATAAATTCGAATAATTCTTAAAAAGAAATTTTTTTGAAAAAACACGAACACGTTTTTTTAAGTGTCACTTTTTAAGGGGTCTTGATTTTTTTAGAGCCATAAGACATTTCAAAAAACGCCATTTGTTCAAAAAATTTCTTTAAAGAATTTTATGCATAACTTTAGGACACATTGTATATAGCCAGTAACCTCTCTGTTAATATCACTACTATATTAGGTGTCTCTCACCTACACAAAAAAAATATATTATGTTGTGATTGTTGCGTTCTCTTAACTACTACAACTCTTAAGGTTATGAGTTGAGTAATAGATTAGAAGTAGCATAATAGTTAATATAAATACTAAGTTAACAACTGCTTATGTACCGATGCGGCCGTAGACGGTATGCCCCCAAGTAACGCACATGGGGTGGTGCATAAACGTAACCTGCTCCAGACCGTGATGGCACCCATCCCGGATCTGCGTAGCGGCATCGACGATCCCACGAATCCTACCGCTTTTCAAGGTAATCCCTACACTACACTTTAATTTTGCGATCATCCAGTAGATAATACAGATTAATCATCATAACGAGAGGTTCTGAACATTGTAAAAAATAGCTATAGTCCCACTTATCGATATACGATAACACTTTTGGCATTCCTTTGTGTATAGCGCTGACATAAAACTAATAGATATATGGACCGAAGCGTCTTTCTTATTTTGCCGCAATTCGATTCTCATTTGTGTCCAACAAGCAATTTAAATCTATCACTTTTTTGTTGACGATAAGCATTTTTTGTTTAGTGGTCGCTTTAAGAAAAGTATTTATGGACTTATCAAGTTTAAATTCAAGATGGCTGTGCTATATCGATAAGCTGGACTATATCTTAGAATATATATTTGTTCTTCGTGTTTACAACAGATAATATGACAGATTGTAGATCACTTTTTGTCTTGGTGTTTTAATACAATTTAAAATTCTAGTTAAGTATCCATAAAAAAAAAACTCGTTTTTTGACATATGCACCGGAAGATGCCCTTTCGTTATTTTAAACAGTCCTGTGGGTATTTTTATTACTTCTTATTTTATTATAATTTTATATAAATGTCCTTTTCTAATGGTATTTGAATCAAGTCAGAACGATTTGTCTAAGCTAAGTTGGCCATTAATTAACAACTGCAAGTGGCTCTTGGGAACAAATTGGGTCATGGGTTATCGAGGATCAAAATATCAAATAAAATGCACCGAAAATATGCACAAAATTTTAATCTGAAATGGGTTGGAACTTTTGGTATGGCGACATTAAGAAGTGGCTTTCACGAACACCAAAACACTGGTATTATATTCGACAGGTTTTTAATCATCTACAGATGATGCCAACATGGTAAGTGAAACGCGCATCGATTATAGTACCGAATGTTTTGGTGTCTGTAGAAACCACTTTAGAGTTGTAGAAGTCAGAAAGATTGAAAACTGGATTCAGAAAGATGTACCTACAAACCGGAAAAAATGTTTCTCTGGAAAAATCTTCACACCCAATAAGATTAAATGCACGATCGGCACATTTAATCCCTACGAATGGCCCGGAGGGGGTGACATTTTCTCGGCCCTCTTACAGCAAGGAATCGAGAAGATGACTCCTATCCTGGTTTAAATTTTTAGAACCAGGAATAACGGGTTATATTCGTTCGTATTCCCAAGCATGGAGAAAGGTAAAAGAACGCGTTTATACCGAAGGCAGGAAGGCGACCATGCGCCCAGCCTAAATCGTATCATCCTATGAGTCTAACCTCCTTTCTCTTAAAAACACTGGAGAAAATCTTAGATCGATATTTAAGAAACAGAATCCTGCCAAACACACACCGTTTCATAAAAATCAGTTTGCCTATCAAGAAACCGCTTTAATAATAATCTTGTAAATACAATTGAAAAGGCGTTTGTAACAAGAGAACTAGCTCTTTGCGCATTCATAGATATGGGGGGGGGGCTTTTGATAACACCTATGAAGAAATAAAAAGAGCTACACAAAGGAAAAGCTTTGAGCCTTAAGCAGTAAGATGAATACTATCAGTGTTTAACAGCTGAAGGATAACGGCGATAATCGGGAGGATTCAGTAACAGTAACAGCCATCAAGGGATGCCTACAAGGAGGGATTCTGTCACCCCTTGGTATCGTCTATAGTTATTGATGAACTACTCACTAAACTAAGCGACTCTGGATTCGACACCCAAGCATGCACTGTTGATCTAGTCATTATAATAAGAGGCAAGCATGATAGGATAATTTTAAAAGAGGGTTAGGTTAGGTTAGGTTTGTTGTGAGTGGGTCTCAGTAGACCCTCCACTGCGGCCATCAGCAGGCCTATTGTGGCTCACGCCTAATTATATTTCACCCAATAAGTTCAGTCTCTTAATGAAACTGATAACTTTATTGGGTGAGAATGTGTCCAGATCCTCTGGCAGCAGTTGCCCTTTGCCAAATATTGAGAATCGGATCCTCTCCACAGCGGGACAGGTGCATAAGATGTGGTCTGCCTTCTCATCATCCTCCAGGCATAGACGGCACTCGGCGTTTTCCGCTAGGCCGAGTTTATGCAGATGATAGTTTAGTCGGCAGTGCCCGGTATATAGGCCTGTTAGAGTTTTCAGGTTTATCCTGTTTAACTCTAAAAGTTTCTTAGTTCTCGATTTCAAAGGGTATTTTATGAACGCCTTCGAATGGACTAATCCTGGTAACTCTTGCCAATACTGGAGAGTTTGCCTTTCAGCCCAGGTTGAGATAGCCATCTTGGCCGTACTTGAAGATATGCCAAGTATTGGTTCTGGTCCGATGAATCGTGATCCCGCTCCTTCTCTGGCTAAGGAGTCCGCTATTTCGTTACCTTCCATACCAGAGTGGCCGGGTATCCAGACCAGAGTCACTTTGTTGTTCTTGCCCAAATGATTTAGAGCTTTCTGACAGTTCCATACCGTTTTGGAGTTACATCGGTAGGAGCCAAGAGCTTTTATAGCTGCTTGGCTATCTGAGAAAATTTTTATTGATCTGCGTGTAAGATGCATATATACCAGCCTTCGTACACACAGTTCAATGGCATGAACCTCAGCCTGAAAAACAGTTGCATGAGTACCTAGGTTTGAGACTATCCTCACCCTTGGTCTGTAGCTGTGTACTCCGGCTCCTGTTCCCTCGGGAGTTTTGGAGCCGTCTGTAAACCAACAACTGTCTGCCTTCAGTAGGTCGGCTTTATTCCGATCCCACTCATCTCTTTCTGGAGAAAGGATGTTGAAGGTCAGCTCGTAGTTGGTCATAGTAGGCATAGTATCCGAGGGCATTCCCAGGATGCTGTGATTCTCTATGTCATCCAACAACCTGTTCCGCTCCATGATACTAGTCTGCGGCATATTAATGGCCGCTTGTTGCAGTCTGTAGGTTGCCCACCTGGCCTCTCTCTCCAGATATATATATGAAGAGGGGATAAATCCAGGAGGATTTCCATTGCAGCTGACGGTGTGGTGCTAATTGCTCCCGTTACGGTCATGCATGCTAATCTCTGCAGTCCAGAGAGTTTGGATTTGGCCGTCCGTTGTAATCCTTTCGGCCACCAAACAATGGATCCATATGTTATCATTGGTCTGATGACCGTGATATAGATCCAGTAAATTTGTTGGGGACCCATGCCCCAGGATTTGCCACAAATACGACGGCATGTCCATAGGGACAGCTTTGCTTTGTGGATTACCTTTTCCAGATGGGAGTTCCAATTATGTGATTTATCCAGAGTGATTCCTAGATATTTCACCTCCTCCGCAAATGGAACAGTTTCACCCATTAAAGTGGGAGGTCTTAAGTCCTCCAGCTTCCTTTTCCGGGTGAATGGTACTATTACTGTTTTTTGAGGGTTTACAGACATCTGTTCCCCGTCGCACCAGTTACTCACTGCATCCAGAGTCTCTTGAAGGGTATTTGATATTACTCCTTCAGAGTTTCCTCTGACTAGTATGACTAGATCATCTGCATATGCTAGAACCTCAACCTCCCACAGTGTGAGAATAGCCAGTAGGTCGTCCACAAGAAGTGACCACAAAGGGGGAGAGAACCCCACCCTGCGGGCACCCTCTCGTGGCTCTAAACCTAACTGTTTCTTCCTGTAGAGACGTTGTTATGCTTCTATTTGATAGCATAGCATGAATCCAGTCGCCTATAGTAGGCTCAATTCCTCTGGCAGCCACTGCTGCATATAAGGAGTCGGGCAGTGCATTATTAAATGCTCCCTCAATGTCGAGAAAGGCTCCCACCGCAATTTCCTTCATTTGAAGGGATTGGGTAATCTTCTCGACTAGGTTATTGAGTGCTAGTTCTGTTGATTTTCCTGTCTGATAGGCGTACTGATGGATATTGAGGGGGTGATGATTCAGGATGTTCCCCCTGATATATCCGTCCAGCACCTTCTCCAGGCCTTTCAACAGAAAAGATGTCAGGCTAATTGGTCTAAGCGATTTAGGGTTTGGTTCTTTCCTACCCATTTTTGGTATATATACTACCTTAATCGCCGACCAACTGGATGGGATATAGTTCCATACCAGACTAGCTCTGAATAGTTTAATGAGGAGTGGGAGCAATATTTCCAGTCCATTTTGTAGTAGAGCTGGAAAAACTCCATCCTCTCCTGGCGATTTGAATGGTTGGAATGATCCGATGGCCCACTCAATTGCCGGTATTGTGATCACCTTTTTTAGCCGTCAGCCAATCATTTTTATCAGGTCGTTTTAATCGGCCTTCTGATGGTGACGGCTGTTGGTCATCCGCATTCAAGCACCCTGGGAAGTGGTTTTGTGCTAGGAGCTGTAAGGTTTCCTTTCCAGAGTCCGTATATGAGCCATCCGGCCGCCTTAACGAACCGAATTCCCTTGTCAGCTCTCTGGAAAGAATCTTGTGGATTCTAGTACTGTGAGGTACGTCAGTTATACTCTCACAGAATTTCCTCCAAGATCCCCTTTTTGCTTTCCTTATTTCTTTGTTATAGTCCGTTAGAGCGGATCTATATTGATCCCAGTCGCCCGAAGCTTTAGCTCGATTAAAGAGGGGTTGAACTTCCTTTCTCATTTTATCCAAATTTTTGTTCCACCAAGACGTGCCTCTATTATCCCTTTTTGTCTTCAGTGGACAGTTTTCGTTATATGCTGAGACCATCGCGTTGCGGATTTGTTCCGCCGCAATTTCAGTCTCATCACGATTCCTGATTGTGGTGATAGCGGATTGAAGGTGAGACTGGAGGGAATATTTATACCCTTCCCAGTCCGTGCACTTCGGATCCCGATATGTCACCACAGGTCTTGGACCAGCTTCTATATTGAATAGAATATGTTTATAATCTGAACATGAGGGTTCAGAAGATACTTTCCAATCGGATATCTTGTTGCTCAAGTAGTTTGAGCTGATTGTAATATCTAATACCTCCTTCCTATTTCTGGTGACAAAGGTTGGTTCGGAACCAATGTTATTCACAGTTAGTCCTTCACCTAATAAATATTCAAAAAGTGACTCACCTCTTTGGTTAATGTTCGTGCTTCCCCACGCTGTATGGTGGGAATTCGCGTCACATCCCGCACTACAGCTGGAGGAGGTTGGTCTGCATTTCCAATCACCCGGGAAGTAGGCTGAGCAGACGATTATATCCATCTTGCTTCCTCCCTCCGAGATCGATACCTGGACGGTTACAACGTCCTGGGTGCAGTAACCTGTAAGAACAAAGTGGTTAATGTTATTTCTGATCAAGATACATGCCCTGGGTCTTTCATCAGAGCCGATTTCTATTACCTTGCCAGAAGTATTTCCCAGGCCGCTTACTCGGCCTGTGTTACTTGTCCAGGGTTCCTGGAGGAGAGCGATGTCGATTTGCTCTTCCTTGAATCTTTTGCCGAGGACGTATGTGGCCGTCCTGGCTTTTTGTAGATTCGCCTGCAGACACCTAATATAAGATGTCATTGGGTAGTTGATTTGAGGATAAGGATTAAGGATAAGGGTACTAGTTGTGGAGTGTTGAGATACGGTTGGGTTAGGTAGGGTTAGGTTTGTGGGTTTAAAGGTAAGTTAGGGGGGGGGGGGGGATTTTTTTCTCCTCCTCCCGGAAGGTGAATGTTTCTCACTCTTCCTGGAGGTGGTTTTGTCTGAGTTAGGTTCCCCCGCCGTTCCCTTCTTCGAAGGTGGTATAATTCCACTCTTCTTAAGATGGGATTTATTCGGGAGGGATTTTCCTTTCCCAGAGGTTCCTTGTCGGGGCTGTTCGCTCCTCTTGGGAAGCGATTGTAGTTCGCTTTTCCTTGAGGGCGCTCCTGCCACCGATTTCTTATCAGAGGGGTCTTTACCTCCTTTGACTTTTGGGCGGAATTGGACTTGTCCAAATCCGCAGAAGGGCCTGAAATTCAGTCCCTCCAGTGTAATCATGGACGCTGCATCTACTGAGAACGTCCATGTTTGACCAGAGCCCGAATCCTCCCGGTGTAGTACGTTCCACTCCCGGGTGTTCAGACCGTGGTTCATTTTCTTCAGCCTGTTCAGCACCACCTCAGAAGACAGCCGGTTACCGACGTCATCCGGGATATATGCCGAACAGACATGAGGTTTGGGAAGGTCCTGTCCCTGCACGAATTTAAGACGCGCTCCTTCCCATGGATGGAGGCGTTCTGTGGCGCTTTCCATCCACGAGGTGCTCGTCCCATCCGCACCGCACAGGTAATGAGAAGCCACCCAGGCCGTTGTGTGCAGCCTAGGAACCTCACCTGAGGACCTTCGTCTGGGATTGCCTCTACAGCTTGCATTATTGCCTGCTGTATTGCTCCCATCTGTGTATTCGTTAGAGTCTCCGTTGGGTAGTTGGAATGGATTATGCCCACTCTGACCCCCTCCACGGCTTCTCTAAAAAGCAGTTTTGCAGCTCCACCTTCCCGGGGCTTTTTTTGCCCGCTGGTGTGGTGTGCTGTCGTCGGAGCGCAGACGCTTACCGGTTACAGCTTGCTCAGAGGTTTGTTGCCCCCGCTCTGGCTGCTGTTCGGTTGGCTGTTGCTCCAACACTTTACTTAAGGCGGTTTCGTAAGGTATTCCGCTCTTAAGTAAACGACCAAGGCGTCTTCTTGCAGCACCCCCCAGTCGTTTTCTTTTAAGGTTGAATCCATCCAATTTCTTGGATACCTCATCCTCTGTGGTTTTCAATTGTCCGGCCCTTAGAGACGGGGACTTTAACAGCTCCCGCTCCTGGTCCGATGAAATCGAGATTTCTGATGGAGTAGGATTGATCCCAATCTCCATATGTTCTCCAGTTTCCTGGAGATCGAGAGCTTGCCTTCTCTCGTTAAGGGTGTCAGTAGTATTAGTACCCTCCACAGCCTGACATCCCACTGTGGGTACTGAGTAGTCGCTGGCTGACGGTCGGGTGGAGCCTACTCTCCTACTCTCTTCCCCGACCGGAACTGGGGTATCCCTCCCCTGCTCCGTAACGTTTACCTTATTCGTTGCCATCAATCATTAGTTGGTTTGGCTAAGGTCCTGGGCCCGCGCCACTGGGCACCAGGGAACTTTTTTTGTTAAAAAGGTTGTTTCCCTCTGTGCAAGCCTTTTGGTCCACGGGTGTTGTTTTATTTCACACCTACCCGGTGACACCAGTGTCACTTAGGGCATTCCCCTATCCGCCACCTGGGGACGCGCCCGGTTGGGGTACAGGTATCCCCGCCAGGCTTAAAAGAGGGAAGCAAGCCTAATGCAAATTGCACTCAATATCAAAATGTGGTGCTCGGATAATGGTTTACACGTTAATTCAAACATAGCAGTCATTATACCATTTACAGGAAGGGAAAGGTTCCTTACTTTTTCCTAATAACCTCAAGAATGTGTGGGGTACAAATTGACTTCTGATAAGGTAAAATATCTAGGTGTAATCCTAGACCAAAAACTCACCTGAAACAAATACTTGAGAAGGGTTACTGAAAGAGTAACATGGGTCATCTGGATATGCCGCAGGCTCTTCGGTAAAACTTGGGGCGTAAAACCGAAAACGATCTATTGCTCATACTTAACAGTTGTTAGACCTGTTGTCACCTATGGATTACTAGTATGGTGGCAGAAAACAAAAAATAAAACAGCACAATAAGTTGCTAAAAGTGCAACGGTTAGGGTGTCTGGGAGACACAAGTGTGATGAGAACCTGTCCAATAGGCGCAATGAACGCCTTGCTTGATCTGCTCCCTTTACATATGCATGTAAAGAAGGAAACAGTTCTCAGCGCTCAAAGACTGCAAATCATAAGGAAATTCAAAAGCCATGGGCGAGCGTAGAACTGCCTTTACAATACTCGTATCGATACGAAAGTTAAGCAATCGTAGTTGCAGTCAGTAATTCGATGGAATTCAAATGAAACTCGACGACCTCGGCTCGTCTTCTAGCGGTTTGTGTATCAGCGTATACACAGAATCTATGCAATCTTAAGCGAAGGTTGTGTAGGTGATATACCATCCTTCGGAAGGGATGTACAGCAGTTGGTCCCTTGTCTATTAAATGTTAGGCAAGTAAAAGGTCCCTACTCTTCGACAGAGAAAAGCGTTCGCAAAATTTCCGGGTTGGGGGTAGCACGTCTCCTGGCGTCGGTGGTTGGCCCTGGTAGCGGAAAGAGGCCGACGTTAAATAAAGATTAAAAAAAAACACCATCTTTTAGGCGTAAATTCACGCTATAGAGATCTGTTCTCGGGAATGCATTAAAAAGGGCACACGAAGAGCAAGAATCTATATTCTCTGACAGCCAGGCAGCACATAACACTTTAAGTGCCTTTACTCGTCTTAACATAATCTAGGAATGTCTACAAACAGTAAAGCAACTGGTAAGGAACAACAGGGTTACCACGATGTGGGCACCAGGGCATGAAGAAATAGAAGGAAATGAGATTGCTGCTCTTACGAGGGAAGGTGCAGGGTCATCGTTCATGGGACCAGTACCGTCTTGTGGAATATCTAAAAGCCAGACAACAGGTCAAAAAATGGAAAAGGTTACATAAACTCTCTTACTGGACGTTAACTCCAAGTCAAAGACAAGCGAAGAAGTTTATAAACTGCTCAAAAAGAACTAAAGAGCTACTCGAACTCAGTAAACCAGAGTTAAAGATAGTAACAGATCTCAGAGATCATGCCCACTGAGATACCATCCACAAAAAATGGGCAAAGCTGAACGCGACATGTTCGCGGAACATACACGAGGCTACGACATTTTGAGCGGGTATCCCAATACCTGACGAAGTAGGCACCACAGACAAGTTTTAGACTTCTTCAGATCGTGGAAATTGACGGACACACATAGATACGTGTTATCACATCTTCTTAGGTCACAGTGAACGAAGGTCACTACTTAACTACCCACTCGTATGCAAATCTAATCTAACCACTTCAGGGTTCATTGTACAACCAATGTAGAGGGTGCTAGTTAAAATAACGAAATAAGTATTAAGTATTCAAATTGATGTCAAAAAGTGAGATGTACAGATGTCGTGGTCACATAGTAAAATACATTGATTTACGGACAAGATATAAGCTTGTTTCTGGTGATTCGGTTGAATTTTTTTTTTTTTTTTTGTAGAGAAATTTGAAACAGTCGTCGGATATGATTGTTGCTATTATATTCGTAGAGCAGTTTCCAACCGTTTTAAATTATCAGAAGCATGCGCACATTGTTGTAGAGATGTGCTTGTTCAAACAGAACGTTTGTTATTGCAGAGCTCTCGTAATAATATCATCTCTGTAGTCAGAGAACTATCACAAATCGTCTCTCCGAACAAACTAATTAGCCATTCATTTTTCGGAAACACTGCAGTTTTCCTCCAAAGTGGAGTTGCTGAGTAGATTTTCTGAAACCAAAAATTAAATTCTTTGGCTGAAACTCAAGACCATAATTTTTTAAAAAACTGTTTTTAACAGCGAACCGATCACCGCAACCAAGCTGTCAACTTCAATGTTGTAAATTGTTTTTGAAAAAAGCTGTTGTGAAACGCGCAAACGCAAATTTATATCAAGGCTATTTTATAGAACCGGTGCCTCTTAAAAAATATTTTGTTTAACCTTCACACACAATTTTTTCTCATCCGATTTTATTTAACCATAAAGAATGTAACATATTCATGTTGTACAGTAACTTAAAATATATTTTTTTTGCACGAAGCTACAAAATAGAAAATCACTTAATGGAATTTAAAGAAAAATATAATGAAAACAATCTGATCAGTTTTTCACGTTTATATTCTACGACAAAAAGGAGAAACCAATGAAGTATTTTTTACAATATGTCATTTAGATAACAGAAAATTAAATATTTATCACTACCAATTTCGAAACTGTAATTTTCCTGAGAATAAATGTTTACTAAGACAGTTTAAGTAGATTCTGTAAATCTTTGAAACTCAGTCGCCGCGCCGGGAAAATATCGATCAATCGATAAAATAGAAATAAAATTTTGTGAATAGGGGTTTCGAAGGCGTTCTTTCATTAAAAAATAAAATGGAGACTATCGGGAACTGGCCGTCATCTTGGAAAATGACTCCCTCTTTGCAATTTTTCACAAATAACTCGGCTAATATTCAATTTATCGATTAGAAGACAGTTATCAAATTGAAAGTTATAAAATAAAATTCTGTAGAAAAAAGTTATTACATGCACATCAGGAAAAATGAAATCTTCACTGAGAAAATTAATTCAAACAACTTACATGGAAACTTCATGGAAGACTCCATTTCATTTGGCGCATAGAGATTAAACTTGGCTTCATCGTGACATCAAAATCAGCTTCGTATCATCGCCTTTAGTGTCGATGCCGTTTTCTTGACTTTCGCTGTGAACCTCAATCGCATTGGAACATGAAATTCCGCAGAAATTTTTACACAAGATAAAACATTCGTGCAATTACATAAAATTTGCTTTAATAATTCCGGCGGAGCTGGGCTTTTGTGATTGTAATAATTGGTTGCAGGCCACGACGACTAGTTCTGAAACGTCAAGACAAATATGTGTCAGGTGATGATCATCATTAGCAAAAATGCTTTTGAAGCGTATACATAAAAAAAGTGAAATGAAAAACAACTGTCCTATTTAATCAGAAATTATGATACCTAGAACAACCCACGTGGTGCCATTTTGTTCGTAATTTAACAAACTTTTGATAACTTCTTTCTAATCGTTAAATTTAATATTAGACGAGTTATTTAGGACAAACTGCGAAAAAGAAGTTATTTTCCAAGTTGGCGGCCGGTTTCCGATAGTCCCCTTTATTATTTTTTATGAAAGAACACCCTTGAAAATCCTTATCCACAGCGTTTCATTTCTGTTTTGTCGATTGATTCTGTCCTTTTTTGTTCCCCGGCGACTGGGTTATTGGTAATAATTATAAAACAAGGTAGCACACAATATTTATTAATTTTAATACAATAGAGCAGTGCTTTCCAAAGTGTGTTCCGCGGAACCCAAAGTTTCTGCGAACAATTTTTGGGGTTTCGCGAGATAACATGTCTTTCAATAAAAATGTAATTAAAAAAATAGGTATTCACCATTTCAAAATAATAAGTTGGATTTTCCGTAAAATATAGGTATGGGTTCAGCGACAAAATAAATTTGGGAACCACTACATAATTTATATTGATATAATGTGTTGTAGAAATATCAGCCATAAAATTTTAATTTGAAACAATTAATATCTAAATTAAGTTTTTCTTTTGTTTGTTTTGGAAAACAGTTAAAAATGAATGTTTAGCTAATATTAAGGCAAGTACACATCTGAGCACTTATGTGATGAAGCGGGTTCGAGGATAACAATTTAAAATATTGCGCTCTATATACCCAGCAGGCAGAGAAGGTACATTTTTAAATGGATCTAATTTTATTCGTGTGGCTCGCTGAAATTATTTTTCTCCCTTCTAAAAGACACTTATTCGCTCTCAATGTTTCTTTGTGTTTAATTTATATCTTCTTCCTACTCCAAAGCATCCACTAACTGAACTACTGACACGATTCTAAATTAATCACATAAACAATCAGTTGATTGTAGCAACGCTTAAACGAAATTACGTTTAAAGCCGTGTTTTCTAATAATCACGCATCCCTGGGTGGCGTGGGTGCGCCACAGGCATAGCAAAATAGTGCGAAATCGCAGCAGTTGAACGAATGAATTTTATATGTTTACATTTTGTGCTGTTATGACATCCGTCTTGTGAACGTATACACTGAACCAGAAACATGCCATTTTCACTAACCATTCAAGTTCCCTTGCACTATTGCACTATGCGTGTCGCTCATCACGGATTCATGATTTTTAGAAAATACAGCTTAAGGCATGAGACGTGTTTTCTAAAAGTCACGCTCCATTGGTGCACGACACGAAATAACGCGAAGTCGCAATAGTTGAACGAAATAATTTTTTAGGTTTACCTTTTGTGCTGTTGTGACATCCATCTTGTGAACGTGAACACTGAATCACACTTTGTAAACACTTGCCTTTTTCAATAACAACCCAAATTTCTTCACGTTAGTGCGTTATACTGTCCAGTCGGCAAAAGAAAGCCCGAACGGCAAGGGAGAGACCAGTTTTCTGCGAAACCATACGAGGAATATCTTCAAATGAGTAGGTGCGGATCCTAACGATCACAATAGTTTGCCATGCACTAATTCATTTATTTCATTTATGCCTAATTGTGAATGGAATGCAGAAATCACATTCTTTCGCGGATCTTCTATCCCCGACCTGACAGTACGTGTCGTCGCGCACCACGGATGTGTTCGCAGAGTTCAAAATAAGTTTACCTCAGTTCTGCTTAAGTCGGCGCTACACGATGCGTGGTTGGACCGAACGTTTAAGTCAACTGAGTTCGATAGTTGGTATCGCAAATGTGTCTGCTACACGGTATGGCGAATGTTTGATCCGATATATCTGAAAACAGTTTGGTGCAAACGTTTGTCTATTAGTTGTTTTATTTAAAAGTGGAGGATAGAGATAGGCTATTTGACTCTTATTTTTAAATTATCTTAAAAAGTTCATCTCGTATTAGTCCATAGGAATTTTTATTTCACTTAAATGAAATTGCTTTAAAGGATAAAATGGCATTTAAAATGTCAAATATATTTTGGCGCGAAAACACGAGTTGCCATGTCACTTTCTACTGTGACGTCACTCTTGTAGTAAACAAACAAGCGCAAGTAACGCTCGGTATTATTTTATCATAAAATAATGAGTTCTCATCGTTATACGTGGTGTTTGGTGCCGAAATGCAAAAGTACAAGTGTAAAGACACCACAGAAGTTGTTTATAACACTGCCAGATGATATTAAAATGAAAAAGACTTGGTTACAACTTGCCAGGAGAGACCCAAGATTATTATGGAATAAAAGTATACTGTATTTTTGTGAAGATCACTTTGAAGTAAGTACCATTTGGTCTTATGCTTTCGGTAGTTTTGAACTTTACAACTAATCTAAACAAGTGAAGTGTTTCACATATCTGTAATGTTTGTAATTTTGAGGTTATATTGAAGATTGTCTAATAAATAATGTTCTAATTACCTACACACTTTTATAAACATAAGTATCTAGTTAACTTTAAAATTAAAAGTAAACAAATATTATATACTTACGCAGATGTCTTAATGTTCCTAAATTCGGCAGAACAGAAATCGGGATTAGTCGCAAAGAATTCAGCCAACATTATTGTGTCAATTCTTGGCAAATTCTTACTGTCCGCTTTTAAAAAACCGCCCTCCATGATTAATTATTATAAACTTGAAAAAACAACACGAAATCAGTCCATATTCACAAAGCAGTTACGATAAGATAACTGTAGGTTTTGCTTACTACAAGAATGACGTCATATTTAAAACCATCGTGGCGGGTAGCGTTTTGTAACATGTCGTCCACTAAAGAATTGCCATTTTAAAATTTAAATAATAAATCAACCTCGTGTGAATACAATTCGATAATTTCTGATTTCTTATTCGATAAATTATCATATTCACATAATTTAATAATTTAATTTTCATAGTGTCAAACACCCTATTGCTGCCGCAGTGGTGATAGTTTTGTCCTGTTCCAAGTGCACGTAAAAGACGTACTAGAAGGTGAAAGATGTTTAGAATTTTACAAACATTTAAAAAATACAACTGTTCCCGATCACACTTTTCTGGGACACCCTGTATACTTTTTATTTATTAACAAAACTCGCTACAATTTGTTAAAAAATGATCATAGCATCAAAAAAAGGGGGGGGGGTAGTGAAGATATAACCAATAACCCTATTCTTAAGATTAGTTGCTAAATTTTTTTTCCATAAACTCTAGTGCAAAAAAAGTAATGCATTTTTTACGATAAGCTTATGTTTCTAAAATATAAAGGAATTTGACTCGGGTCAGGAATACCGACAATGGCCCGAACGTGGCTTCACACGAACGTTGGACGTTTGTCATTGGTAGGTTGTAGGTTTTAACTTTGGTCGGCCACACGATGCAACAAAGTATCAAACGTCCAGCGTTGGAAGTTGGAAGAAGTTCATAACATCGTGTAGCGCCGACTTTACACACTTGCACACTCGTGTGTGTTTGACTTGCCTCATTCGCATACGTGCTCATATGGCCCCCTTATTAATATAAAATGTAATGCCAAATTATAAAAAAATATATAGATAATCCAAAACACACTTTGAGGTACACATTTAAATACCTACGTGTAATAACAAATTACAACAGACGTTGCCCCATGATTAATAGTAAGTTTATCGCTGTGAGTAGCATTGACAACTTAAATGCAAATCCAGTCTAAGTTCAAATTGAAGAAAATTCTAATTACAAATTTTGTGTGGAGCGGTCATCACCTGTTTAGTAGAAAAAATCTTATAGTAATAATAATTAACAAATAAGAATTATCTGAAATTTCGCAAAGAAAAGCTAATTTGGTTTGTATATTTTGCATTGATACGTATTGAAAGGGTTATGAAGACTTTTATGAAAACATGTGTTTTTTTGTGTAAAAAGTCGCTAAATAATTGGTGGTTAGAAGCGTGTTTTTCAATTGACATGTAATTAATTAATTAAACAAGTTAAAATCCAACTCGATTGGTAGTAATTATTTGATAATTAACATAAATTGAACTTACATTTAAATGAAACATTTGTCCTAAACAAATATTTATTTATTTTAAATATTTTATTTCAACCTTGCACGTGTATAGAATTAATTTGTTCTTATAGCTTTACCCAAAAAACAAATTAATTATATTTTAAGTATTGTACAACATTAAACTGACTATGAATGGAACTGGCTTATTAGTTTAATTTTTGCCCTTTGCATGATTTCTACTCATTTCACTAAAACTTGCTACATAAATTAACTTTCGACATTCGCTTTTTGCTCTCTAATCCTTCGAATTTAAAAGACGGGTGCCTCATTAATATTTTTTTATTTAGAACTTAAAATTTGTAATCAACGAATTCTTTTATTTCTTTTACTGTTGTTTGTTTCCGTTGAAGGAATCATTCTTGAAGCGTTTATGAAAACGCCGGTTTTTCCTTTATTTTTAAATCCACAAAGAAAACTGATTTTGGATATCTACTGTTTATTTCATATTGTTTGTTACATGCTTTTAAACATTTTTCAGATGGTAACCTATATGTTTTACTGATACTTGTAAAAACTACTCATAATTTGATGTGTCACAGTAAACGTTTGTACAACTCGCCCTTAGGGCGGTTGTGCAAAGGGGATTTAACTTTTAACTAACTACGATTGTTTCGCAATTATTGCTACCTTGGACTTCGTTCGAACCGTGTTTAAATTTAAACCACAGATATTCAACTGGCCATTAAAGGTGTACAATGTTTGTTTTGATCAAGTCTTAAGGCCAATTACGAACGTGAGTCAGCCATAGTTCATCTGAATTTGGTTTAAAACCTAAGGTACTATTGCTAGAACAACGGGTATCCATGGTCCTGAAGCGGGTCGAAACTAGAGATGGGTGATTATGAGATATACTAATGGAATCATTCGATTATGATGATCTCTCGAGATATCTCGATTATTTCAACAACCCATTACTAATTAGTAGAAATGTTGAAACTGTTGAAGGGAAATATCTCGATAAATAACTCAATTTCTCATGTCTCGATCAGCGCAATCTCTCAAGATATGGTTAGTATTGGTTAGTAATACTAAAATCATTGACAGACGACAATCGGCTGCCGAGAGAGAAATACTAATACTAATAATAATATCTACCTTTCTTTAGGTATATAGTAATATGAAAAATGAAACTATTATGTAGATTGGTAATAAAACATATTAAATAAACTAAGTAATAAATAAATATATAATTTAAATTTCATGTGTACATATAGGTACGTGAATATAAAATAAATATATGTAATAGGGCTTTTAATTTTTTGATTTAAATTTAAAGCAACAAATAGTAATGCTAACTAGTAATCATCATTCGATTATGGAGATCATTCTACTACTAATTCCATAATCGATTATCAAAATTAGTAATCGAATGATATCTCGATTATACATATCATTCATAATCGCCCATCTCTAGTCGGAACCTTTGATGTGAAGCTAACACACGTGGTTTTCCACAAAATACTATGTACTACATCGACGTGTGTTTCGCCAACCAATCATCTGGAGATGATTAAAACTAACCTTATGCTAACAAAGTATCCTATTTATACCTACTATTGTTCGCTCTATTGGTTAGACTCACTAACAAATAGAGCGGGGATTGGCCTTCTGTCACAATTTATACTATTTTTACACTTTGTAATTTCAAAGCTCTCAAATGCATCTAGCTCTCTGTATTTGTTACATAATTAATTTTAAATTGCTGCTATAGATTTTATGGTCGTTCTCAAACGCATGTTGAGCGATGAGCTATATGTTCCTCGAATCTAGTTAGAATTGATCGTCTAGCCTGTCCAACATACTTTACATTACAGTCCATAGATCTAATTTCGTAAATATCCGACTTTTCGTTTGTTTCAATTTTGTCATTAGGATTGCCTAAAAGTTGTTGTAGTTTGTTTCCCGTTGAATGAACCACTGTCATACCCATATCTTTAAAAATCTTACCAATACCACGAATGAATCAAGAATCGTATGGAATCTATACAAATTTGTCTCTTTAATTTTGGAAGGTCGAATAATTTCAAAATGTCTTAAAATTTACGTTTCCTAATTATTTTATCAATTAAACTTACAGAATATTACTTGCAGCCATATCAGCTTAACTATAAAATTAAAACTCATTATTTTGTTTAGAGCACAGTTGTCAGAGTCCTTAGGGATATATCTTAAAGTACTAGTATCTTTTCTGTATATAATCAAATTCTAACTTATTTTCACTATTTGTAATTATTATTACATCTAAAAATGGTAGTTGTCCAGAGGTTTAAATTTCATATGTGAATTAACTGACGCAAAAAGAGTGTTTAATTTAGAAACAAAGTTATCAATATTAGTGATTTTTGTATCAAATACTGCAAAATATCATTCACATACCTAAAAACCTCAGGCTTTGGTTTAAGTGTAATTAAAAGTATGTCGGCCAAACTAGATGATCAATTCAAACTAGATTTAAGGATCATATGGCTCATCTCAAATATGGTAGAACAGATTTCTAATGTTACCCAACATGCGTTTGAGAACAACCATAAAATAGATAGTATCACCGAACCGTAATAATTTAGGTATAAATATGTTACATTTTTAGCATAAGGTTAGTTTTAATCATCTCCAGATGATATCAATTTGGTTGGCGAAACGCGCGTCGAGTGCAGTATATAGTGTTTTGCTGTTTTGTGGAAAACCACGTCAGTGTTGGGTATCCATGGATTTTAAATCAAGTTCAGCTGAACTTTGGCTGAACCACGTTCGTATAACTGGTTGATGATTGCTTGATTATTTTGATCCCTATAAGTATGACTACTTCCTTTGTTAATTTTTATTCTCACTAGAGCTGACAAAAAACGACGTTTGTGAATTTTAAGAAATGGCCGCGGTGTAAATGCCATTTAGAATAAAAATGATAACGAGTACCTACCAATAGATGCAGAAATATGTGTGCAAAATATCTACTATGTTTATTATTTTCATTTGCAATTAACGTGCAAGAAGCGTCTGTGAAAGTTGTATAATGAATGATTGATGAATAATACTTCGCCATTCTATTAGAAATGATCTTTGATGAGGAGGAAAATGTATGTTAATATTTTCTAAAGTTGGTAAGTAAGCATTTAATGTTTCCATATCCGATGTGACTGTTTTTTCTGTATTTTGTATGGAAAGAAATCGCACATTCCTAGTTTATTATTAGCCACAACGGATTACATCCTATTTTAAACATTTCATTTATCAAAATCCAAATATATCACTGGTTCCTCAAGTATTAAAATATATGAGAAAACAAAAATTTTTTTGCGCACCTTTAGTTTAGGAAGAAGTTATATAAAGTGTATTCTATAGAAGTGCGAAGTTCACCAAAAAGCCTTGATATCACTTACAAAGGCAAGTCTATTGTACCCAACATAGCGAACTAGCTACGAGTAAGTTGTCCAAATTAAAAATCGATTTAACTTGAAGATATTTAAGGCTGTTACTATACTGGACCGCCGCAATTCCTAAATTAACTTGTCAATTAATGTGATTTATGAGCGTTGTTTAAATACACTATGCAGTAATTGACGTAATGTTGAAGCTTTCATGAAAGAATTAGACAAAAAAAATCGAGGAATGACTACTTCTTTATTAACCTTTTTGCATAATTTGGTTTTGAAAAAACGAGGATGAAAATTTTAGTTTTGAAATGTACACAATGAAGAACTTAAATTTCAGTGTCATAACTTTAAAAAAATTAAATAAAAAATCAAAATTTTCAAAAACCAAAAAACAACGGGGTGAGAAATTTTCATTCCGATTACGAGAAAAAAAAATAGTTTGCAAAGATTTTACTAATGGTCTAGAAGTAATCTGGGGAGGCTATGCATTTTTTGTAACTTTTTTTTCTCAATTTTTTTTGCAATTTTTTTTTCTGCAAAACTTCTTCAATCAGTACTGATAGTCGTGCCTTAAAATATTGCTTGGGTTCCATGCTTCAATATTGAGATATTGTATAACCACCAGCCGCCATTGCACTTAAGTGTTTAACCGTGGGGAACCAACAATAATCCTAAACCTATCATCACTACCTCGTATTCTGGCCCTTCACCCTATTTCAAGTATACGTCTGGGCATTCTTCTGATGATGTGGTCGATTACATCTTGGGGAATTTGTGCGTATAAAATGGGAAAAACTATCTGACAGTTGCCAAATGATATCTGGACCGGGTGATGGTTTTGAAATGCCCTATTCAATAAATTCCACACATGTTCAATGGGAATCAAGTAAGGAGAACGCGATGGGAGAGGATCGTGATCAATTCTGTGAGTTTCAAGGACATTGATACTTACGAGTACGGCACTGCAGACTTAGGAGGCATCTATCATTGTTAGGTATTGAGGAAGACCCTACATGTCCAGGATGCGGAAGTGATGAAGAAACATTTTACCACTTCCTGAGACAGTGTGAAGCGTTTGGGCGCCTGAGACATAGTATCTTCGGTTCTGAGGCGTTTCTAAGGGAGGAGATGGGCTCCCTCGCAATGACCGACATCCTGACCTTCATTAGAAGATCGGGAAGATTTGACGAAGGAGCAAGAGAAGCGCATGGCTGAGTGGACAGCTAGGGGTTGGTAAAAAGGGCCCGTCTGCGTCCTACTTGCCAGGCGTCAACCTCTCTCACTATTACCATTACCAACACTGAGTACGATGGAGGCGAGCATTATCATAAATAGAAATAAAATTCGCCAATAGTAGCTTGAAAAGTCGTCACAATGTTACTGACAATATCATTGGCATACATTTGTCTAGTTATGATCCTCCTGCGGATGTACAGGTCAGTGCGTTCTCCAACATATATTGCACCCCATACCATAACACTGCCTCCTCTAAAAGCTACTGTGGGTTGGATAAATCTTCGGCTGTATCTCTCCCCTGACATCCTCCAAACTCGTAAACGTCTGCTATTGTTGTGCGAGCCGAAACGAGACTCATCGCCGAATAAAACCGAACCCCATTCCATGTCCCAGTTTTGAGGATTTCTTGCATACCTTAAACGGGCTGCATGGTCAGCTGGACTTAACAGAAGGGTTCGATATGAAGGATGACTTGAGAAACCAAACTTCCTGAATCTATTACGTACACTTAAGCATTTACTGTAATCCCATGTGCAGTACGTATGATGCTTTTTACTTGAGAATCGTAAAGGGTAGTATTCCTTTAAGTCGAAGATAATGATCTTGTCGCGGTGTTGTAAACCGGGGTTGACCACTTTTGGGTCGTTCTTGTATAGAATCAGTTGCTAAAAACCCATTCCAAAGCCTGCTAATGACACATTTGCTCTCTCCTAATTCTGTAGCAACATCGACTGGAGATAACTTTTTTTATTCTGAACATCTAAAAACCATGCAGAGCAGACATACGGAAAAGAGTTGCAGGGACGTATTCAAGTGTGATTTTTCTCATATCTTTAACTTTCTGTGCACAGTGTATCATAAGATGATGATTATATTGGATATGCGAAGTGTTGTAGTTAGTCTATTTAACATTTCTTAATTTTTTTGACATTGTGTGCATTAAATTTCGCTTTTCATTATGCGAATTTTATTTTTTTCAACAAGCAAAACTTTTTCTTCCTTAAATTTATTTTCTAAAACGTAAAATAAGACAATTTTTCTTCTCCGGCAAACAATCCGAGGGCACACTGTATAATACCGCTTCGCATCCTCTTTAATAGCACAAAATAACACAAAAATCACAAAATATGGCTTAAATAGAAACACTAACACCCGCCAAAAAATAATATTATAAAGAGCTCTATGCATGCCTAGATCAGGTGTGGTTATTATGCCGAGACCACACAGAGAGCACTACGGATTTGTACGGTACGTACGGTTCCCTTCCAAGCATTATCTCCCTCCACAGGCATGGATACTTCCTTACTTTTTCAATTAATTGCTCCAGAAAAATCATGTTATTAAAATTATGCATGGAAAATTGCGTGAAAAGATACTACTATTGCCGGCATCATGCAGCATATACCAATTATGTGTCTACTAAGCATGCGCGTCGTCAGCGATGCTCCAAAATATAGCCGGGAATCAAACAATCCTTGGCGTAGCTGAGATAGCAAACATATCGTACATGGCATACACACTAGTTCTGTATGGCCACTTACATCATCAATGGGAGGCTATTAGACGTATATACGTGCTCTAACAAACATGTCGTACTTACATAACGTACGTAGGCTTTGTGTGGCTTCAGCATTAGGCAGTAGAGACTGCCGCATAGGCGCTAGGTAATAGGACTAATATAAAATAGAATATGAATATGAGGTCTTCATATTATACATATAATAAAAAAATACAAAATATTTCTGTTGGTTTGCAATAGGGAAATAAATTAAATATTTGATTCCAAGCGTTTCTATATCACCCCTCTGAGGAATCGAATAAGATTGAAAACATTTGTACAACTTTTAGAGCAGTTAACTGCTAACTTTAATCATCAGAAAAATAAAGACGTCCCGGGCAACGGCAAACTTCAGTGACAGTATTTATCGAGACTGAATAATTTTTGAAGCATCCCTTTTAAAACTAATTTCAAATCCTATAATGCCAATACTTCGTGCTTAAAACGGATAGAATTTAGTAACTATTACATGCTACTTTCTTTCACTTATAAATTTCTTTGCACGACAAGAAAATGTGTATTAAGAATTGTATAGGTTACCATTTGACAAAAATTCTTTTACTTATATTAAAATCAAAGAATTGGGGTTATCCTATCTGCTGTTCCTTTTTTGTGGAGAGAGTAGGCGGCTGTTTGTAGATCTAGGCCGCCGCGTCTGGAGAGCTCAAGGGTGCGATAACACTTCATAATATCGAACGGTGTTATTAGGGAGTTATTGCAAAATTTATGCACGAAAAGTACGTTACCCATAGCTAACTTTTAAATATCTTCACGGTGCGCGGTTAACTAGACCTGTTTATATCGGCTAATAAGATTAGCATTCACGTATATGTTATCATAAATTTTTTGGTAACTCCCTTTAACTTTGCTAAGATAAAAATCGACACTTATTTCCATTGACGATCTGCTTTATTCCATCCATATCACATTCATTCATAATTCATATTTTATAGCATTATGGCAATTTTTCATATAAACATTAATAAAGAAAACGTTTTCTGCACGTTTCCATTTCCAGCTCAGGCGAGTGATACATTTAATCATTTTACTTTAAATTGTTTGGTAAGGCTTTATAAGCTTTGGAAACGTGTTTTATTTTTGTGCTTAATTTATGTGAGTCTTTTTTTGCATCTATTAAATCATTAATATGCACTAAATCATATATATTAAAATTTTTGGTATCATTATTTATTCTGCGGTTTGTGAAGGCAAATGTTTATCATAATAAATAATTAGGAAAATATTATTACTTTTTTTTTTTTTTTTTACATTTATATTAATTATATGAACTGCTTAAGAGCCAAGACGTTGGTCCTCCGATATTCTCTTGGGGTTACGGATTACCAACGTCTTGGCTTTAATGCTGAATAAAGTAAAACAATTGCCTTCATAAAATTTGGTGCATAAAATAACAAAACACAGTATTTTTTATTCCGTTCCATCTTAGTGTCAAGATCAACTCCAACTCATGTGCCACTTCGAAAAACCAACTCCCTCCAACAAAGCGTGTCTGAGATGAGCGAAGACAGCTTGCGGAGAGGTTCTGAAGACTCGTTTGTCGTCCATAGAGGAAAAAACATCCCCACCCTCAGGACAGTCGTCCATGATGAACCCCTTATACCGGCTCGTCTTAAAATTAGCAAAGAAAAGCAGAATAATGACAGTAAGGCAGATGAAAGAGGGGAAATCGCCGCTGGAAGGCCTAGCAACTGGGAAGATCATAGAAAAAGTAGTTTTGCTGGAAGAAGAAGTAGAAGAAATTCCATGTCTGATGATTCCCAGCTAACTATTGAGAACTTCGGTGGTAGCCAGGATAATATTAATTTCATTGGCAGAAACCCCGATAAGGAGGTAAGTCAACAAAGAACAAAACAAATGAAAAATTAACTCATAATCTTTCATACTACTGCACTTATAATACACAATTTGTATTTGTTTTGTGCATAGTCATGGCCATAGCCAAATTTAAAAATGCAGCAGTTAATATCAAAATCAAAATTTTTTTTGCCAACACGTGTTTTACGTCATAATTATAATTCGTCATGCAGTTTTGAAATTTTTCATGAATTTATAAGTTCGTCTATTAAAACGTGGGGAAGCAGTATCTGTCCACTATCACGGTAATTAATTTCATTTGTTAGCGATATAGTTATCAAGATAATCCCTAAGACTGCATTTCATTTCGCGAATATCAGAGGCGAAACCAGCTCGTCAATATTTTCATGTGAAAAAATGCAATACAATGCAAAGTAGATGTCTTGCCTTCTACTTGACGGGTGATTTTTGTAATGTCCAAAATTTGATGACCGCTGAACATTTAGCAAAAAAGAAAACACTATTGCACTATAACATTTTGTGGCACTGGAATAAAAGTACATTATTAATAATTGTTCTAAGTGATTTGGACTTAGATTCCGGCGCCTGTCATTAGCAATACATTTGTAGTCTGAAAATGCCCGTTCCATGTTTACAGACGTAACTGGAGCATATTTAAAATACTAACTTTCTCAAAGAAACCACAGTTACATTAGGATTAGAAAAGTCCACTTCTTTGCCGGTAAGAAGGACCACTAGATGACACA
The DNA here is from genome assembly GCA_029963845.1 of Rhamnusium bicolor. NCBI lineage: Eukaryota > Metazoa > Arthropoda > Insecta > Coleoptera > Cerambycidae > Rhamnusium > Rhamnusium bicolor. The sequence goes on along the minus strand of JANEYF010002564.1, from coordinate 121,358 downwards.
TAGTATTAAATACCGGATTATTATTAAAAATTGTTTGAAATTTTTATCTCACATGGTCCGCAGTGGTTCCTGATAACTAGAAAATAAGTTGGCGTAGATCGTACATAACATTCATTGCGTCAACTAAACAAAATTGTGATGTTGGTTGGCGCTTAAGACTGGAGGGCTGAAGGAATTCGTGAATAATGTCCATGTATGTAGGCCAAATTTTCGTGAATAGTTGGATCCATAAATACTCAGTTGCAAAGTATGTAGGTGATGGGTTTTCTGTACATATATGTCTGCTTATTTATTTAGTTGAACTGCGACATATTACAGGCGTTTTCAATTTATAACAGATCTTTTGCGATCGTACAAAATCTACATTTAATTTAGTACTTTATTATTTGGTTTTAGGTACTTCGTATATGGGTTTAATTATGGGAAATTTATTTTAGACCATCAGTAATTAAATACTAATTTTCTACATTTAAAAGATGACAATACAGCTTATATTTGTAACATAGCGGCACCCACATTTAAAATATGGTTTTTTGTTTATTGACTGTTTCAATTACGCGGTACATAAATGTGTTGTATTTTGCAAGGAATTAGCAAAATACAGTAAAATAATATTAGAGACGGTTATTATATTAATTCCTAAAATTTCGTGTATCATTTCATTTCACAATATTTATTTTCATTTTATTAGTTGTACGAGAGTTGTACGTAAGTCCGTAACTGGAATGACTACCTGAGATGCGGTCTCTAAAACTGCCTATACACTGAAACACGTTGCGATGCACGCATAAACTCCTAGGTTTCATGAAACTTGTATCAGTTTCAGTTCCCCCTCACATTACACCCATACGCCGATGCCCGTCTACACACTCTGCAACACAGGAGAACATATTAGAATCCTTATATCCTAAGAGAGAGAAGGAAGCGGCTGTGACGTTTCAAATCAATTCAATTCAAACAATTTATTCTTAAATTAATAATAAACAAACAATGTTTTTGTCCGTTCTGGTCACCCGCACCTAGTGCCAGCCAAACATCCACGTGCCGAACTGCATCGTGGCAATTCAGAGGTTGGCTGATACAGGGTCAGTTTGGACATAATAACTAATTTACAAAAATTACAACTCCTAATACTCTCAGTAAATATTTGTAAATGCAATATAAAATAGGTTTATGTATATAAAAATAAATATACATATTAACAACTTAAACTAATTAATATATATAGGTAAAATAAAAATTAATGTAAAAATAATGTGCAAAATATATAAAATTTATTAACTGACGGGAAAAATCCTAAACGTAAAAACCCGCTAAAAGCAAATATGAAAACGAGCGGAAATGTCAGCACCGCTTAAACTTTTATTTAAACAAAAAAAAGAATTTGAATAATAAATTTTGAATAACAAAAAAAATAACAGAAGGAAACGAAGAAAATGAATAAATTTGGAATTTTGTACTTATGAGCCTAAAGGGGTTGCCGAAAAATCGGTAACGCCCATGGTAGTTTGTGTTTTATACGAAAAGGCGCGTTGTCCTCTCTAATTTGTGTAATGTTGGCTGTTAGTTGATTATTCATCAGTTTGAATTGATAAAATGTTTGAGAAGTATTCCTGATGAAGTCCACTATGGGTTCAATGTCGTTACAAAGTTGGCGTAATTCCCTTAAAGTGGTATATCGTGTTGTTACTTATGAGCCGAAGGAATTTATTTTCCATTACTTGCAATTTATGTAACGTCGTCGCGGCGGCAGAACACCAAACCGGCGCCGCATATGTTACGGCCGGTCTCACTATAGTGGTGTAGATTAATTTTTTATTTGTCCTAATTAGCCTGCTATTTCTTACCATGATTGGATAGAGATACCTCGACAAGAAATAGACTGCATATAGTTTCGTTAATATGTTTCCGAAAAGTTAGTCCCTTATCCAAAACTACCCCTAAATATTTTACGTCCCTTTTCGTCTGAATTTGGGTTCCCTGACCGAAATGGGCGTTATGATTTTATTCTTTGTGATGTTCTTAGTAAATACTATCGCTTCCGACTTTTCAACGTTCACTTTCACTTTCCAGGGGCTGTAGTACCTCGACGCACGTACCATGTGAGCCTTTAATAGTCCGCCAGCTGCCTGGGCATTTTGATAAGCTTGCGAAGTTAAGTGGGGTTGGTCATGACTTTCAAACATTGCTGTCGCATGGTAGAATTTGGACGTCATGACCGTAATTTTGAGTAACAAAATTTTCAATGCGATCATGTTCTAAATCATTTGCATTGTGTTGGTTATGAATTATGAATATTTTCAAAGTGGTCAGCTAAATGGTTGGCTTTTTGCCCGTCTTTCATGTAGGTTGTTTGACTGCAATTAATGTTTTCCAACAGGGCGGGAATGACCTCAGGTATTTTTAGGACGCGAGCCATCTTGTGAATTTAGCGATTCTAATTATTCACTCCATTTCCGATTCTTTTCGGTGTTGATGAAGCTACGAATTTGTGTTTGTAGCCTATTCATTGCCGCCTTGGCGCCAGCATCTCTGTGACACTGCCATCGCTGTCTCAGCCGGTTTTTGTCGCGTATAGTCTGCTTGACCGCATCGTTAAGTTGGTCACGGTACGGGTCAATGGTGATGGTCTCAGCAACCCTCCGTTTGCCTTCTTGGAGTATACTAGTGAAAACGTCCTCCGCACCTTCCAGGTCACCAACACTATTAATATTGCTATTTATTTCAAGCCGGTTATTTATGAATTGCCTAAAATTGTGCCAGTTTGCATTTTTGTAAGAAATTACTCTAATCTCGGTGTCTTCCCTCGTCATCCCACGAAGATTTAACAAAATCGGATTATGGTCAGATGCGAATTCCTCCAGCACTACCAGTAGCGAGGAGTTCATCACGCCCTTGTTGAGGGTAGATGGAGTAGTACCGTTGTCTGGAAAGTGCATTGGAGTGTTCGTATACTCCAAAGACACATTATTGTTAGTAACGTAACCAAACAGAGTGTTGCCGTTTGCGTTGTTGCGATGGCAATTCCATGCTTGATGTCTGGCATTCAAGTCGCCAATAACCAGGCTATGCGCACCTGCATTCAACAAATTATCAAGACAGCCCACGGTGAAGCTGGTCAAAGGTTTATTATACACGGCGGTGATATGCATGCCGCTATTCAACGTGATACTTACGTTCTCGATACTTGTGTTACGTATCGTGAGGTATGTGCAATGTTGGACTTGATGAGGATGGCCACTCCGCCAGCTCTGTTAGCACCGTTTCTGTCGCGCCGAATGATGGTATACCCACGAACGCACAACTTATCTCCAAGAAGCTACTAAAAATTTAGTAGACATTGTTCCAAATATCTCCCGTAAAATTGTAGAAAATTTCAAACTTCTATTTCGGAACTACATTTAGCAAGTATTTAGGATTCTTACTCTTCATTGTGTCGATGTTGATCATCGACGATAGCTTTGTAAACTCTCCTTGTAGAACGGAAAAACCACTAGCACCAGAAGAACTTGATGTGTCGGAAGATGATCACATCGGAAGGGACGGAAATTGACCGAGGTCTTCAAATTGTTGAAAAGATCTTAGTTTCCATTTTCGGGACTTCCGTGACTATAATTTTGATTTTGACTTCTCGGTGTAGATAGAAGCGGCGATTTTTTCTGTGGTCCATCTTGACGTTGTTGTTGGGAACTCTGCCTTATCATGGCAGCCCTTCTTGCCTGCCAGATATTTATGGCCGGTTGTGGAGCAACTATATATCTAGTATTGGGATGAGGGGCCACAGTCTGATGTTCATACCTTCTCTCAATTTATTGAATTTTCTTAATATATACTGTGTGTATGTACTATATGTGACATTATTAGCAGTGTATCCCTCACCACAATTAATGCATTTTACCGGATCATTTTCTTTTCGTGGGCATTCTTTTGTTAAGTGGTTCCCAGCGCACTTAAGACAGGATGGGGCAACCATGCAATTCGATGTGGCATGACTCCATGCCCGGATAATGATTTTATTGTTAAAATGGCGTTCCCATGTTACCGCTGTGTATTCTATATATTTGACTTTTTGCGCTAATTCATTTAGGGTAATGTCTGCTGCTGTAATTACTAGGAATAATGGAAATCTTGTCCGCCTCATCACGTATACCTGCTTCACTGAAATTTGATAGTCTTCAAGTTCTTTTTTGATTTCGTCATAATTTATACCTTCTTGATAGAATCCCCTAAGAACAAATGCATGGGTCTATTCTGTTTTTGGTGTGCATGTATGATATTCAATCATACCGTCTTTAATATATGCTATACCCCTCAGCCAATCATTATAATTTTCTGGGTAAAGTCCTGTTGATGACGGCGTATTTTTCCAATGGAAGGTCCTCTTCAACGTATGTTTAAGAAAAATGCCAATTTTTTTTATGTCATTTATACATATATTATTGTACGTTCATTTTGATATATGAAATAAAAACAGAACAAAAACAAAAAATAATTGTTTTAACAAAATATTTATTATACATAATAAGTATGAAAATTCAAATTTAACTAATAACGGTGACAGCTTAATTAGCTAGAGCCAGTACCTACCCTCTTTTACATTTTTGTTCAACTTTACACCTTAATGAGAGAGTAGATGAACGTAAAGTACTAAAGTAATAGGTATAGTGATAGAATTATTTATTTATTGCTTTACAAATAAATTCTTTTATGAAATTAAAACAAAACACGATACAAGTATAAAATTTTTAAATTTTAAACACAATACGACCGGCTGGCAGATACTAAAAGTATCTGAATTCAGATATCGGCCAGTATTTGAAAATTCAAAGTGTTGCCCGAGAACAAATACTGAGGGTGGGTATTGGCCCAGCTCTAATAGATATAATAATATCGTGTACACTTAAATGATGGATTAATTATTACAGCATAATTATTTTTACTTAATCTCACTATGCACCCAAGTACCGGATATACCCGGCTAGACTGTTTTAGTCTGACGTCACATAATTATGCAACCTATATTACTGTCATGACACACTAAAACTTGACTCTTAATTCAAATGTCTATAAAGGCGACATTTTCGCAAGTTAAACAGCGTAGAATTTTAGTTTATTTCTCCCTTGTAAGGAATGAAATGGTTAAGAACTTTCAGTTACTATTTAGCATGCACAAAGCATGTAAAAATATATACAATTATATTATAACACCATTACAGAAATTGTTATTACCAATATGATTAATTAATATTAAAGACAGATGAAATATCCGCTAATAGGAGTAAAGTCAAAAGTTAATAGTTGCTAACTTCATCATCCTTTCAACTTGTTTGTGACACATTTTATATCCTAAGTTTCGTATATTCAAGTTTAAGTGTTGTATTATTGATTTAAAAAGATGTTTTTGTGTTTATGTACAACTAGGGGTTTATGATTTGCTCCAGAGTGCGATCATACTAAAAAAAGTTGATGTAAAATGGTAAAATTTTCAAAGGATACCAAATTCAAAGAATAATCTCCCTTCTGTATGATTTTACTTTCTTTGCAGAAGACAAATATTTCACTTATACAACCAGTTTTTGCATTTTATTTTATAGGTATATTGATATACTGATAAAATAGTGAACTAAAAATAATTTTAAATAAAAAAACCGGTAACTTGTAGGATATTATATTCAAACAATCCAAACACAAAGTTATTTTATATAAAAAAAGAGGTTATAAATTATGTCAACAACTTGAGGTTAACCACAAACTAATTGACGTGCAATTTGATTTTCACAGATCGTTATTCCTATTGGTGGATACCAAATCCGTTTTTAATATCGATTTTTAAATCAATATAAGAGTTTTTCTAATGTTTTGAACATTGTACATAATCAAACATGTTCTGTGTGTGTAAATTAATTACTGAAAGGTCTTAAATATTTTCTCCAAGGGAAAAATAAAATAAAATTGTATGCTGTGTTCAATCCTCGAAAATGTCGCTTTATAGACATAATATGCAACCGGTGTGTCATGAAAGTAGTACGTAGGTTACATAATTATGTGACGTCACAACTAGTAGAGTTTATTGGATAGCATTTATGTATTGGTATGACTTGAATAAAATTAAACGTAATGGTTTTGTAGGTGGCTGTCCATGTGGGCAGGAAAATATCAGCCCCTTCTTTTCCGATTCCAATAGAAAACGCCCCTGTGCGATCTACCTTACAAGATGCTAGAGGATCTTTTCAACTTGGTTATGACAACGGCTGTGAAAAACAAGATGATGGGTCTGAAAAATTCAAGTTAAAACGACAACACAGTAGTGACGATATCTCCCTCAGGAACCTGAGCTCGAATACGAATAAGGAGAATATCATTAAGGATCTTGTCGATGGAGAGATGACCAAAAGAATGAGTTTCGCGGATTTAGGAAAACAGAAAGTATTAGGTGAAAATCGAGGGATTCATCTAGTATACATGAATGATAAAGAGGAATTTCCATCTAAATCTAGCTTTCTGAATAAATTAGGTAACACGAATGGCAGCACGGAAAAGAAAACCACTTTTGCCACTTTGCCAAACACAACAACATGGCAGCAGCAAAGTACCAATATCCAACAACATGCTGATAACAGTGGCGATGAAAACTCCACGCCAGGCAATGTTATGAATGTTCAACTTAATGATATTAGATTGAAACTTGAAGAGAAGAGAAGGCATATAGAAAGCGAAAAGCGCCGAATGGAAGTGGCAATGAATAAACAAAGGCAAAAAGTTGGAAAGGCAGCATTTCTACAAGCCGTCGTAAAGGTAAGCTGCACAATAAACATTTCGTGTACATAAGGTCATCTTTCATTGGTGTATCATGCATTGAAGCTTTCAGTGTTAATAATTTCATTTCTCCTCATTTAATTTTGTGGTTTTTGTCCTACTTATGTAATAATTGAATGTTCCTTTTAGCTAACTGAATTGGTAAGGGTGTTGCTATTGTTGGTAGCTTCGAGCTGTTAATGAAAAATTGTTATTTCTATTGCCTGTTTCATAGGATTAGTGGATGGTTATGTTTTCTATAAAATATTCTTAAGTGCATGTTTTTCCTTTCAGAGTTTTGGTAAATAGGCAACATAGAGATTGCACTAACTGAGGTACCTTACGGTCATATGCATAAGCGTTCTCCGGCGACTCGCCAGCCACCACTCAGCAATGAATGAGCCATGTATTTCATACATAGGGCTCATTCATTGCTGAGCCGCAGCTGGCTAGTCACCGGAAAATAACTATGCATACGGCCGTTAATAGTGCAAGATATAAGACTGTGTAGATACCACAATTGGTTTTATAGAAAAAAGATCATAATTATAGATAAGTTTATAACTATAAGGAAATTAAATTTGTGACAACAGATTAATGGATATGAATTGTTGATATTAATTTTTAAAACCTAATAGTCAATTTTCATATAGAAAAAAAACCCTACCAGTGTTTTTTAAATTTGTGAGGAAAATGTGAAAAATCTTTTTATCTTGATTGAACTTATATTAGAGATGTAAAAAATTATGTTAACAAAGGGCGCCACAAATAATGATTTAAAAAATAAAATGGTCTACGAAATCAAGAGTTGCACAATATTTAAAAATATAAGTCATAGGTAATGGCAGTTAGGTGAGAGTTTTTTTTACATCATTTTATTATTAATTAGCTTTTGGTATTGCCTATTCACCAATCACTATTATTTGTTTCCTCTTTGATCTCTGGGACTTATATTACTGTACTACTGAAAAAGGTGCTAATAAACATCCATGCATAAGTTTTACGATTTCCAATTGAACACATACTCTTGAGTCGCTCAGCCAGTGAGTGTTCAATTCTCCTTTCACATCCTTTTTTTATTATAAATTCTACTATGGTGGGGTTGCATTTGTGTTTATGCTATTTTGCGATCATATTTAGAAATTGTATCTTTTTAGAATCGAAAAATATATCGTTCACCTTCATCATGCTCTTAATTACCCACTACTTATCACTTATTACCATTAAACACAATTAAACAGATTGTACAAATTTAGATAAAATATAAATAAACGTTTTTTACCAAAATGGAAATGTATTATGGTCAACACAGTGACGACTGATGAAATTTAGGTTATGGTATATCTTAGTATCACAGCATGGGACCAAGCGATACTTTAAGGTATAACTATCAAAACTAAGTGAAGTTTTGCAGAAAAAAAAATCGATTGAAATTTGAGAAAAAAAGTTGCAAAAATGGTGTTATCACCAGATTATTTTTTAGACTTTTTTTTTCCAGAATCGGGTGGAAAATTTTTAACAGATTTCTAATTTTATCAAAAAATATTGCTTTTTGATAGCTACACACTTTTTGAAATTTTATTTTAATTTTCACCGCAAATTTTTTTTAAAACATTTTTTGATTTCAACTCGCCACTCCAGGATTTTTTGATTTTACGGATTTTTTTTTGCCCTCTTACACCAGTTTCATCGATATGTTTCCAAGCTTCCAATTTCCATGTAAAGACGATTTGACAAAATCGTATTACAACAAAGACCAGTGACAGAAACGATATGCCGATTCGGATTATTTTTGTATTTTTGGGACTCAAAATGGCCAATTTCGCTTTGAGTTCTGCGTCTGCGTGATTAAATTCACCCACTGCATTAACGTTAGCCACGTGATTTATAGATGTCATATTTCTGGAAAGCTTCTTAAAATCCCTGAAAGTTTCCGATATTTTGCAACTATGTATAGTTGCAAAATTTTCAAAATTTTAAGAAATTTTCTGGAAACTGCATCTCCACTCTGAATAGTAAAAAACACAATAGTTTTTATTTTCACTGCTTTCCACCCATACTTCTAGCTTCGACATCTTCTAGATAACTAAAAGTGCTTTATCTGAGTTGTCACTGGTATTTGAACAAATTGGTACAAAATATTCTATTTTTCCTATAATTTTCACAGATAAAAATTAGTCATAGATAAAACGCCAATAAAGCACAACACTTATGGTTAAATGTATTAATTCTATCAACTGTCGGTTTACAGTGTTGCCATATAGAAATATTGAAGTAAGAATTCAGAAAATGCGAGTAGCCTGCTTATAATCATTAATCATTATTACAAACATCAACATTCAGCAGAACTATTTAATTTTTTGCTTGTGCCTTGAAGTGATTATTTGTAGAAAAATATATTGTCACCAGTCATCGCAAGTAAATCGTATATGACGTAAAAACGAGGGGCTGATCCAGGACACCGCGCTGACATACACATATAAAGTTATGATGAATGGATATATTACCTTCTAATTGGCGATTTTGTAGTATCCAAAATAACAGAAGCAACCAATATTTCACTGAACACACTGCACGGCACACTTGTAATTTTTAGAGTTCCAGTAAATCATCATCTCTTCTAGATGTTCGGGAGTTAACTTTTGACGCCTGTCACTCAAAATCCATTTATACAAAGAAAACGACCTTTCAACGTCTACAGAGGTAACAGGAGCATATTTAAAACATATGAAGTTTCTCAAGGAGAGCATGTTTATATTGCGTTGAGAAAAGTCCACTTCTTTACCTATAAGGAGGTCCACAATACCACGAAATTCAGAAATGTTGTGTAAAACTTTCCGATTTATTTTTCACATATTCAGCAGTCTCCTGATAACTGAAGAATGAACTTGTGCAGATTGAATACAATGTTTACTGCTTTAACTATTGCAATACAAGTTAAGTACACTCAAGATTCCTTATTGACAAAAAAATTCTTGAAAATAACTATGGATGTACATTAGGTCTTCCCAAACAGCTGGGTCATTAAACGCCTACTGAACATGTGAAATAGAGAGTGTGTCGTTTGCATTTAATTTGTCGGACACCTTTATTAGGTGGGCTAATATGTCACCCAGTCAACTGTTTACTAAATAAAGCTAAAGTGTAGTGCATACGGTTATGGTTATCTGAGGAAGAATTATATAACATAATAAATAGTGATTAAGAAGATTGGGGAAATTAATTAAACGCCTGTCGAGCTTGTGAAATAGAGAGTGCGTCGTTTGCATTTAATTTGTCGACGGATAATACATGTAACTAGTCATGCAAATATTTGTTTGTAAGATTGCAGTCATTCAAGATTTCATTTTCTTTAGGTGGATGAATACATCATCTGGTCAACTGTTTACAAAATAAAACTAACGCGTAGTGTATGTGGTTATGGTTATCTGAGGACTAATTATATAACATCTTAATGAATAGTGAGGAAAATTTTGAGGAAATTAATTAATTATGAGAATAACGATTCTGACAATGACTCCAGTTTTGATGAAGAAAATATTTAAAATATCCAGAATGTTGTTAATTATCAACCTGTTGATATAGATGTTTCACTAAACCAAAAAGTTTTATTTTTAGTAGTAAAATTTTTTTATTTTTGTATTTGAAATAAAGTTTTTACTTAATATAAACTGTTTTTATTTATTCTGGGTAATATAATCTTAATCTTAACCAACTTAAAAAAAAAAACGAAAAATAACAAGCGATTATTACCGCAGCTGTTCTGCAGACCTGTATAGAGAAATCGAGCACCAGAGTGAAAGGGTTCAAATTGTGCTGCAAAAACGTCTATTTTGTTGTATACCTATGTATGGTACGATATGTGCGGACCTGGAATGTACGATTTACTCGCGATCTTTAATTTATCATTAATGTGGCTTGTAGGGCCAAAATACTGAGTTATTGATCTAAGAGATCATTGTACATGTTTAGGAAACTTGGAACCTAATTTATACATATGAATTAAGTATACTTGGCAACAGTGCAAATCATAAATCATTGTGATCTTATACATAGCATACTAAAATATATTTCATAGAAAGCTAATTTACTACAAAAACAACATTCTGTGAGATAAACTTGATCATGTAAAGAGGAATCATTAACTTTGCACAATTCTCTTTCTGTACACTATTTCCGGAATGTACTGGTGATGGTAGTGGTCTTATGTACTTAACTAACTTTCAGGGAAGAGGTAATTTACTAAAATCACCAACTGACGCCGAGTCTAATAACTCGGTTGAGGGCACCGAAACACAAAGCCCCTCATCTGATTCCACTCCTACACCAAAACCTCAGAGGCCGTTTACCTTACAGGTATTTTATTTTTTGTTTTGTTTTTTTTTTGCTTTTGTAATTATTTTTGTAGATAGAAATTTATTGGTTTTGGCTTATATAGTATTTTTTAAAGTAGTGTGACTTAGGGATTATATCTTAATGTCGTTGCTCTTAGTGCGTTTGTACTATATAGTTTGAAACTTTAAGGAAATTACTGAGGATGCCTCAACGCTTGAAAGAAAGTGGTCAGATGAAAATCAACCTTTCGTGGAAACGAGACGGACTCCAGATTTGGAAAATATGGACTTGGAACAGTACCAACAGTCAATTGCTCAGTACGTATCATTCTTGTTTAATATGGACATATCTCATTTATATTTCAGTGGATAACCTTAAACGTATCAACATAATATTAATTTAATTTCTACAGAGGCATCTTTTTCTAATTCGTAATATGTTAAAAATGTCATATATTCAAAAATTTATATTGCACCATAATAATTCTGCACATAAATTTCCGCTGAAAGACTAATTTAAAATGTTTTATCGTTTTAATAATAATTTAATGCAAATTTGCATGTATAAGGGAATGATGCGCAGAATCTCTTGTTTTGACAAATTATTATTCTAAAACGTAACCTAAATAATTAACGTTAAAACTAAAAAATAGTGGTTTTTCAAAAAAAAATTCCCATCCCTCTGTTATAGATTTGGAAACTCCACATGTTCCATGGCATTGTAAAATATAATTTGTCTTAGATGCAAGAAAACAATGTAAATATTAATCATTTTCAGAATGAATTCTAGTCTACATGATATTCAGTCTGATATGCAAAGGTTAGCGTCACAACAGAACCAAATTCAACAACAGCATCAACAAAGTCTTATTGCCCAACAACAACGACAAATTCAAGCCCTCCAACAGCAACAACAATATCAAAGTATGCAATCACCACCACCCATACCACAGTACACGCAGCAAACGTATCAGCCACAAATGTATCAACCACCTCAACAAGGTAACTTATAAAGATAATTTAATCAATTTTTTTTGTAGTATAAGTATTCACAATATGACGATACAAATTCGTGAGTATAGTATTTGTAGTGAGTGGTTATCGTATGTACTATTTTGCATTCTGATGCGTATGTTTTTTTTACAACGAAACTTTCAGAAGTTACTAACCATATATGGTCAATGCATTGCCATGTACAATAATTGTCTAACTAAAATTAAAATTCACGATACGTTATATTAAAAAGTCAAGAAAGTTATTTAATGAACACAAATTAATTCGACAAATATCAAAAGTAACTAAAACCATATGAATTCATATTTCCTCATACGAGTTCTTATAGCATAGCATATTATATTGCTAATAAATTATCTATTTATCTATCTGTCTATTATGGCAAACAGTATTAATGGAAAATCATAGTTTTCCATAAATTAAGGAAATAAAACTTAAGCATAAACAATAATTATTTGTATTTATATTGATTACTTTGATTTCAGTGTATGCCCCGCCACTGCAATCATCAGCAAGTGCTCCCCATATACCACAAGCCATCTTTAATCAGCCAAGAATACAAGAGCAGCCGCAGTTCTTCCTACACGATAAATCTGCACCTATGTCACCTTCACCTGTAGTGCCACAGAGAAGAACCTGGGCTCAGCAGCCTCAACCTCCTCCCATCCCAGTTGAATCTTATCACCAGCCCGAGTTGAGAACATGGGGTAAACCACAAAGTGCGGGAGGAGGTGGGGGCGGATTCGTGTTGCATGATACGTCAGATAGGTAAGAAGATAACCATAACCTATAACCGCAATATGTTTTTTAAATAAAATTAAAATTGAAGCTCAGATTTTCTGATTCTAATCAGTATACTTAGGTTTAACGTGTAAAAGCTAATTAATTGATTTAATAAATGTGTATGTACACTGTCAAAAATTTCAATAACACCGGCACACAAAAAAAAAGTTGTTTATACATTTGACGCCACCTACCTCCCGGCATGTATTTCGACCCGCTGAATCCGAATTTGAAGTCAGTTTGGACCGTACACCCTCAAATATCGAGTAAATTGAAAAACCGTAAAAAATAGCGAAAATTGGGTGTTTCGGTAATAAAAAAAATTTTGTGGATCTAAACCAAGCCTAATTTTTATGTATTTCGATCCGCTGAATACGAATCTAAAGTATATTTAGACCATAAGCCGTTTTAAATCTAAGTAAATTGTAAAAAACCCTCGAAAATTGCTAAAAATGGCAAGAAATTGTGATTAGGTTGATGAAAAAAATTTTGTAGACCCAGATCGAAGAGGATTTTTATGTAATTTGATCTGCTGAATCCGAATCTGAAATATATTTGGTCCATTAAACCCTCAAAATCTCAAAAAATCGCAAAAAACCGATAAAATAGCAAAAAATTGCAGTTGAAAAAAATTGAAAAAAAATCTATGAAACACGATTAAATACTCTTCTTGTATTTTTTTTATGCATAAAATACAAGTTTAGAATCTGAAAATGTGAAAAATTGTAAAATCTATAAAAAATGACGTATAAACAGATTGAAAATTTTTTTCATCAACATAATCACAATTTTTTGCCATTTTTAGCAATTTTCGAGGGTTTTTTACAATTTACTTAGATTTAAAACGGCTTATGGTCTAAATATACTTTAGATTCGTATTCAGCGGATCGAAATACATAAAAATTAGGCTTGGTTTAGATCCACAAAATTTTGTTTATTACCGAAACACCCAATTTTCGCTATTTTTTTACGGTTTTTCAATTTACTCAATATTTGAGGGTGTACGGTCCAAACTGACATCAAATTCGGATTCAGCGGGTCGAAATACATGTCGGGAGGTAGGTGGCGTCAAATGTACAAAACTTTTTTTTTTTGTGTGTGCCGGTGTAATTTAATGTATATCACACGTTTTTCGGAATATAGTATTAGGTTTAAAAAGCCGTTTTTGGGATGACATTAAACACCCTAAGTTAACTAATCAGTTAACTTTCATCTTCCAAGGAATTGATTAGTCATCGAATCCAAGTTATAAAAATATTGAGTGTTATTTCTTATCCTTAACCCTGACCTATTCAATTAAACATAAAAAAGTTAATGTTAAAATAATAAATGTCCACATAGTTTTAAATTGATTATGGCTTGTGTCATTAAACTCATAAATGATATATTAAATGTCAAAACATCAAATTTAAAAATATGTCACGTCTCTTATATGTTCTCCTGTTTGATTAGACTTAGAGGCAAGCAATAAAATGTTTGAAATAATTAAATAATAACCATGTTCTTTTTTTTTTGTTAGATTTGAGAACACACATTACCAAGAACAGCCTAGATATCAAGAAAACACTCGATATGCTGAAAGTCCCCGCTACTCCGAAAACAAATACCAGAATGGCGAAGAACCCACCCTTCACCACTCAAACAGCTTCACTCTAAGTCAGCAACATCATCAGCAACAACATTCGCACTATGGCACATCACATAGTACTCCCTCTGCTTCACCTCAACATAGAAATATACATAGACAAATTTCACAGCTTATGGATGAGAGTAAAAGAGCTCCTGTAAGCCTTCAACAAATAGAAAATAGAGAACCACCTCAAAGAAAGACAAGCGTTACTCATGCACCCATTCCAGCTCCCCCAGCTGACGATATGGAACCACAAAATATATCATTTATTGGGAACAATGCTAGCGATAAACTTAGCGAAGGTAAGATACAGAAAAGTGGGTTCTAGAATAACAGTATATATTTTTTTCAGGTCTTAGCAGGTTAAACATCACTTCAGGAAGTAGAACTTACAGGATACCGTCCCCTACTCGACCCCTCATTACCCGCAACTCATTCCAACCGTCCCCGTCGCCACCATTAACGGAGGCTGCACCTGTAACCGAAATAAGTAGTCTCGATAATGATCCAACTAGTCAGAAAGGATTCTACATCAGCTTCGATAGTGATCAACCTAAACGGCCTAAACCACCTCTTCGAACGAAAAGAATGTCTCCGAAAAAAGAAAGAAGTTATATAGAATCACCTGAAGAGGCATACGAGAGGAAAGAAGAACGAGAGCGTCTTGAGAATAAGAGGCAATTAGAAAGGGAACTCATGGAAGAAAGGATAAAGAAGGAGGATGATGATAGGAGAAGACAGGCTTTAATTGAACAAGAAAGGGAGAAACTTAGGGCGAAGAGAGAAGCTAGTCAAGAACGACAGAAGGTTGCTGCCGCTAGTGCTATTATAATAGGAAACGAACTTAGTAATCCTGATCCG
The DNA here is from genome assembly GCA_029963845.1 of Rhamnusium bicolor. Taxonomy (NCBI): domain Eukaryota; kingdom Metazoa; phylum Arthropoda; class Insecta; order Coleoptera; family Cerambycidae; genus Rhamnusium; species Rhamnusium bicolor. The sequence continues at coordinate 105,941 of JANEYF010002564.1, read as the reverse complement.
GTGAGTTTCTTCGATATGTTATTAATTTAAAATTATGTAGTTTTTCTCTGTAGGATTTGGATTATGAAAGGGAACGAAAGAAAGAAAAGATCATGTTACTCTCACTTCAAAGGAGGCAGCAACAAGAAGAGGCGAAAGCTAGGAAAGAAGCCGAGGCCCAGGCCAGAAGGGAAATGGAAAAGGCAAAAGAAGAAGAGAAAGCTAGGAAGAAAGAAGAACAGGCTGCAAGGCGGCAGGCTATTTTGGAGCAGTATAAGATGAAAAAAGCTATAGAAGAAGCAGAAAGAGAGGTATGTGAATTAATTTTTTGCTTAAATATCTTATAGCTTCGTATATGAATCTGTTCGTTCTGCTGTATATAATAATATGGGTCATCTGCTGCAAAAAAAGTTAAGTGCTATATACTTCAATAAAAGGTCTCGGATATAAAATAGCCCTCAAATCGAAATATCAAACAAAAAATAGCACAAAAAGTGTTTATTTATAAGTAGAGATCGGGAGGTAGCAATAAATTCAAGAGATGACACGTAGATATAATATTAATTGAAAATGATAATGAAACATTCTCAAACATGAAATGATAAAATATTCTTATGTACTATGCAGTAAATCTGTTTTTATTAGGTATTTGGACTGCTTGTAGCTTTAAAAACAGTTACTTATTGACCGTCATCTTGACAGTGATGCTTGTTATTGTCGAGTGTCCAATTGCAATGCGAATGCATCGATAGATAGATACAGATGAATGCACCTTTGCTATCCCATTTACGTGCACTGCCCTATGTTGAATACACTAAATACATAGTGTTTATAAAATATCTATGTGAATAACATGTATATGTGTAAACAGTATTAAATTAAAGACAACGGACGTTAGCTTTTTAAAATGTCGTGTTCAATTTCTTGAGAGGATAAAGTGAGCTTGTGGATTAGTGATTTCCAGAGTTGCAGTTTAATGGCACAGAATTATATTGCAAATTATAAGCAAACATTACAATTTTTGCAAAAGTGTATTAGTGGGCAGGGCAGTATGACAATGTTCAGGTGCTATCGGAAACGATAGAGAAAAATATTTATCACAGAGATGTGAATTTATTCTGACCTAAATGACAAATATTTTGGATTAGCGTGGATGAAGCCATCAATGCTTGCAGCTGGAAGGTGGCAAATGCTTTACTGGGTGCAATTAATAATATATTTTTACTCTTGTGTGATCTCTAGTTAAAAATATGTACATGAGTGTGTTAATGTGACATACACCAATACTTTCAGCCCTCTTATTATCAACTTTGGATGTTACCGAACTCGCCAAAATAACCACAACGTAAGATGTTTTAGATAGATATGCATGAACATATTTATATATTAACGTCACCTAGCTTCAACCCTGAAATTGACATCATTTATCGCTACATCTCGATCTTTATTTATAATTTATGATCCCATCCATGTAGAACATTTACAGAGGTGAAAAAAAATTCTTAAGCTTTTGGCCAATGTTTCAATAAAAATTCAGGGCTACAATAAAATAATTAAGTAAATATGAATAAATTCTTACCTTTAAACAAAATAAATTAAAATAAAAAATGTTCATCTAGTTTTACTATTTTTGATGGAAATGTAAACAGGATCCTATCATGAATTTTGTTTTAATTTAAATGTTTAAAATTGAGTTGAATATTTTTTCCGGTATAAGTGATTTGATTTTTATGTGTACATTAACACTGATTAACATGTAGTATTATTCCTTATTAGAGTATTGTTTCATTGTTATTATTTTGTGTATTTTACTTTGATCAAGTACACCACAATAAGAATTTAATTTATAAATTTTATCCTAACCAATTCTTTGTAAGAAATTAGATGCCCTTTATACTCTATCATACCCATAGAATCATTTTAGACAGAAGCATATGCCTCACTGGAGTCGAAAAAAAAACGAATTTCTGAGAAATCATATTGGCATGGAGCAAAACATTATTTAAAAATTGTTTAGAATTACAAGATATTACCTTATACGATCATTGTTCCCAGATAACTGGCAATGTCGTGATTTCTCCGTCTGCTTGTTACACTATTCTTTCAGAAGGGATGATACTTTATGAATATAGGCGGTAACTTGTGTTGCTTACTGTGATGTGGTGATGAGTTAGGCAGATGTTTCGCTGTAGGTACATGCATACTGGCATGTGGGGGTCGATTCTTAAAACAAAATGCTATACTATAATCATATAAAAGTGATAAAAAAAAAGTTAAATCTGTGGGAGATAAAAGGATGATTTTCCCCCTAGAACTACACTACCCCACAGTATTTCTCCTGGCGAATGAATAAAACAAGTTTCAACCCCCTTAATAGATGATGAGATATTCAATTTTTACTTCTTTCAACCCTAATTTTCAATATAAAATGCTAAAAATGATAATGTACTCAAGAAAGCAGCTTTAGTGATGAGCCCTGTGTCATACATAATTTTTTAGATTCAATAATTTTAAGTACCGGCTGCTCGACTGCATAAAACTGAAATTATTTATGTTAATAAAGTTTGACTGCTCTTCAAAAAAATGTTCTCTCAATTTGTTTGTTTGACATGCTTATGGATAATACAGCAGCAAACAAATCATTTAATCCTGGCATACAGGAAACAATTTTACTTTCAAGGTGGATATTACCAACATTTTATTTACAATATGTACGATATATTACTATTTGCATGTATGACTTTATTAAACACTATTGGTATTATGAAAAAGTAATGATAGTAAAGATATTACAAGAAAACATAAATGTCAATTTCAAGAATCTATGTGACTATTAAAAATTTTGTTATGCAGATTATTGATATTTGCATTTTCCACAGATTGTTGAAAATTTTTTCAGAATGTAATTTACACGTATCACACTGAGGAATATTTATTGTCTTTTCCGTTACATACCACATGGGAAATGGGTCAACCCAATGCCTTTTCTGGCTACATTTGTTATTATTTTAAAAAGTTTGTTACATCGTATAATGCAGTAGTGAAAGAAGTATTTCTAATAATCCAATTTATTTATTTAAAAAAAATTGTTCTCTGGGTTATTCTTGACCCAAATTCTGGTATGCAAGGATTAAAAAAAGAATCCAAATATGCCTACATTCTACACATTAGCTAAATGTTCTTAATTTGAATAAAACATAAGGTAGCCAAACCCCAGTCTACAAAAATGGCAAAGTGATTCATTAATTAATTAGTCGCGGCAGAGTCAGTTGCTGAGCTGCAACCAATAGCCTAAAAGCTGCCGAACAGAAAAATCATTCGGCAGCACATCGATAGATCCCAGCATGGTGGGTTTATCCACGGGGCTAACATTCGTCATTCTAAGATGAGTCGGGCTTAAGTCTGAGAGCGAGGGATTCATTATGGCCTGCCAGGATGGTGTTATCAACAACTTTGTCCACTGGGGCTGCGTGTGGCATATAGAGGTTCCTGATTTCAACTGCATGGCATGCCCTTGGGTGCCGGAATCGCTCATGCACTTTCAGCTTGTCCCATATACGGTTTCGGCCTACATCCATCGACATAACGCAGCATTACAAATGCTGTATTACTACCTAAGGCCCTCGTATGGGGTAGTGCTACCTTATGTCCCCAAAGATATTGAGATATTGAGAGAAAGAGAAATGCTGAATTTACTGAAACTACTCGTTCCCGACGGTCAGGCTAATCCAAGCCAACAAGCCTGACACATTCCTCCTTGATCATTAAACCAGGGTGATGTATTTCATTGCGTTCTCGGCACCCGCAGAGAAGAATATCACCTTGAATGAGGGGAAAACAGACCAAATATTGCGTTCTCTAATAGGAGTTCCAAGTGCTGTACCTAGGCTACTTGTCAAAATGGTTGTCCTAATAATTGGCGTACTCGGAGGGATAGGTTAGGTTAGGTTTGTTGTGAGTGGATCTCAGTAGACCCTCCACTGCGGCTATCAGCAGGCCTATTGTGGCTCATGCCTAATTATATTTCACCCAATAAGTTCAGTCTCTTAATGAAACTGATAACTTTATTGGGTGAGAATGTGTCCAAATCCTCTGGCAACAGTTGCCCTTTCCAAATATTGAGAATCGGATCCTCTCCACAGCGGGACAGGTGCATAAGATGTGGTCTGCCCTCTCATCATCCTCTAGGCATAGACGGCACTCGGCGTTTTCCGCTAGGCCGAGTTTGTGCAGATGATAGTTTAGTCGGCAGTGCCCGGTATATAGACCTGTTAGAGTTTTCAGGTTTACCCTGTTTAACTCTAAAAGTTTCTTAGCTCTTGATTTCAAAGGGTATTTTATAAATGCCTTCGAATGAACTAATCCTGGTAACTCTTGCTAATACTGGAGAGTTTTCCTTTCAGCCCAGGTTGAGATAGCCTTCTTGGCAGTACTTGAGGATATGCCAAGTATTGGTTCTGGTTCGATGAATCGTGATCCCGCTCCTTCTCTGGCTAAGGAGTCGGCTATTTCGTTACCTTCCATACCAGAGTGGCCGGGTATCCAGACCAGTCACTTTGTTGTTTTTGCTCAAATGATTTGGAGTTTTCTGACAATTCCATACCGTTTTGGAGTTACACCGGTAGGAGCCAAGAGCTTTTATAGCTAATTGGCTATAGAAAATTTTTATTGATCTGCGTGTAAGATGCATATATTCCAGCCTTCGTACATACAGTTTCAATGGCATGAACCTCAGCCTGAAAAACAGTTGCATGAGTACCTAGGCTTGAGAATATCCTCACCCTTGGTCTGTAGCTATGTACTCCAGCTCCTGTTCCCTCGGGAGTTTTGGTGCCGTCTGTAAACCAGCAACTGTGTGCCTTCAGTAGGTCGGCTTTATTCCGATCCCACTCATCTCTTTCTGGAGAAAGGATGTTGAAGGTCAGCTCGTAGTTGGTCATGGTAGGCATAGTATCTGAGGGCATTCCCAGGATGCTGTGCTTCTCTATGTCATCCAGCAACCTGTTCCACTCCATGATACTAGTCTGCGGCATATTAATGGCCGCTTGTTGCAGTCTGTACGTTACTCGGAGGGATAACGCCTATGCTGCTCTCGGAATTGAAGACCATACGGCCAGCCAAAAATCAGCTGGCTAGCCAAATAATGCAGAAGGCTGTAATTCTAAGTTCTTTCCGTCTGTTTAGGGCACAAGATTCTTGGATCTACAGCCACTAACCCTGCGGAATGTGGGGAGGCAGAAAAAAAAGTATCATATACCCCAAAAAGAAATGACGCAGCGACAGGTACAGGTGTTTCGGAAATATTGTTCCTCGTCAGCTCAGCGTAACTTAAGAATTGGTATAAGCAATGCAGTATATCAAGAACAATTAAATTATGAGTGGAAAGTAGAGCACCTCAGTATTCTATTCGCATCTTCGTGTTCAGTTTGCCAATTTTTGGCTTCAATGAGCAATCAACAGTACAATTATTGTCCTGTGCCTCTGGTAGAAGCTGGTGCGTCTGCGGCTCTCATAGTTTGATATTGCCGAAACATTCACTGTTATGCAGGTTCCTCACTCGACATTTGTGGACAATTCTAATTAAAGTCAACTCACTTTTATAATGAATAACTTAAGACATGTGTAACCAGATTTAGCAACTTTTACATTCTGTACGTGCCAGTTTGCCCGACTTGAGTCATTTAAAAGTTAGGCCGTGTTGGTTAGTATCGTAAGCTTATTAAACCTACTTTAAGATTGAGGATTTGTCACCTTTATTAGAGTAAAATATGTACAGAGTTACGCATAAACAGGGGAATATTTCAGTGAGCAATAAAAACGGCAACAACACGTTTTGATATCGACGAACGTACTGTTCTTATGGCTCGCGTATCCACAATGCGATGTCGTTTTCATCGCTCACTGAGCGATTTTGGTGTCTGGGCACAATATATAGATAAAACCACAAAGAGGTGAACACGTTCATTAGTATGCGCAAGTTTTATCCGTTGAATATTGGACGACGCACAGTGGACGGAAACGCCAAAAAGCTGGCCAAAATTACAAAAATGATTTTTTTTGAAATGGAAACGTTTTAAATCGTTGTAGTGGTACCCCTAGCATTAGAAACGACCGTTAATACCGGTCCGGGTTCACTACCTGAGCGAGGAAATTACTTATTGTGCGACCGTGCAGCGCGTCACTTCGGCAGCTCGCAACGCTTCAAAAATTGATAAATTTTGTCTGCAGCGTAAAAAATTCTCAAAGTGCAGTTTTCTGTGTCATAAAAATGGATTCTGCATCAGAAAGTAAGTACAATTAAAATATCTCAGTATCAGATCAGTTTATTTATATGGTAATTAGCAAATAATTATCGAAGTGGAAAGCATTTTTGTATATGCAACGATTCATAAACTCCACAAAAACAGCCATAAGTTACGCGGTTGGTGATGGTTGGTCTTGAAACTTATTGGAATGTGTTCAATGAACATTTTTTCGAAAGTGTATAAAAAATGAGTTGCATCTTTTTGCATCTTTGCGAGATATTGACCAAATTGTGCGCGAATGCACGGATGCATGCACATTCGTGCATCATAAAGTGGGCTCCTTTTGAATGCGTTCTCATGAGGACGATGAATGAATTCAGATAGTAATTGAATAAAATTAATTTTCAAAGTCATTACACATTTTTATTCCATTCCCCAGATCCTAATTTTCCCGAAACAAATGAAACACATGAATTCGCTTCAATTCAATAATAATTTTTGAACTATGTATATATTTTTGACCGTAATTTTTTTGAAATTCTATATGGGATTCTTCATCAGCGACCCAAAAAAACTATATACAAAGTTTTGTAAAAATGCAGCGATAATTGGCGATTTTTGTTATGTTTTGGGGGGATTTCATGGCCGCCATTTTGTTTTTTTTCAAAATTCAACTTCGGATTCTTGATCAGCAACACAAAAAACCCCTGTATGCACAATTTCAGTAAAATAGTTCAATGCCTTTATATTTTGGCCAGCTTTTCGACGTTTCCGTCCACTGTGCGACGGTGTATTACACACCCGAGAATTACTGAACCACTATACTAACTTGCAAAGCCAGCTAGACAGTGCTGCCGTTTTAATACAATAGTACTAAATTTAGTACGATTTTCCTTCATTTATATATAGAAACCTATATTAGCCTTGCATGAATTCGTATAATTATGCTTCTAACCGTTAGGTGGTTTATTTATGATGAGTTATTGCTTAGCGACTGCGGACCACCCTCCGCTGCCTACCGTCAAACATAAATTGCGCATACTGATGACCGTGTTCGCCCCTTCACGATTTTATCTGTATACAGCAAAAAAAATATTTTTATGCGTCTTGCGACTTCGTGCTCCTCGATTTTAGGAAATAGCATATTTCATTACCAGTTCAAAAACTAGGATTTTCCCGTGCGCGCATAGCAAATTCCCGTGTGAGGCGAAGCCGGACACTGGAGTCATGCAAGCACAGGAAAATCACATTATGGACGTGTAATGGACGATATTTTTCATACCTCTCTGAAAACAACACAAAAATAAATAAAAGTATATTCTGGAGAATACATTTAGAATAAAAATGGCAAATAAACGTCAAAAACAATGCCGACAAGCGTTGATAAGGAATTTTCAATTGTATATTTTATTATGATTGACAAAGTAGGCAGCCTCAAAATATTTTGCTTCTAAATTATTTTAGTTGTTTTTTTTATTCTACAAACAATAAAACCTCAGTCTTGCACAAACAAATTTTTATCGCTGTTATCAGTTTTCATTTTTGTCAATTTTGAATTATTGTGTTTTCTAAAATGAATTTTAAAGAAGAACTTATAGGCATGATTTTTGTTTTGGGCGAGTCGAAAGGAAGTTTGCTTGCCAATAGAATTTATCACCAACGGTATCTTAAAAGAAGGCTGCCTGAAGTTGACAGCTTCCAAAACCTGCTTGAGATAGATAGAAACTGGCAATATACAATATAAAAAAAGTGAATGAATAAAAAATTTTGTAAATGAGTTATCTGTAGTGGTGTCAACAATTGAGGATATTAGGTTATGTAGTTTAGGTTTTCTGTGAGTGGGTCCCTGCGGCCCCTCCACTGCGGTCATCTGCAGGCCTGTTGTGGCTCACTCCTAGTTATATTTCAGCCAATAAGTTCAGTCTCTTAATGGACCTGTACTTTATTGGGTGAGAATGTGTCCAGATCCTCTGGCAGTAGTTGCCTTTGCCAAATATAGAGAATCGGATCCTCTCAACATCGGAACAGGTGCATAAAATGTGGTCTGTCTTCTCCACATCCTCTAGGCATAGACGGCACTCGGCGTTTTCTGCTAGGCCGAGTTTATGCAGATAATAGTCGGCAGTTTAACTCAAAAAGTTTCTTAGCTCTTGATTTCAAAGGGCATTTTATAAATGCCTTCGAATGAACTAATCCAGGTAACACTTGCTAATATTGGAGACTTTTCCTTTCAGCCCAGGTTGAGATAGCCATTTTAGCAGTACTTAAAGATATGCCAAGTATCGGTTCTGGTCCGATGATTCTTGATCCCGCTCCTTCTCTGACCAAGGAGTCGGCTATTTCGTTACCTTCCATATTAGAGTGGCCTGGTATCCAGACCAGAGTCACTGTTGTTTTTGCTCAAATCCCTGTTTAGTCAAGAGAGAAGTGAGCTCATTAGTAGGAATAAGTAGACGTTCTGTTGATCGAATTAAAAAGAGATCATACATCTCACATTCATATGCTCCAGGAACTAAGTGATGACGATTTTCAAAAACGTCTGCAGAGGTAAAATGCAAGAAGAAGCTACTTTCTTCAATAATATTTTAATCACTGATGAGGCAATGTTTCATAAAAATGGATTTGTTAACTGGCACAATTTTCATTATTATGGTTTGGAAAATCCACACTTTTTCAGGCGTTGATAACAAGTACAGATGGTCCATAAACATACTTTTTCAGGCGTTGATAACAAGCACAGATGGTCCATAAACATTTGGGGTGAAATTATTGGAGAATATGTAATAGGATCACATTTTTCAAATCTACATTACATGGTCGCAAAAATTGAGAAAATTCAATTCAAAAAGTTCTAAATTGAAAAATCATTTTTGACCACCCTGTATACGTTTAGGAAGTGAAAATGATTCAGAAACATCACGCAGATGTCTCGTAAGTGGTACTAAAATTATTTTTCATAAAAGCCATAATTATGACTAGTGATTATTTCAGTATGCATCTGCAGATAGTATTATTTTAACAAAAAAATCATTATATCCAAGACGAGGTTCAACTTGTGCGTAATATATACATATAAGTTATTCCGTACAAAGAACCGTTCTTATGTTTTAAAATAAATAAGTAATAGATGTCAGCTTTGCTATTACAAATACTCATTAAAATTTCCAGTTAAGGTTTTTATCCAAAGGAATACCTAGAAAATTAACATTTTGGGCACTATTAACCTTTTCGCGCCCGGACCCGGATAAACACGCAAATGCCTAATGTGCCAGAAAGACCGGAAACGAGAATACACGCAAACGTGGAGGCATAGTTTAGGACTGGAACCGAACGAACGAACTCGTTTTAAAATAGCATACTTATTAGACAAATAATCCACACTGACCACACCTACATCTAATTTTATTGGTTAATTTTTTAGTAATGAAGAGTATTTTTCCTATTCCTGACATCGTGCCAACAAGGCATGTCAGTTCGCATAAATCTATAGTGGAATAAGTACTAATTGTTTTAATTTTTGACTGCAATTTTACGAAAAATATAATAGCATCCAAGAAATATTTGACAGATGAAGAGTTGCTCCATATTCTGATGAACAGTGACGACTTAGGTACCGGAGCCGTATGAACACGCATACGCTTCCGCCGCGGTCCGACGTGTACAAAGGAGCGACTGCGGTCCCGAACGGATTAAATAAAGTAGCATTATTTATATCAAAATTTAGCGATTCGCAATATTTTGGACTAGTATGAAATCTTATAACTTGAGTTTTTCTGGTATTAAAATATAATGAATTTTGAAAAAAACAGTTGTTTAGGTTATTCAATAAATTATTACAATCCGAATTCAAAATTTCATCCTCTGTATTCGAAATAATTAAAGAAGTTCATTAACGTACATGGTAAAATGTGTATCGGACGAAAAAGAGTCGAGTTCATTCGCATACAATAAAAACAGCACAGGACCCTGAACTAAACCCTGCAGAACTTCCATTATTACATGTGACCATTCAGAGATACCTGTTTCCAAATGGTTTTGACTTACGGTGAATAAACCGTCAAATTCCAGTGGCTGTTTAACGTCTGTACGCGGAACGTTTTCCAAATAGAGATGCACCAAATGCCGCATGATTTGTACCCCTTGTGCAAAGAGCAAGGGATATTTGTGAGTTACGGCCCCGTCGAGGACGTGATGGGGGTCCTGCTAGACCTTTGTGTAATTTGACGCTGAGGGGTACATTTTAAATTTGGTAGAGGACAATCCAACTTTAAGTACACTTGCACTTGCTAAACAAACCCGTACGTCTAATTGGATTGCATGGCGCACCCTGCAGGGAAATCAACTGTACCCGTTTTCATATACAATTCATGTTCTACAATATCAAGAGTATCCCTTTTTGTGTGTTGACGAAGGATGTGGCAACATTGAACAGTGATTGTGAAATGTGATGTGATGTTGGAACATGGTCATTCAACCTCATTCCAGCAGTTTTCCACATGTTCGCACTTTTTTGTTAAGAAAGGTCAGTTATAATTTTCTAATTTTTAAAGTATTTTTATGCATTATACGATTTATTATATCAAGATGTACTTATCCTCAAAAAATTATTTCCAAGTTCGTAAACACCCTGTATAAAAGCACAGAAAATCCCAGAAAGAGAATGAAAATGTATTTTACACAAAACTGTGAAAGAATGAAACTAACAACATTAATTCTCTTGGAATAAGGCGATACATAAGTATACGTATTACATACATATGTGTAACAAAATACACTATGAACAATATCTGTAAAATATTGAAATGAATAAAGTACGATTTTTTTTTCTGTAGTAAATCGAGAATAGTGCAAAACGCGAAACGGTACTAAACAAAATGTTTCAGTCGGTTGCGGCGTATGATAACTGCTTTGCCGATATGCATTTTAACTTAAGAGCTAGTGGACTCGACGACAACATACGAATTTCGATAAGGCTGGAAATATGCAAAAATGTTAGTTTAAATCGCCTCAAAGAAGGAATGGTCGGTAGGCTAAAGGACGTCGGTGCGGTGAGCACCCGTGAAAAACTGAAATTTGCAGTAATGATAGCTAGTATCATCCTATTAATTGCCATACCGTTTGGTTGGTGGAAACTACCTGCCATACCAGATCCAAGGTTGCCGTTTTCAGGTGAAATTTACTTATTCCGACAAGGCTGAAATTTGAACAGTACCTTCGAAAAGTAAAAGACAATATACAAATAGCCATACAGATTGGGTGGTGGAAAGGGAGTGCCATATGCAGTCCCGCGTGTACGAGAGAGAGCATTAATGGGAGCTCTGCCGCGAGCGTTGTCATGAAACACCTATACCCATGTATTGTTTGCAACTTACGAAATTTTTATTAAACTTTCGAATTTTTTTTATATTATAATCATATTTGGGATTTACCGATCTGGTATGACGTAAAACCAAGGTTGGCTTTAGGTGGTTATATGTCAGATTTTCATGCATATATGAAACGATATCTTGAAATTTTTTTAGTGAATTCCATTTTATCCACAGTTGATAGTCAATTTATTATAAACACTCACTCGAAAAGAACTGGAGGTATAGGGGGATGTACTTAACACTAAACTAACACACACAAGTATTTTTCACTGCCGGTTACAAGAATATATTATTATTATCTCTTCTAAATAATTTAATATTACTCTTCTGCTTCTTTCGTTGAAAATCAATTTATATTGCGAGAAGATAGATATAACTGGGGCATACTTAAAATATGTAAACTTTCGTAATGTCACCACATTTATGTCCAATTCCGATTCCTATTTAATCATTTATTACCTCTTAAGTACATATCTAAATAAGGTTACTTAAGTATTCCATTTATCTCACATAGATAAAAACATATACTTTCCTACTTTAAACTTCACCGCGGACTTAATACAATTTTAATTTTCAAATTAAAATTTTAATAATCTTAAGCAGGTTTTTTTTGTAATGTTTCCTGCATAATTCACAATAACCACATTTCTTTAACCGTTTTCATTAAATTTTCATAAATTTTTTCAATCTGTGATTACTTAAACGTACTGTTTGAAAATTGCAAACAATACTTAGGTATTAATGTTCTCTCTCGTTAGCGCGGGACTGCATAACGCTCTCTCTCTCACGCACTCATCAACATCAATTTTATGATATGGCACCCCCTTTCCATGGCGATATGGCTCTTTGCATATCGTCTTTTACTTATATTTCAAAGATACTGTTCAAATGTCAGGCTTGTCGGAATAAGTAAATTTCACTTGAAACCGGCAACCTTTGACCTGGTATGACAGGTAGTTTCCACCAACCAAACGGTATGACAATTTTTGTTTCATTAATAGGATGGTACTAGCTATCATTTCTGCAAATTTCAACATGGTCGAAATTAATAAAATTTTGCATTTTGTCCCTATTTTAAAAAATTCAAGGGTGCTCACCCCACCGACGTCCTTTAGCACCGGCAATTTCTTCTTTGAGCGATCTAAACTAACATTTTTGCATATTTCCAGCCTTGTCGAAATTCGTTGTCAAGGCCACTAGTTCTTAGACTATTTAGTTTATTGTTTGAACATTACCTCGACATGAGAGTGCCAACGAAGCCTTATACATGAACCCACGTTCATTTACTTGGTATCCATATTACCTAGACGCACGCTTAATTCTATTCAAGCAGGAACAAAATATGTTCGTCGGACTGTTAACTGAAATTTTGTCTACACACTGGCGTACATGAACCTTTTGACCAAACTATTGATTAAGATTTTTTACTAATTTTTTACCGAAATTATTTTGATCAGTAAATACCAGTGACGTAGCTATGGTAGGGCAGTTTGGCGCGGCGCAGAGGGGCCGCGTAGGTCGGAGCCCCGCATGGTCTCCAAACGGCAGTTACTTCCACATCACAATGTGAGTAGAAACCTTGAAAAATGAAATTTGAGCGAAAACGTTTTTGTATTTGTGTGGTGTAGCTGCGTCAGGCGGCCACCGACCAGCTAAAACACGGAACGACGGCAACAACGCATGAGACAGTTTTACCGTGCTCCGCAGCCCGCAGTATGTGTTTGCAGAAAAGTGGCAAGTCGAAAATAAGAGGAATTTTGAAGTTAAAAAATGTAAAATTTTTGTAAAAGATACTCTGACATAATTAGTCACTCTCTGATATTCCAATATATCACCTTATTACATTATCTAAGTGTCATCTGAACGACTCAATGATTGTCACGCAATATTTTGAATTACTTGGGAATTGAAAAATTTGGGACATTAGAAAGTGACTTTTCTCAAATATATGTACATGACTTTTTATTGTTTTTTTGCCCATGGTAGAACGTAGAATGTTTTTTTTACTAATCTTAAACTTTATCAAAAATTATGTATGATCAACAATGAATCAAAATAGATTATCCAGTCTGGCTTTACTGTCCATTGAATCGTCACGGGCATATAAAATGGATTTAACTAATATAGTTTAAAATTTCGTTAATGAAAATAAAAACATGCAAAATAATATTTTGATATTTTTATTTACCGATAATATATTTATATATATTATCGACATCACGAAAAAATTTCCGTTACGTCATCGTTATAATTCATATGAATCAAATCAGTACTGCGTTAGTCAAATTCATGCTAGTTGAAATGATGCATGACATCCAGATGTAAACAAGCTTTACTCGTTGACAGGTGAAAAGGTAAAAACAACCTGCAATTTGTCCGCTAAAAGTCAAAATAATTCAACGATTGGCCAGTCTTTAAATTTAAACTAATTTTATGTTTTTATATAATTTGGCCAAATCTAGATTTCTTGTAGATAATTACATTTAAATTAATTAACATCATTAAAAATAAACAACTGATGGCGTTATAGAGAAAGAATTTTATGTGCATTTTTAAGATTCATTATCGTTAACACTGAAACATACCTTTTTTTTTTGTTTTTCATATGCAAAAATCAATAAAATAAGGAAAACGGTAACATCAAACTCAAAACAAATCCACATTTGACAGCTGATATTCAGAAACAGGAAACTATGAAACATATGAACGGCGCTAGTCAATAGCGAATATTTTGCACCGGCGCCCCATCAACCCTTGTTACGCCACTGGTAAATACACACAATCCTAGCCATATATTTTTTAAATATATTTCAGGTGTTATTAGAATGATCCGTGATATATCATTTAATGAATAGGTTTAATTACCTAAGATCACGTGTTTATAGCGTTTTCGAATTTTTAACAGTTGCTCCGAAAAACAAATATCTTATTAAGTGTGAAAGGGTGCCAATTTTAATACAATGTCAGTGTTATAAATGTACTATACAATATAGTTATCGGCAACATTATTATGAAAGGCCGGCCGCAAATATCTCCCTTATATTACCTACATCACCCCTCTTTTCCAGTTAATTGAGAATCCGAAAATAGAATATCGATCATATCCATTTCGATCTGTTACAATTAATAAAATAACATTTTATTTTAATACGGAAATTTTATCGTATGTATGTATGTGTATATTTCCAACTGATCACAAGTAACTCACGGATATTCTGCTGTATCGAGTCAAATACGCAGAATCTGTTCGTGTTTTTATGTGTTCTATTATTTGTTCGTTACGAAATCTTTTATTTTTGGTCATGAATTTGAATTCCGAAGGTTTGCTTAAATGTCGAAGTGGCAAAACCTTTAATATCAAAATCACACATAAGACGTCGATATTTTCAGGAGCAGGAGAGTAACCAGTTTACTAAAGGACCGTTTATAATTTTCACAGGAATTGCTTATATTACTATTTTTAAAACCAGTTAAACATTTTAAACAGATTTTTAGCGCTTTAATCACAGACAGTCATGAATCATGACTTTTGTTAACATAAGTTAACTTTCAACCCACCCCTGTAAATCTGTTTGGAATATTAGAAGGCGAAGTGCAAGACATACGACGCGCGCTGCACACATATGGAATCTATTTTTACTCGTATGAATTATACTTGATGGAATCGCCGCGCTTTTTTGTTTTTCCTGCAATTTGGGCTATTTCAAGAGCACATTCATGGGGACATTCACTCTCTGTTATTAGTCAATATTTACACTTCGCACCGTCAACTGATATCTCCTTCTCTTGTAATAGATATATATTACCTTTGTTTATTCACTCCTGCTAGTCCCGTGCGCCTAAATAATATTTATGGTTTTTGGATAAACAAAAAATGTCGTTCATTTACTGGTCTATGGTAATATTTGTTGTAATGACATTTTAAATCACTTTTGATTTGTAATTATTTTATTTTGTTTCAGGGAAAAACATTAGACAGGGGCGAGCTTTCTTCTTTAAAACCTACCCCAAGAATGCGCCCGAAAGGTTCTATTAGGCCCCGTCCAAAAACTATCCATATTGATAGCGGTTCGGTTCAGATGGCAGAGGGCATGTCTAGCCGAGGGAAAAAAAGGATCTACCTCTAATCTTACTGGTGAGTCTTTTAAATTGTTATATGTAGCATTTTGTATCCTAAGATGTGATTAAAATAAGTAACATCCTGTATATAGTAATATTAATGTCTAGTTAGTTGATTTTTAAATAATGTATTATTAAGTTGTAAAATATAATACGAATTTTGTTATTTGCTCCCAATTTTTTGAAACAATAAACCAGCGCTTTAGCGAAGGACAAACCGGAAGTTTACTTCCGGTTTGTCCTTCTGATCGGTTATCTGCGATTTAATTGACGTCGGCGCTAATCTTGCGCTTTGTCTGTGCGGTTGCACCATAGAAAAATACAATTGTCTATCGGTTGCACCTACAGTATGCCACGGTACATAAGGTCTATTCTTACTTGCGCTTCACTCAGCGTAGGTCCACTTCGCGACACGACACTACATATTGTCGGTATGAATCTTTCAGTGCATTTAAATTATACGATTCGCATATACGCTCGGTGCTCGGCTACATCTGGTCGCAAAACGTCGCATCATGTGAATGGTATAATAATTTAAATACGTGTGAAAGATTCATAGCGACAATCTGTTGAGGCGTGTTGCGTAGCGTGTCGCGTGAGAATAGATCTGATGTATTGTGTTTTTGAAACAATCAATAGATCTTCAATAAGGTGTTCGACACTATAAAACATAAATTATTAAATTATGTGACTAAGAAATCAGAAATTATCGGTTTGTATTCACAAAAACACGAGGTTGATTTATTATTTCAATTTTAAAATTGCAATTGTTTTAGCCTGTGAACGACATGTCATAAAACGCTACCCGCCATGATGGTTTTAAATGTGATGTCATTCTTGTAGTAAGCAAAACGTGCGGTTATCTTATCGTGACTGCTTTGTGAATATTTGCACTAATTTCGTGTTTTTTCAAGTTTATAATGAATAATTATGGAAGGCGGTTTTCTTCAAGTTTATAATAATTAATTATAATTATGGAAAGCAGTTTTTTAAAAGCGGACAGTACGAATTTGCCAAGAATTGACACAATAAAGGTGGCTAAATTCCTTCCGACTAATCCCGATTTCTGTTCTGTCGAATTTAGAAACATTAAAACATCTGTGTAAGTATATAATATTTGTTTACTTCTAATTTTAAAGCTAACTTAGGTAAAGTTTATTTCAAACTTATTTGTAAACATAAACTACGTCAGTTAAATTTATAAATTAAAATTATTAATATTACTTATATAATAAGAATCACACCAGTTTATTGCATCAGTTACATTCTTTTTTAAAATTCCCAATATAGTTAAAATTAATATCAATTTGTTGTACTCAATGCATAGTCTTTTTAAAAGTGATGATTGCAGGTAGTTTGTTCTAGGACATTTTATATGAAACGTTAGGCTTTTTCTAGTTCTCTTGTCAGGCGTTTTAAAGTATATTTCATACAGTAGGTATACATACAGTCAGTTAAATTGTTGCAGATTTTATACAGAAATATCAGGTCTATTATAATTCGCCTCTTTTGTATAGATATTAAGATATTAATTTATATTTTCCTAACAAATCATTGTAACTGATGTAGATTGGATATATCCCATGTTCCTTATAGTAAGTGAATTTCAACAACTCTTTCGATTTTAGAGATATTCATTGTAATAAGAAGACCATATGACTGCACAATAGTCTAGTTTGCTACGAACAAAACTATAGTATAATGTTAATATTGTTTTTGTATTTTTGAATTCTTTACTGTTCCGATAAATAAATCCCACTGTCTTTAAGGTACTACTTACTATCAAATTAATATGGTTATTGTAGTGTAATTTTATATCCATTAGAATTCTGAGACCCAACATTTCATTTATTTTCCTTAGAGGTTCATTATTCATAATATAATCAAAACTGATTATGGTTTTCTTTCTCGTATAACTCATAGCACAGCATTTGTTAATATTAAAGGACAATTTATTAGTATTAGACCAGTCATAGAGACGATTAATATATTCTTGGATCTGAAGGCAGTTTGATTTAACCGATATGTTCGTAAATTTTTTTATATCGTCTGCAAATAATATATGACAGTCTACGTTGTTCGCAATATCATTTATGAACATCAAGAATAACAACGGGTCCAGGTGCTTCCTTGTGGGACGCCCGAGGTGGCAAAAAATGTCCTGGACTCACTGTTATTGTTGACAACATATAATGGACGATTTGATAAATAAGAATTTAATAGTTTTATGAGTTGTTCTGAAAAACCATACATGCATTTAGCTTTAGACAATAGAATATGATGGTTAATAGTACTTAGATCAAAGTGGTCTTCACAAAAATACAATATACTTTTACTCGACAATAATTTTGGGTCTCTCCTGGCAAGTTATAACCAAGTCTTTCTTATTTTAATATCACCTGGCAATTTTATAAACGTTTTGTGATATCTTTACACTTGTACTCTTGCATTTAGGCACCAAACACCACGTATAACTCGTTATTTCATATGATTAATAAAAAAAACCATACCGAGCGTTGAGCGTTACTTACGCTTGTTTGTTTACTACATGAATGACGTCACAGTAGATAGTGACATAGCGGCTATAAAGCGATTTCATTTAAGTGAAATAAAAATTCCTGTGGACTAATACTACGATATGAATCTTTTTAGACAATTTAAGGATAAGACTCAAATAGCTTATTGCCAGTTGTGTTGAATAAATATTTTTATATAGTTGTATTGAATATGGAATATTTACATTAAAATCGTGTTTTTACTCCTTATATATTTTTATTGTGGCTGATAGCAATTATTGTAAATAGCTCATTTCACATATGTCCATATAAAAATGTCGCACCTTAAAGGCGCAAGTTTTTTTTACTGGGAATTGTGATTCAAAATGTTCTAAGGCTACTTGAGAACAGTACAACTGAACGAATATGTTCAAATGTGCAGCTTCTCGTCCTATAATTTAAATAGTTTTCTTTCAGCCCAGTTAAAAAGAGTCAAATAAAGAAAGAGGTATAATTTCTAACCATTTTACTGGAGGTAGCTTATGTAGTAGAAGTAGAAATGCAAACTTCGTCAAATCACGTGAAAGTATCCTAATCGTACAATTTGATTAATATGATACTTCCAGGAGTTGTTTCTATTTCGTATTGTCCAATTTGGTAAAACATCCGTATCTGTTATCTTATGTCTTTATTATTAGTTATTATTACAACTTTCAAAAGATGGAACTTCATCGATCGTCTTGCGCCACATGCAATACGCCGTCGACCGATCCATTGTCTGTGTACAACTTTATCGCCTTTAATTGTCCGTTCAATAACAAGGAGACGTTTTGTTCTGTTGTTTGTTTGTTTTGGCAACAGAGCAGCCTCTTCTAAGCCTAATATTTTTTCTTATCGCATTGACTCTTTTGTTCGAAGAACATACCTTGCTCATATTTTTCGTCCTTTTACGACGGAAATAAGAATACAGAATAGTAATTTGAATGAATTTTTTGAAAATCGTGGTACATTGATTGTTAGTAATTATGCGGAAGTGTTTACTTAAATAAATATGTATTAAAAAATGTTAGCGTTTCATCAGAATTTGAATATTTCGTAAATAAAATAAATAAGTGATGTTAAGAGATAAATAAACACTTTCTTAAAAACAATTTATCCGCAGAATTTATATTATAGATTAAAAACCACCAGAAAACACGTTCTGTCGGTATTTATGTATTTATTTTTTTTAAATTTGAATGAACCAGGCACTACTTCAAGAAATTAACGCACCATCACATTATTAAAGTTTGATATAAATTTTCTCCTGAACCGTTCATCCGATTTTAAAAAATTTTTCTTATATTGTAAGTTTATTCTTTAGGAATGAATGTTAATTTGTCAGCAATTTTTGTGATAAATTCACTTTTTGCCAAAATACCGGGTGTAACATTAATGTTTTTTTTTCTTTCGAATATTTATAATACCACCAGCGGACCAGGAACAACTGCAAATTCAAATGAAAAACATATTAGCCTTATCATTCCTTAACAGCATTTGACCCGCGATGAATGTGCCCAAACGTTAATATTGTTAGTACACGGTTAGTTGAAGTTACCGAAGAATTGGTCGGCGATTTAATGTGTTCCATACAGTGGTTTTATGGATAATGCAGAGATATCTGGAGAAAGGAGATCATGTCCATAAACTGGGTCATGGAAGGAATCGAGTAAGAACCCAAATTCAAGATCGATTTTTAAGGCTCTGCTGTACGTTTTGTAACCGCTCGAAACCTACAAATTCAGCCTCGAAATGTACACGATCTTCATGTCAGCACTGAAATTGTTCGCCAGCCACTTAGGTTAGGTGACTTGATACCTCAAATTGCTGCTTCTGTAGATCATCGCAGGGCTAGATTGAATTTTGCCTGTGAACATATCGACCGGATAAAGGCTGATTGGGAACCTGTGTTATTTACGGATGAGTAGCAATTTTCTCTATACGTAATGACAGGCATGTCCGTGTATTTCGACGTCCCAATAAAAGATATGCTCAGTGTAACTTTTCAGACACCACATTATTAGTAGGAGGATCTGTGATGGTTTGGGGAGATATTTCTTTGACCGCGCGCATGGACCTCCTGGTCATAAATGATGCAAGCCTTATAGCAGAAAGGTACATAGAATAAATCTTAGAGCAACATTTGCGCCATATATTGGTGAAAATTGCTTCTAATGCAAGATAATGCTAGGCCTCATGTTTCTCGAGATGTGACATTATCTGGAGGTCGCAATTGATACCATGGCATGGCCAGCCCAAAGCCCCTATTTAAAACCTATAGATCTGGGACACCCTTGGTAGGCGATTACGAGAGGGACACAACCAACCTAGATGGAGTGGGACAGGGACTGTTTTAGATTTGGGAGGGATTTGACCAAAATTAAATAGAGTCACTCATTTTAAGTATGGATCGCTGGTGTGAAGCAGTTATTCGTGCTAGAGGCGGGAATACTGGCTGTTGAAATTTTTTTTGTACGTTTATTAAATTTTCTTTTAATCTGTTGATTTCTGTATCTTGCTATTTTTGTTTTAGTTTTTACAATATGCATTAAAAGTAACAGTCAAATAACCTACTGTGCTGCAAAACCGTGTGTCTTCTCTAATAATGTGAATTAAAAAAATAAAATGTTAAGGGAAAATAAGGCTACAGTTTGTTTTTCATTGTGATTTGCAGTTGTTGTTGGTACGCTCTACAGGGTGTTATAAATGTTCGGAAAAGAAACAATATTAATGTGATACCTGATATTTTGGTCAAAAGTGAATTTATCCCAAAAACTATTAACACATTTATATTCTTAAAGAATAAGTACAATACAAGAAAAAGTTTTTTAAAATCAGACGAACGATTCAGGAGAAAATTGATATCACACTTATGATAGAGTGGTGGTGCGTTAATATATTTTTTTCGAAAGTTTTCCTCGAAATTGTTAATTCGTTTCCGTCCATCCGCATTCATTCATCCACCAACTGTTAATTTTCTAATCCACCAACAATTTATTTTTAATGTATAAATTAATACTGTTAATCGCATCGGCGAGCCGATAACCTATACGTATTTATTGTTCCCATCTATGGGATGGGCTAAATGATCACTCTGTACACTATGCAATAAAATGCTATGTAAAAAAAAACACAAAACAAATATTCTCTAGTTAGAAGATTCTTTAAATTTTTTATTTAACGTTGGTCTATTTCCGCTATCAAGGCCAATCGGATTCACACCGGGACGGAAAGACGCGCCGATGCACCACTGCCCAATCAGCCGATTTAGTCGTAAAGCTGGGTCCGGATTTGAGCAATTTTGCCCGAACGAACAGAATGAGCCGATCGCACACGAACAAACACGAACAATAATAATCTGAACGAAAATTGTACTGTTCATAAATATCGATTAACTGCAGAGACTTTTCTCTATCCCACTCCATTTTTATCAAAATTCAAAACCAGGTGTTTCAATAAGAGCGCAAGATTTAAATTGCGCGTCAGTGTGGCTGTCATGATGTCACAAGATTATGTCATGCGAGGTCGATAGGAGACAGATGGGAATTAGTAAACATACAGCATTACACGATAAAACAACGCGTCCTGATTGTTAAACATTATTATCAAAATGGTGAAAGTTTGATTGCCGCGATTCGTAAAGTGCGTTCAATTTTCAGTCGAAATAATGTTCCTCATTCATCTGCTGTGAAATTAATATTTATAGTTTCTTTTTTTTGTGGGGATTTCGGTCAGGTATAACTAATTTAATTTTTTTTCTAACGTTTCGGTTTGCGTTTGCGTTAAAACAGACAACCAAACAACATGTAATAAAATTTTAAAACAAATTCCTAATAATTAATAGTTTCTCTGATGATGGTGTAATAAACCGAAACGTTAGAAAAAAAATTTAATTAGTTATACCTGACCGAAATCCCCACAAAAAAAGAAACTGTATCAATATTAATTGATACTAACGGTCAAGAAAAGAAAAATATATATATATCTACTGTGAAAAGAATATTCGAAAAATTCGAAAGTACTGGTTCGATTGGTGATATGAAACACACGACACGAGCTCGTTTAGAACAAAACATCACGGCAGTTCGCGAGAGCGTGGTCGACAGTCCAGGGACGTCGATTCGTCATCGTACACAAGAATTACAACAGCCACTTTTCAGCGTATTCTCACTAGAGATTTGCATCTCCATGCCTACAAAGTCCAATGAGGGCTACTGCGCTTGAATTCACCACGAAAGGCACTAGTGTAGGGTAAGGTCTATTGTAACTCAATAAATATTTTAATACTTAGCTATAGAAAACCATGTTTTATTGAACCTTGAAATATTGCGCCCTTATTAAACACCCTTTAATAGAAATAATAACATTAGCACGTGGTCTTCAGCACGAATGCTACAAACACCAAAAAAACCTGTATTCTCGTTCAAACTGAATGCTCGGAGAACAATATTTTCTTTTGAGCAATTCTGATTTACCGACAGGCCGCGGAAAAAAGTTTAGCGCGTTCAGAAGAGCGAAATCAGTTGTGCGCGTTCGACTTGTTCTGTTCGTTCGGGTAAAAACGCTCAAATCTTGATCCAACTTAAGATGTATATTAAAACTATCTTCTTGATATTGAGACGCTACGTATTTTTGGATGGGGTGTTGCGGTTTATTTCCCAGTGTAATTTTAACTAGCGTCGTCCTATGACTCCTATGTCCAACTTCTGTACAGCTTTCTATACTTTTGTTTATATGTAAAACAAAATTGATAATGACACCACCAGTAGTCTGAATAGTTTAATTTTTTCTCCATTTTATTTTAGGTAGTCAATGCTTTCCTAATACAATACTTACCTATGTAATTTTTAGGTGAACAATATAATTTTGCATGATTTTATTGTTTTTATTTAGCTTATGCTCCATCTTCCATGAAACGGGATTATTACAGAGGCTCACAAGACAGCTTGGCCGACCGAAGCATGAGCAGTGGCATGCTTTATAAAGGTGTGTTTTATTTTTGCTTCAGTTCATGTATTTTATATATTAGTTATTTATGTTGCGTATTTTGTTTTGCTTTTAGATGATTTGGATTTTTTTTTTATGTGAATATATTTAATGTAAACAGTTTACTAGACGAATATTAATGAATAGGATTTTGGAAATATTTTTTTATTTTCAATTTTACCAGAAAAGTACAAAAATATTGGCCGCCGTTTTGTTTGTAATCGAAGATGTAATAACGATTTAGTGATCTAATTCGAAAAAAACAATTGCATGACTATATTTCAGATATAGGCAGAACCTGTGATTGTTAAAGGAATGCTTTTTAATATCTAATAAAACTTTTTTGAGAATCTTTACATTTTTGTTTAATATCTGACATTTTTTGAAAATTGCTTTGAAAATTTTAAATAATTGCAAAATTATCATGTTCATGATATTTTTGCTAATGAAATTGGCAAAAATTGAAAAATAACTGACACTCCTAGGCCAAAGTTATTTTTATTTTACATTAATAATAAGCCAATAAAATATTAGTGTATATAATCAGAAAACAAAAGTAAGTCTAACGGTATAAAAATATAATATATCTAAAAAAATCAGTGTTCATATCTGAAAAAATAGTTGTTTTTGTTTTTTCGTTTTTAATACCAAATAAAATTTGTTCCACAGATTTTTCTCTTCAAAAATTAAAATTTTTTTTATAAATAAACAAAATGACACCGTACGTTACTCTTTTGGCGAAATAAATAAAAAAAAAAACACTATATTTTTGGTCCAAAAAGTTAATTCAGTAGCCAGATTTGACCATGATAAAATATTTCAATCTATACAGGGTGTTACAAGTTTTAAGTCCGTACACTTAAGCGATGAGTGTAAATAAAAAAATATGAAGAAAAAGCCCATCAACTTGGACCAGGAAATCGATAATGACGGATATAGTGTTTCAAAAAAAATTAAAAAAAAAAATTTTTTTTTTTACTGTTCAGCCGATTTTGAACAGGCATTTTTGAAATAAGCAACTTTGAAATGATAATATGATTCAAATTGCCCAGTGGTGTAGATTAGGGGTCGCTCACTTATTTTCTACGCCATTATTATTATTTTTTTTTTAATTCAAATATTCAAAGGTCAAAAAATGCATTGCATGTGCGGACAAAAAGGAAATAAATAAAATAAAAATAATAAGTAAGAATATGCTATGCGGTACCGAAACAGTTCTTATCAGTTCCTGTCAATAGTGCAAGCTTATTTCGTCTCAACATATTTGTTTATTCGTTTCCAAAGATGTCTAGAATTTTGGAAAAAGAAAAATTACACAACTTTAACGTTATTATGGATTTCCGGGCACACGTTTATGGGAAGTTTTTTCATATTTTCTTATTTACAATCATCGCTTAAATCTACGAACCTAAAATTTGTAACACCCTGAATAAAATAAAAATACTGAAATGAATTACTTTCAGTCGCATAAATTCTTAGGCGAGCGATAAAAAATGTTCATTTCTATATTTTCGTCAAATTCACCAACGAACGCAAAATTATAATCATGAAATAAAAACCTAGAGTTGTAAAGAAAGTAGCAGAGCACCGCAGCGCTTGGGTTGTAAATAAAATTTTTGGTGTTGGTGCCTTTCAGATTCACCAGACGACAGTAGGGGCATGTCTCCTTGCCACAGCGCCAACCAGACGCTCGGAAGGCGCAGCTCGTACAAAACTAGCAGAGGTAAGATTCCTTAGGCAGCTTCATAACGAAGCTGCAGCTTAAGGTGTTGTAAATGTGAACTGACGTAGAAATCGCACGCTATTATTATTGTCCAATTTGTATTATTTATCATTTAAGATTTGGTTTTGCATCCATTTCTATATTGTTGACATTGTTTATGTTGTGGATGATTATATATTTTATAAATTAGTATTTAAGCTTCAGGGTAGATGGGCTAAAATGGTACAACACAGATTTTGGTGCAAACAAGGTGAGTTACTAGCTTTTGTTTTAGATGTTGGACACCTTTTGTCATTCTATCATTTTTGGGAGATTTAAGTAGAGAAATGACAATTATCTCAGGGAGGGCAAAACTTATTGACTATATATTCTGTTTAATTATAAAGATTATTAATTATTAACAGTTGTCCCGTATCTCCACTTTTAGGCTGGTGCCACACCATTTGGAATTTCCGATCGGGAATTCTGATTCAGGAATTCCTGAGACAGATTTCTGTTTATTTTATCGTGTCCGAAGCGTTAGGAATTACGAATTATGCTGGCGCCATACCATTCTGAATTTTCGGTTCAAAATTCTAATTCAGGAATTCCTGAGGCAGATTTCAGTTTATTTTTTCGTGACACATTCGTAAAACAGGCGTTTCCTTTCTAGTCTAAAATGCTGTTGTAGTACATTGTACATACCCACTACTATAAGTTCCGCCCGGAATATTTGAATGGTTTGTCAGCACACATTTAACTACACGTGTGTTCAGAGATTTTCGGAAAATCGAATAAGAATTAAAACTAATGAAATAAGTGGAACATGATATGTTTATATTCTGAACGTTAGTAGTTTAAACCCGTGTTAATATGAACTTTCCATATTATTTTGAGGAGAGATATCAGCCCTTGAGAGGACGGTTTACTTTTGATTCACACAAAGGAGCATCAAGCCTACAATCTAATTAGATGATAAATACTAAAAAGAGACGTTCACTTTAATTTAAGAGCAAATAGTTTTAAATCATTAGAGTTCCCAGATATCTGTTTAATATCATATATTAAATTATTGCTTGTCATCTATTAAAACGAGGAAGATATGTTATAAATTAGAATTATGGATAATTTACTTTCTTATAGTGTAGGTATTGTTGATATAATGCCTCAACAAAGACTTGTCATTGACAATTGATTTTTAAGAGTAGTTTTGCTTCATTTGGTAAATATACAGTGTGTTTCTATAAACAGTAAACTATTCCAGAAATTACAAAAAAAATATTATGGCACCTATTTAATTTTAGGCTATTAAAATTATTCCTAAAAAAAATTCAGTGAACTACATTTGAGGAGAACTATTAATGTATGTAACCATCCATTTTTTTAACATACTGTTAAATTTGTTAGACAAAATTTTGAATCAAAATTGGGAGGATATTTTCAGTTTTCGTGAACAAGATTGAGAATTGAAATTGAAGAAGGCGAAATGATATTTTCTTATAAAATGGTTAAGGTATGTGGACTGCATTTTTGCAATATTTAATAGAAAATTTGTAATTAGATATGAACAGTTTTTGTTTTAAACTAAATTGTCATTAGAAAGTACTCACATATGACTGAGAACAGTGGATAACTTTACAGGGTCGATGGGGTTACAGGATATCTCGAAACGTACAATAGGTAGAAAAAAGTGAGAGCACAAATAAATTACGTGTCATACAAGAAGTATATTTTGTATTACACTCAAAATCCCCCATTAATCCCGACCTGGGAAATCAGTCAAAATGTTATATCCTTAATTTTATGCATTTAATGTTGTGGAAAAATCTGAACGTTAGGAATAACGAATTAGTATGTCATCTTATATTCAATATGCTTTTAACTTCAACGGAATTCCTGATAGAAATTCCGAATGGCGTGGCACCACCAGTCTTAGTATGTCACCTTATATTAAAATATAAGGTGACAAACTAAATCGCAATTCCTAACATTCGAAAAATAAACGTATTATGTTCGGCATAGATTAAATACACCATAGATGTTCCATTGTTAAAATTTATCGGTCTAAAATCTGGACTCCAAAATGTTTACATCTTTGTGACTTGTGAGCAGTGCCTGTTTAGGATTTTGTAAATATGTTACAATAGACCATTCGTACGTATTTGCTATGTCACAATTGACAATATTGTAAATAGGCATTGTTCGTGTCGATTTAAAAATTTCGAGTTCAGGGATTTGGAGCGATAAGTATTTACATAAGGACGAACTATCTATGTATATTTAATCTATGGGTTTCTGAAGTTAAATGTGTGCTGACAAACCAATAAGCTCAGCATTTTAGACTAGTTTTTTGTAATAATCGCTTAGAGTACCTATATGGTAAATCAAAGCGGTTGCCATTGAAATGTTAATTTTTGCGGTTGAAAAACACGAGTGTTTGTGAAAAATATCCACTAAAAAATTTGTTTTCTTTGTTTTCCTTTCCTCCTCGGATAATATAATAATAATAGTAATGATAAACAAGCAAGTTCATCGTCACTAAACACAAATCTGAAATCACAAAATGCTCAGTGGAAATGCAGAAAGAAAACAGCTGTTTTACGAATAAACGGAAATCTGTCTCAGGAACTCCTTTTAATCAAAATTCCGAATCGGAAATTCCGAACGGTGTGGCGCCAGTCTTAGTCTTAGGTAGTCGTCCAAACATAACCAACAATAGAAATAAATTTAAAGTTTTTACAAAAGCCTGACATAATTTGCACCACAATGCATAATCAGTGATTATGCATTGTATCTGACCCAACTGTGATTATTAATCACAGTTGGTTCAGAAGCAATAAATCTGCGACAGAATTAAGTCAGCGACATATTGAAGTTTGTAACTTAGACACAAGAGTTTCTAATCACAAAGCCCAACATATTAGTGCTTTTATGCCCTATGAACAAAGAACGGGAAAATCTAAAACCTTTATTAGAAAGAGATACTTTTCGGAAGAAAATCTGTGTAATTTAAAAAATATTCTCTCCAGAACAGATCTCATCTCTTTGTACAATTTAACTGAAATTAACGATGCCTGGCTTTACTTCTGATCTAATTTTAAATACTGCTAAGATCTAAGTTGTCCTATTAAAAAAAGTTAATGTCCTGTGTGTCCCTTGTCACAGCTGGTTCGAGCCTGACTTAGTTAAAGAAAGTCAGAATCTAAAAAATTTATTTTGGAATAGTAAGAATGCCGGCACTGAGGAACATAAAAATCGTTATCAAGTTGCTAAAATAATATTTTCTGAAAGAGTCTAGACGGTTAAGAACAATTTTTTTAAGAACAAAATTATAAACCGCTAATGGTATGAAAATTATTTGGCAGGTCGTAAATACTAATCTTGGTAGAATAAAACAAAAGACTGCTCCATCTGTAATAACCTCAGGTGACAACTGTATTAGTGCAACCTTGGAAATTAGTAATACGTTTTATGAATACTATACTACTAGCGTCGAGCAATTACTCGCTGAGAAACTAGATCCAAATCTTGCAGGCTGCACTCTCCCTGATTCGGTTCTTAATTCCATCTTTGTTGAAGAATTAACGATTGATGAAATGTCTGAGGCAATCTCGCAACTAAAAACCAAATCCGCTTGTAGTGGTCTGGATGATGGTACCGATCTTTGCTCTTGAATTTATCTGGGAATATATCAAATCTCCGCTGTGTTTTCACTTTATTATTTCTTTGAAAACAGGAGTTTTTCCAGATAAGCTAAAAATAGGCGAAGTCTTACCAGTTTATAAAAAAGGTGGCCCTGAATTACTGGAAAAGTATAGATCTATAACGGGATTACTGATAAAATTCTTGAGAAAATTGTTGTTAACCCAATGGAAACCTTCTTAAATAAACATAAACGGTTGTCAACAAATCAACATGAATTTAGGAAAAACCACTCTACCAATACTGCAGCTTTTCAACTTGTCGAATTCATCAATAAATCATTAGATGAACACAACTGCATATTAGTTTTGTTTTTCGATCTCTCTCGTGCCTTCGATTGTATAGATGTTGAATACCTGGTACAATAATTGCATAACATGGGCATTAGAGGTTGCATGAATGACTGGATACTTTCTTTTCTTCCCAAGCGTAAGATCAGAGTTAAAATTGGGCAAGAACTTTCGGAAGTGGGAGAGTTGAAATATAGTGTCCCTCAAGGCAGTGTTATATCTCCCTTCTATTTACATTATTCATCAACAATGTGGAGAAGTACTTACAAAATAATGTCAATATGCAATTAGTTTTATACGCGGATGATACCACCATTGGCATATCTGCCCAGTTAGAATTTGACCTTTACTGCAATGCACAGATGGTGTATCTCAGAATTCTATACTTGGTGTAGTAAAAACTAGCATGTTCTTTATCCATCTAAAACGCACTAAATTATTTTCTCAAAGACCTAAAGTTTCTAAATTCAATCTAAAACTAAATGACTCTGTGCTAGAAAGATTAGGTAACTGTAAGTTTTTAGGTCTCTACGTTGATCATCAATTAACCTGGGACGCATATGTTGATTTTGTGACCAAAAAGTTAAATTCTGCATATTTCGCAATAGTCAATCTAAAAAGTATCTTAGTTACTAAAAATCTTCTGAATGTCTATTACGCCTTAGCTTATTCTCAGTTAAACTATATGGTAATTTACTGGGGCCAAACAACTGAAATGAATCGTATTTTTATTATCCAAAAAAAGAATAATACGCACATTTTTTTCTGCTGGTCCACTAGAATCATGTAGACCTATTTCTAAAATGCATTGTATTCTACCACTTCCCTGTATAATTATTTACCAAGCACTTATTTTTGTTGAATTGAATCAAGGAAAATTTCCACAGAATAACTCAGTGCACGCTCATAACACTAGATCCAATACTAATATTTATATTTCAAATTTTAATATGTCGTTACATAGGAAAAGTCCCTATTGTTTCTGTAGTGGTATTTACAATCACTTACCTACCTTCTTTATGGATATTAATTCAGTAGCCAAATTTAAAAAAGACATAAAGCGCTACCTTCTAGACAACTGTTTTCACCCTCTTCAAGAATATTACAACAAGTAACCTTCCCGTATTTTAATAGTAAATAATGTTATTTTTTATTAGGATATAAAACTCTCTGTTTTAAATAATTATTTTAATTGTATTCTCGTTTAGTGAGTGTGATTTTATTTTTCTTATGTATTTTAATTATTGTACCGTAATGAGTTCCTCCAACAAGATGGTGCACCACCTCATAATATCAGGACCCACAATTAATGAGATTTTCTTTATACCTCTTAAAAATAGCTTTATTAGGTTGTCTTCTTTCTGGAAAGCGATTGAATTATATTTCGGATGCAATATCACAATTGTTATTACTTTGAATAAAGCATTCTAGCATATCATATTTCTCGTAATTTTCGTAAGACATCTTCACTTTTACGATTAAATGGGGTGTAATTATGACGGAAACCAAATTATTATATGCAATTTACTGACAAATGAATAAACACTGTCATAGATGACACACGCCTACTTGGGATAAATATAAAAAAAACGCAAAAAAGGAATCCACTAAAAGATTATATTCGCTATTAAATACTTACACATCAAAAGCCAAAGACTATAAACGAAAGAGGATAGCCGAGTTCGTCTGATTTCTTAGCCGTAGCGGTCGCAAGCCGTGACGTCATCATCAGTGCATTTTCAGGCGCACCTCATTTAAAATGTAGGGCGATACATCGTCTTTTTCTAAATTACACAGTTTAACTATTTATTTATTTTTAAAAACTAAAAAGTGTTAGAATTTTCAAATGAGCATTTAATCAGAAAGAAAATTAAACATATTGGAATTTTGTACGAGCAATATAAATACAGTCATACATTAATAGAATTTTAGTTTTAGTCATATAACTATTATATGACTAATACATTCCTTGTGTCAAAAAAAAATTAAAAAAAATTAACGTATATAAAAAAAATACTGATGCGTGAACGAACCACTGGGAGTTAACATGAAATATTATTTTGAGGCACATAAGATATAACTAATAATTTTAACGAAAATATATCATAGAAAGTTTCAATCTTACATAAAATCACTAAGCGTAAATTATTTTCTACATAGAACTTTACTTAATAAAAAAAACATTATAATATTTCATGGTGCGTGAACGCACCACTGGTAACACCCGGTTTCATTTTTGGTGATACTGGACAAAGCATGAAGTATGTAAATGTATATTACATTTATTACAAATGTAAATTGTGTGGCTATGGCAAATTCTATACCTCCTTCGTGCTTTATTGGCATGAGAAATCATGAGGTGACCTGTATTATCATAACCCAGTTCATCTATAGCAGGAGCAAGATTCCTTTCAATTATTGTTTTATCAGTTTTTAAAAGTCGCAAGGCTACGTAAGATTTAAAATCTACCTGGGAAATTTTTTTCATTGACATTATAAATTTTCCATGCGTTGACGACTAAGCTATTCAATGAATTACAAAATAAAGGCCACCACCATTTTTTCCCAAATACTTGGCATCTATAATTAGCAATTCCGTTGTCGTATAAATCTACCCCATTTATTGTATTGGGCAATTACATAAGGTTGGGGTATCTGTACATCTCTTCGTTCTTTTCTATTATAGCGTTTAACATTTTGACCAGGAGCTACACTATAAACATTACATGCCACCGTTACAACCGAATTATCGTGCCAACGGACAATAGAAACTTTTGATTCAGAATCATATGCTGAAATATGGGACTCGTGGTCTTTTTTTACCAAATGATTTACAATTTTCGATTGGACACTTATTTGTCCTATTTTCGCGGATAGTACCGGTGGCAAAATAACCATTATTTTTTAAATGTACGAAGAGTTTGAATGACGAAAAAAAGTTGTCGAAAAAAATTTGGTGATTCACTGGCTTATCCACAACAGAAAGTAGACTCATGACAACGTCACCGCTAAGACCAAGGCTAGAATGAGTTGTATCTATAAAATATAAAAATACGTAAATAAGAGTAATACGAAATTCATCATTATTCTCCAAATCCGTAACGATCTCCAGAGCCGTTTCTAATTTCCTTTGAGTCAAATACCTCGAAAACGGCATATTTTACTGATTTCAATTAAATATCACGTGTACTGCACAAGAAACAAACAAATACTAAACAACACACTAATCGGCGACTGTTTACGCTACATAGGCTGACTTGTGGAGACTGGCAATAGCTTGGTTTTATTTCATAGATAAAACCAGTGGTCCGTTCATGCACCAGTAATTATTTAATAAAAATAAACCATAATCTATATTATTTTTAATGTATTTTTTCTACCATGTAATCCACATATTATAGACCTACCAAAAATGACAATACTTTCCAAAAATAAAATATTTTACTGTTTTAGATTCACTTCAACCTTTGACACAAAATTATGTAGCGTTTTTCTTGATTTTTGAGGTGTCATAACATTTTTGTTTTAAAATAAAAATCAACAGTTCGTACGGTACTAAGTTCTCTAATACTGATAATAATAAAATTTATAAATGGATATGCAAAAATATTTACTGAATTTAACAAAAAAAAATCATAAAATATGTGGTGCGTTAGCGCACCATTGGGTCAAAATGGGTTAAATGAAACATATTTGAAAAATTATTTGATCTGTTAGTTCATAAAAATAAGTCCAAATGTATATTTTTTAATATATAAAGGTGTTAAGTGTAAAGTTGCTATTATTGCTTAAAGCTTATACTCACTTTTTAAGAACATGTAAATAGTGATTGCAAATATTTTTATTTATAAATATGAAACAGATGCTAATTATTAATATTAAGAAAATAAAAGAAGACCTACATAAGGAATAATTATGCTTTAATATAAAAAGCTTTTACTTTCTTCCACAACGGATATTAAAACATAAAAGAAGATTTAATTTTAATTATTTATTTAATTTATATTACAGCTAAGTTACTGTTTAAACAAACGACAAATTTTTGGTTTAAAGAACAGAAAATTATATGTACATTAGAAAACTATATTCTAAAAAAAATATTTTTAAAATACATTAAAACATAAACAAAAAACAGCATTATTAGAACATTTTTAAACAACTATTGAAAATTATAATTTTTCAAAATTTATTTTTTATAAGTTGTAAAATCTGTTATTACTAAAAAATCTTATAAAACCTTAAAAGAGAAATTTTTTTTACTTTTTTTTTTTTAATTTTCGAATTTTGTTCCTTTTGCCGTCGTCTGTTAAAAGGTTTCTTTTTAAATCTCTTTTAAACTGGACTTGAAATGTATTGTAATTAATTCAAATTATAATTTTTAATTTACAAAAGTCATAAATAATTTTGAATTCAAATAATTTTTCACGACTCCAGGGCCCAGTTTTAAATGAAAACTTACCTGTTAAAATACTTCTGAATAACTGATTATAAAATGTCCAAATACTAATTACAAATTGAGTCTGTGTAAAGACGAAAAAACACGCAAATACAGTTTACGACACAAAATCTTGATTGTACGATGTTCTTAAAAGTCCATTATCACTCTAAAACGTTTAAAAATGAAAAATAGTCACTAAAAACTGAAAAGAAAACACATAATATCACAACATAAACACACAGGCTTTCATTGATAACAGCAATTCTGCACTTATGGATACGTCACAACCGTTCACTGCTCCGTCCGTACACAGGCCAACGTTGTTCTTATGGCACTAATCTATCCTCTTTTCATTTATAGTCCTTGATCAAAAGCGACCCCACATATGACATATAGTTTGAAAGAGAAAAAAATGTCCTTGTTAACTAAACCATAGCCCTTTTAAAAAAAATATAACTATGCCATAACTCGAAGTTGCACCTTTTTTTAAATTTTTTCGACGCCACTGTATTATACAAAAAAAGTGCCTGAAGAATGTAAAAGCTTTTTTTTCATAACTTTAAAACGACCAAGATATTGACGTGTCTAAAAGTCTAAAAATCAAACTTTCGTTTATAACTCGAAAACAAACAACGATAGCAAATTTTTATTTTCACCAGTGAACTTGTCTCAAAAAAAGATTAATTATATTTCATTCCGAAGAAGCATTCACGTAGCGAAATTGAACTTTAAGGTGCTAATGATGACATTATGCATTCGACTGTACATTTCCTCGGGCCAGAGGCCCTCGGGACGTACACTGCCGACCTTAGTGCCTTATTATCCTTATAACACCCTTGATACCTTAATAACTATAATGCACTTTTCATTATGTTAACAGTTCGAATTCTCATAGTTTTTGTACTCCGAATTTTTAAAACTTAACTATGGCAACACGTCATATGTTTTTTTTGCATTCCTTCCGAGAGTATTATGGATGGGCGAACTTTAGAATCTTAGACTAGTACATAATTTATACCCTTCAACTTTTATTTATTTATTTTTTTTAGCTTTTTTATTTCATAAGGGCCGGTCCATATATTTGCCGCACGTTGTACATGAAATCGTCGCGTCCGTATATCCTAGCATCTGATAGTGATGAGCAATCTAGTTCATTTTGAGGAACTAGTTCGCTGAAAAGAATCGTTCTTTTAATTAGTTCGTTCGCGAAGTATATGCGTGGGCAAAACACATGGAATGATCAAGGATCGAATTAATTTATCTTAACGGCCGCAATGGCGTTTCAGATACTTGTTCGCTAGTTGTCGTTCACTGACGTCTGCTAACGTATATTTTCAAAGACTGAACAACAATGCACCAAAAAAGGAATAGGTTAGCTTCATTTAAAGTTAATCAAGTTGTTTTTGAATCGTAATTTATAATCAGGCTTTTTTAAAACGTAGAAATAGTTTATTTGTTTATAATTAATGCACAATGATAAGTTGTTGGTTCACAGTTCGCAGCCGGTGGCGTTTTATATAGTTCACCTGGAACTAATACGTTTAGAAATGATAAACTAGTTCATCTGGTTCACCTAAAAGAATCATTCACTTTTTTAGTTCATTCGCGAACTACCCATTTCTAGCATCTGAAAAGCATCTGGTTGCAAGCGTAATTCATTTATTTAATCTGTAAATGCAGTTCAAGAAGTGGGGTGAGCTAGTGTTCGATCTTGTTTCGTCTCTTGTAGGTACAAAAAGAAATTAGCGATTGGCGCGCGTTCAGTTTGGACGCTGTAGGCGGAACGTGCAACAATGTCTGATAGTGAATGGATCTACTACAAAATTTTGCAATTAATCCGCGCTGACTAGAAACTGGAACACTCGCGAATAAGTGTACATTGCAGCGCGGCGCGGAAGAAACGAACAACGACACCAAAGTGTTCGCGAATGTTGCTGTAACGTTCGTGAATGAGCGGCGCGGTACGGCGCGACCTATGTGGATGCACCTTTAGACATAGCGTGATTGCTTTCCATTTGTTTTTCAATTAGACAAATGCCGCATGTGTGCAGCCGCCTTAATACATCGGAAGCTTAACCGCATTCACACGTTTTGCTGAAAAAATGCGGAATTTGTAGACTTATTTATTTTGAGAATATCCGTTTGGAAAAAAAAACGTGTCGCATTTCACCTGCGTTGTACCCAAAAAATGTATGACTCGATTAATGCAATTAGAGTAAATAATTTACCATGCTTTTAATTATGGCAACTATCGTGAAATAGATTTTAAATAAATTCAAGATAGATCTAACGTAGGTAATTTAATTAGTTATAAAATTATATCAACAGTCTAAACTACAAATTTGTTAAATAACTAACCTATATGAAAACAAGTTCTTTGTAGATTTACGTTTTTATAGAATTATCAAGTTTATGACAACTGTTACTATTACCACACTTTTGTTAACTGGAATAATTGAAGGATACATTAGTAAGATGACTATCAAATGATGTAATCTTATACGTACACCTGTAAAATAACCAAGCATGGAAAGAAAATCGATTTGTTTATATTTGTTTGTCGACTCATTAAGTAACTCGCGTAGGCGCGCCCCTAAAAGTATTAGGCGCATTCAGTATTATAAAAATTATTACTACTCACCTATTTATGTTTGACAACTAACATAATTTTGTGTATTTTGGTAATGATTATTTAATTTTATCGTAAAACAGTGTAATGGAATAAAGAAGGTAACAAATAAATTATTATAACATCTGCGCATCTCCAAGTTATATTTTATAATAATTATAATAATTATGAAAAAATATTTGCATATATACTACAATAACAAATAGTAAATAGTGATTTAAAAGTTAATAACAAATATTTTAAGTCTTATTGGCCATCTTGGTAATTTTTTTTTTTTATTGAAATGTTTATAATTTAAAAGTAAATGGCCATAGTTTCCTCATTGACATTTAAGAACTACTTGTAAACTAACGTTTTAAAGTGACTGTATATTTCAAAAATGTTTTGCTAAGAAAAAATTACATTCCACATTTCTTTTTAATAAACAATTTATTTCCAAGTGCGTCTTGTGTCCACTTATGCCAAAATATTGAATAAATTGATGATAACACCGGCCTACAAAAAAATGTTCAGTTCTAGAGATCAGACTCAACTTTTCTCATGTATTTTGACACGCCGGAACTGAATTTGGCAAAAAAATTTCTTTGACGCGTCAATTTTTCTCTACGATCCCCTTTCTCTATAATCCCCCTAGGGGAAAATTGTATGACAAAATTTCTATAAGGGTTTCTTGGGTTTCTGATCATGAATTTTGACATGATGACAGCTTTCAACAAGCTGTCAAATTTCATAAAAAATGTAGTCAATATTTGGAGCATATTAAGTTTTTTGGGCTGCTGATCACGAATCAGAAGTCAAAAATTAATTTTGATAGTAAAAAATCAATATGTCAAAGTTCATTTTTGACTTCTGATTCATAATCAGCAGCCCAAAAAACTTAATAATATGCTCCAAATATTGACTTTATATTTTTTATGAAATTTGACAGCTTGTTGACAACTGCCATTATGTCAAAATTTATTTTTGACTTCAGATTCGTGATCAACGACCCAAGAAACCCTTATTGACATTTTTATCAAAAAATTTCCACTTTGGGGGATTATAGAGGGTTATAGGTTATAGTCGTAGAGAAAATCGACGGGCCAAAAAAAATGGTTTTTGCCAAATTTGGTTTCAACGTATAAAAATACATGGGAAAAGTTGGGTCAGATCTCTAGGACAAAAATTTTTTATTTGTACTTCTGTGTAATTAATGATATTGTGGACTATGATTCTGGCAAATATTAAATTATAACTAAATAATTAAATATGCGAAGGTCATATGAATAAACGTAAATATTAATTAATTTTATAGAAAATTAGAGAAGTGCACATCTAATATTATGGTCGGGTATTCATTGACAATTGGGCTTTTCCAATACAGGACCATTATAAGCAGTTGTTATAACTGGGCAACGGACAATTTCCGTGAATCACGGGACCGACTTCCCGACCGGCCTGTCTTTCTTATAGAAAGAACAGTAGCTGTGTGTGCGCAGCGACAACTAGACCGTATTCAGTTTATCTTCAAACGTGCGTAGACGGCGGGCGCAAAGATATAAAAACCGCTGCCAATTATTTGGGGATCAGAATTTCCTCACCGTAGTAAAACTCGACGTGTGGTGGAGTAATTTTTGACGTTTCAAATAAGTCATATTTTGACGTTTCAAAAAAACTTGATGTGTGGTGGAGTTTGTAATAAAAGTAATTTTTGACACTTCAAAAAAAGTCACATTGGTGGAATGTCACTAATATATTTTTTTACATTTCAAATTGACGTTTCAAAAAAGTCACATTGGCGCAATGTCACTAATATTTTAAAATTTGAAATGTCAAAAAAATTGACATTTCAAATTGACGTTTCAAAAATGTCACTAATATTTTTTTTTACATCAAATTTTAAGAACCGATTTTGTTCATCAACGAACTCAATCTCTTCCTTGACCTTTAGAATGTGAATTTGAAAATTTGAAAGCTTTATCTCAAAAACTGTAGCTGCTATCGCGAACCACACACATACAGACAGAAAATTTTTTTTTGTCTGAAATTTTGTGTATCGTCATAATTCGTCGAGATTCGCAGAAATGCAATAAAAATTTTAATTTTTTTTTTTTCACGAATACATACCTTCCTCACTTTGAGGGGTGTGGAAGTAATAAATAGCAACAACTATGTCGACAATATCAGAGAAGACGTGAAAAATCAATACGTGTGGATTTGTGTTTACGAAGCCATGGATTTTAAGGAACAAAATCGAATATGTTATGCGTATTTTAAGTGCATTCAGAGTACACCTCCACTGTTAATATGTAGTAACCGGGTGTTGCAAACCAATGCGCGAATAGTTGAGGAAGTAGTGGTAAGAGTTTTGTGTAATACTCGTGTTAAAAGTGAAAATATTTTACTGCTTGCATCAGATGCAGCGGTATATACACAGTGTCCTAAGATAGATGTAACAAGAGGTGTAATGGGAAAAAATGTCTAATTTTGGAATCAGTCCTGCTTGGTGTAAAACTATGATATTTCAAAAATGAGTTGAATCAGTGTTATATAGGTTTTTTTAAGTCAATTTATAAAAATTGTAACTTCATTTTTCAATATTTATTAAAAAAGTTGTTTAAAATGCAATTTGTGCCCACTTACCAAATTTTAGGAATACAAATTTACTTTGGAACTACCCCTATTTCACTAGTAGTCAGTTTTTTTGTTGAAAATAAGATAATACGTTAAGAACAAAAGTTATTCATAATACTAATTTATTTTAGAAAATATGTTTGTTGCACTCAACTTGCAAAAATGATTTTTAAAAATTGAAAATATTATACTGATATTCAAAAAAGGGGCAGTTTAACAAAGTAAATTTGTGTTTCTGAAATTTATTAAGGAAGCATAATATGTATTCTAAACAACTGTTTTAATGGAATTTTTTCATATCTAGAAAAACGAAGGTAGTTTATCATTAGTGACGATTTTTATAAATCGACTTATGCAATACCCTGTATAACACCTATTAAATCATTTTTGAATATCTTAGTTTTACATACAAATAGGATTGAATCAGCAAGTGCCATTCCGACAATTTTTTGTCCATTACACCTATTGTTATATCTATCCTGGGATAGTATATATATGTAAAGCTGCCAGGCTTTACGAACACCGTATCCCAATATGACTCATGTAACGTCTGGCCCATGCCTTGCAATGATACTAATGCCTTGAAAACATCACAGCACAGTACAGTACAACATGAAATGTTAAGACACTCTAGGTATGTATTTTAGCTGTTCCGTATAAATGATATTTATTGTTTTTTACCCCATGGGCCAGCTCTGGACGCACGGAACTTGTCCGGATAACCAGTCGATTTTTATTGGATGAAAATAATCTTAATTTTGAATTCATCCAATCAGATTATAACGTGGTACTATCTGGTTATTACTATTTCTGCACCGGAAAAAAGCCCCTAAATGTTCTCACACAAGGCAAATTGCGGTATCTTATGAACGCTGCTTTTATGCGAAAAATTTAACGGGAAACTCCGTACACATTAGAACGCTATGGGCAAAAAATATAGTGGTATAAAAAATAAATGTAGAGCACCACTACGTAAATATAACACGTGTAGGTTGTCTATAATCTGACGACGCCCATTGCACCAAAATAGTCAGTGACTGATTATGATCATTGATCAATATTTACGACCAAGGGCGACTTCTCAAAAAATACATTTTCCCTAAACTTGAAAATCAGAAAATATGTAGTAATAAAATTTACAACAAATTACTAATAAATGAATTTAATTTTGTGGATGGTGAAGCTCCCATTTCTGTATATCTTCCCAAATTATCATTTGTTTTTCCACGCAACTTTATTTTTTTATATAAATCGCTTATATAACTGTTAAAACAATGGGAACCCATGATGTATTACGAGGAGTGATTGTTTCTCCATTCTCGGACTGGCCATGAGAAACGAAAGACTAGAGCAGCTACAAAAATTAGTTTTTCTATATAAGTTCCCTTGCTTTTAAATACAGGTATTACACCGTTTCAATAACATCTTTAATGCATGGTAAACATATTTATTTGGTTTCTCCACAAAATGGCCCTCATCAGCTGCTGTAAGTTTTCCATTGTACCTGAAATTTTTCCCCTAAATGTTTTTTTTGAAATTCTCAAACAAAGAGTACTCACTAGGTACTAAATCTGGACTATAAGACGGGCGTTCAATTTCATCGAAGCCAAAAACAGCAACAACAGCTTTTGCAACTCTTGACCTGTTCATTGTTGGAGCAGCAAAACATAGTGTCAGATTTCCGTGTCTTCATTTTAATAGAATCTCTGAGGCGATGCTTTAAGCTTGAATAATACTCTACCGTTACTGTACTACCCTTCTTCAGATAATCAATATATAAAATTCCCTGACAGTCCCAAAAAATGGTTGCCATTATTTTTTCCTGCAGAACGGGTGACTTAAACTTCTTGGAAGGGCTGAAGCCCTTGACATGCCACTGCATCGACTCTTGTTTCAATTCAGGATCGTAATAATGAACACGCATTTTATCTCTAATGCTAAGTCGGTTGATAATTAAATCTGGTTTGTTCACATGTGTACCTGAACACGTATTGGAATAGCGGAAGCATTCGCGGAACCCATTTTGCACCAACATTTGTCATTCCAAGGTAGTCATGTAGAATTCTGAAAAACATGGTTCCTGAAACTCATAATAAAGTTGCTAATTGCTGCTTCTTCAATCTTGCATCCTCCAGTACCAGACATTTGGTTTTTTTTTCAACAAAATCTGAAGTGATCAGTGATCACGTCAACAAGGCAACCACATTTAAACAGTTTTGACCACTCGCAGATAGTTGACTTGGAAAACAATCAATCTCATACACAACCAACATTTCCTCAAACATAATTTTTGGTGTTTTCCTTGTTTTGTAAGGAAGTTTATAACATTTTATTAATTTTGAGAAATTGACACAATCTGACAGTTAATGAAATTAATAATGTTGCAGCTGTTCTTAAAATTGATATACAAGTTTCCAAGACATATGTGATTAAAAAAAAAACATAATGGAAAATTGTATCAAAATTCAAAACTTCCCAGTCCGAGAATATAAAAACGACCTCTCGTATCATAGAAAATCATAAAAAATATAAGCATTTTTTTGAAGTCATGAAGGACCAACTACTTTCCATTGAAAACAAATGCAAGTGTCTTGTAGAGAAAAATCAGCGGGGCTGGGAATAGTTTGCTCTATAAAATCCAATTTTATGTTAAATTTTGATCCAAAAAAGTTTTTACTGTATAAAAAAATCCATTAAGGAAGCAGTTAAAAAAAAGTGTAAAAAATCAATTTTGACAGGTACGCGAGAACGGAAGAGATATCGAAATAAGACCTTCACCAATGGACTTGTCTTAAAAAATCTGTTTCAGAAATACACAAAACTCCTGATTACAATGAATTTGGTACACTGTACTATTGTATAGTTGCGGACAATAAAAATGGGACAACTCTTATCAGAAATTTTTGTTAAAATTTAGTTGTGAATTCGTATTATTAATATTAATAGGCTACCTACATACTATTGATACGTCAAGACTGACATGCGTTAAAAAAGTCACGTTTACACTACACAAAAAGAGCTGTCCCATTTTTTATTGAGCTCAACTGTACAATTAACTTCTCAAAAATGTTTGTGGTTAATTGGGAATGTTATGTAATAATACTACCTTTTTTT
This sequence comes from Rhamnusium bicolor, assembly GCA_029963845.1. Classification (NCBI taxonomy): domain Eukaryota; kingdom Metazoa; phylum Arthropoda; class Insecta; order Coleoptera; family Cerambycidae; genus Rhamnusium; species Rhamnusium bicolor. Next base: position 64,221 of record JANEYF010002564.1, on the reverse strand, counting down.
TTACCCAAGTTTCATTATCAGAACACCTGTTATAAACTTACACTAGTTGCTTCAAAATCTGTTTTGTCAGAATGGGGTAATAGTATGTGTGATGAAAAATTACCACTTTGAATTGGCGAGTAGTGTATGTATGTTAACGATATTTTTTACAGACCCCTCACCTGCCCAGGTTCGTGGCAGACCTAAGTATTCAGCTTATCAAAACTTTAAAGGGCGCAAGTCTAGCTCTATGATGAATTTGTACGGTAAGACAGATCTTTCGCCTGGTTGCAGGTATTCTCGTTCATATTGCTAGATGTCTTGAGCTGTGGGGCATGATGGTCTGACCTTTATTTACTCCTTTTATTTTTACTTTGTTGGTACTCCCTGGCTCTCCCCTGTTATATTATACACCATGTCTATAGGTTTTTATTTTTAACTTAGCTGGTGATGGTTCATTTATTGTACATATAACTGCTAGTTTATATATTTTTTTACACGTCCCGCCTGTTTTGTTACTCGAGTCAAGTGATCATATGTTTTGTATATTTTTATGAAATATTGTACAAAATGGAATGAAAACAATATTGTTGTAAACTATTGTTTGATTCTATTTATTCTAAGCCAGTTTTTTAATAATTTTACTTATATTTCCTTTGTTTCCAATACTTGTAATTATATTATTGGGTGGCTAATATAAATATAGTAGCCCCCCTTATGGCATTTAATAAATTCAGTGAGTAAAATTACTCATTTTTCAATAACCAATCTGTAAAATATTAACGATGTCTTAAAACCCATTGGTTGAACAAGTGATGTCTGTTCCATACTACTGTATATTAATTTACACCAGATTCACACTTTAAGGGGAGAACAAATATACGCGATAGCGATGGCGTTGGCGATAGCACGAGTCTCTAGCAGACAAGTGCATCCGCACATACGAGATCGCAATGGCCACTGCTATCGTTATCGCGATCGTGATCTAGATTCCTCATATGTGTTCTTCGCTTAAAACCCATAACTAATGTTTATACAGAGTTTATTTCTATTATCTGTCTAATTTATATCTTTATCGCTATAATATACAGTGATAAAGCATTCTTTTCAAACTGTCATATTTTAGTTTTGGAGTGAATTTTGTTTAATATCCTAAGTTGATTATTATAATAATAAATCATAATAATACTAAAATATTGTATATGATTGTCTATTTGTGACATATAATGTTTTCTTGTATTTTCTTTGAGGCTACTGTCCTACGAATTATTCAAAACATTTATTAAATAAACCCCGCGCCAGAATTAATCAGACGCGTTTTTTTTTTACATTTAATAATTTCATCTTCAGGCCAATATCTTTGATAGGCAAAAAGAAAACAACCTCTCACCAATCCTTTTGTAATAGAAGTTTATTTTACTTTTTTTTACCCCATGAACAAATATGATATATTTCCTTTTAGAGCATTGTTTCACTATCTAATAAATGTTGCCATTAATAATACAAAAATCTTTCTATTTGTTGAAATTTGGAATTCTGTAAACAGAAATTGTTTGTCCTTTGTTTATTTAATGAAAAATGAGTAAATTACAGCTGAATATGCCATAATAGGAATTTAAACATTAAGATATGCTGAATAGAGAACACGATGTAGTGAACAAATGATTTATTTTAAATTGTATTGAAATATAAATAAAATTAGATAAAAGCTGGCATATGTTGAGTTATCTGTTTTACTGACATAAAAATAAAAAATTCTAATATAATAAAATATAAAGATAAAAATGTAATGGAAGTAATTATGTATCTTATTCTCATACATAATGCTTTAAAAAAGAAAACCCGCCATGGAACCTCTTTTACAAATAATTGGAAAATTATTTAGACAAAGATAGATCTATCTCTCTCTGCATAATATGTGAAAACAGATAACTTTTCCTTTGTATTTGGTTAGTGTTGCCTGTAAATAAACATTGTTTATATTTATGCAGGTTCGTTTTTCTAAGCAAAAAGGAAAACTTAAACAAAAGTTCTGCTTAGGAAAATAACGTATTTAAATCTATTATTACATTTTTGCAGTTATAGAATAAATTTAGATTTTTTAGACAGTTTTTTTACATCTCAGTCAGTCAAAATAATAGATTTTTCTTTGCAAAAATTGTCACTTAAGCCTGCTTATAAGCCACTTATGGTTTGCTCCTTTGTTTTTGTCAATATTTGTTATAAAAGCTTGAATTTCATAAATTTTTTTAAGTTTGTAATATTATTACCCCAGAATTACTTGAAAGTGTTATATAATAGCACAATTAATAAAATAAAATTAAATTAACAAATTAAAATTTTTTTAATCAATTTACCGGAAATAATGAATGATTTATTAAAAATTTTTTTTAACGATAATCATATTGTGAAAAATCACCAAGATTAACAAATTAAAACCCAAGTTTATGTTGTAGATATTTATTATTAGGGTCATAGTGATTTTTTTTTGCAAAAAAAAAGTATAAAAAATTAAAATTAGAAATTCCTCTTTTTAGAAGGCTCTTGAAATCAAGTATTTCTGGGATTTCTAATTATAAAAATACGAAAATAAAACAAGAAATTTTTGCGAAGAAACATAGAAGTCATTCATATTTTCTGCTTGGAGTTCTTTTTTATATTAATAGTTTATAGTTCCTTTTATCACTAATTTTTACAAAAATGATATCTCTAATGATAATTGTTTAACTATTTAAATTATAAAACAAGTTATTAACATCAACACACTCTTCCAGTGGTTCATGGTACAAAGGGATAACAATTTTTTACAAAATCTAATCCATAATAATAACCACTGGTGATAAACTGACATTAACTTTCAAAAGTTTACTCTAATATTTCTCTCAGGCTCCAGCACAGATCAGGACAGTTTGGCGTACCGCTTTGGTGATACAGATTCAGGTCTGGGACGTGCGACACCACCAAGAAGAGCACCATCACCTGGCATGAGCATGAGACATCTTCCTTCCCCATCTGGGCCTGGTAGCTTACCGGGGCTAATGTCAAAAGGCAGGAGGATGTTTGATGATGGATCCAGTGATATTAGTTCAACCCCCAGTAGTATGATGGATTATAATGGTAAGAAAACTGTTCATTGGAAGATATGTTACTCCTCTCTAACATTTACAAAATGGATTCACCTGTAAAAACACTTGAACATAATTTATCTTCAGGTCCACGATTATATAAGCAGCCAGCTACCAAATCGAACCGTAGCATCATGTTAAATGCTGTGGAGTACTGTGTGTTTCCAGGAGCAGTTAATAGAGAAGCCAAAAAACGTGTGCTGGAAGAGATAAACAGATCAGAAAGTAAACATTTCCTCATACTGTTCCGAGATGCTGGGTGCCAATTTAGAGCTCTCTATTCCTACTGTCCTGAGCGGGAGGAAATTACAAAACTGTATGGAACTGGACCCAAACAAGTTAATGATAAGATGTTTGATAAATTTTTTAAGTAAGTGCAATTATGTAGTTCTTCAGTGGCTTATCTAGTTTTTTTTTTTTTAGGTATAATTCAGGTGGGAAATGTTTCTCTCAAGTACATACGAAACATTTGACTGTGACTATAGATGCATTTACGATCCATAATTCTTTGTGGCAGGGGAAGAAGGTAAATCTACCGAACAAGAAAGATATGGCTCTCGTTATTTAAGCAGGATTCAAGTCTTTGAGTAATTGTTGTTAATTAGTCATCTAATCTTATTACTTTTTTTTTGTTAATGCTTTATTAAATGTTATTACTTTTTTACGTTGTGTAAAAATGTATTTGTAATGTATTTTTACACAATTTCGATTAATGATTAATATTTTTTTTTATAAGTAATCACTATTGCGAAATATTTATATGCCAATGATGCAACGTCTGAGATATTAGATGTATCACTTTTTTTTACCAGAAAATCTATTGATTTCGTTGTATTTTTTTCCTTTTGTATTATGTGCCTTTTCTTTTGTATGTATATTTAAGTATTCCTTGTAGTATTTTTTTAATAATTTCTTTTGTTAAAGAGAGCTTTTTTTTATTTGTGCCAATGAAACCGCAAAATTCTTAACACAAAGGATATGTACTTGCTTACTATTTTTCGAAGTACATTATCTTGTCCATGGAGAAAACAATAAAAATTATTAGTGTCATTCCAATTGTATTTATATATAGATTAGAAAAATGCAGGGCTGTTTTTTTGGTAAAAGTTTGTTTTAATATCGGCTTTCAATGTGTCACATAAATGAAATTCTAGCTATTTTTTAAATAAATTATACCACCTTGGAAGCTGGCATTGACATTTTACCCATTTTGTAAGTCACTTAAGAAAAAAAATTGCTTCAGATACTTGTATATTTATTTGTTTATAATGATGCACTAGCCTTAAAATTGCTTAATTTTGTTTTATACGGAATTGTGTGTTACATACTGACGATCGATCAAATCGATTATAAATTTAATATTACCTAACATAAATTTCAATTTATATCAAACTGTGAAGTTTGTGAAAAACATTTCTTAAGCCTTAATTTTTTACCTAATACATCTTTGTAATATTTTTATTTAATACAGCATTACACTAATCATTTCATGTCTGTAAATATTATGTTTTTATAATATATAAATATTTATTAATTATACACTTATACGAGTCAAAACACTCAAAACATCAAAAATAAAAATAAATAACCCATCTTCGTTTTTCTTTTTCACTCGGCAACGGAAGAGTTTAAATGATTTCATATACAGGGTGGGGCAATAGTGCATCCGACTTCGATATCTCGAGTTCTATGATAGTTAGAAATTTGATTTAAAAACATAGGTAAACTAGACAAAAAAAGTCTTATCGGAAATTATTTTGAATATATGGGATGAGCCAAGACGATTCTACAAGGTCAAGTAACATTTTTTTTAAATGAAATGCTATGTATATCAACATTTTTTGAAACCTCTTTGTGGCCTCCTTTCACTCCTGTCTTAATATTGACTTTCTCCACACCACTTGCGATGTAATGATTTTTTTTTTTTTTTTTTTGTGAAGCTACGTACATTCCTAGGTTATTTGTGACCATTTTAAATTTATTGAACAATAACTGCAAAATTTAGCACTAAAAATGAGGGTTTTTTTTTTCAAATAATTCAAGAGAAAGTACTATAAGCATGTTACATGATGCCCATAAAAACATCATACCAACAACAATCCAAAATTTGAAGGAAAGGATAATAAATATTTTTTAGAGTATCATTCCGGCAATTTTATCAACAGTAGGAACCTCATTCCAAATACGCATAGAAATGTGTCATTCAAAATGGGCAACGTGGAGTACTTTTTATAATATCTTCTCTTGAATTACAAGAAATACATATATTTTGCAGTTATTGTTCAATAAATCGAATTTGGTTACAAATAGCCATAGGGATGTAAGTACAAAAAATGCTGGTTTTTCAATTCTACATCACATCGTCCAAAATTATACAGGGTGTTGAGTTGAAATAGTTGTAAATTTAACAATTATTGTTGGCCACCCTGTATACTTTTAGGAAGTACAAATGGTTGAGTGTCATCACACACATGTCTCACAACTGGTATAGTTTATCCAATGTCAGTTTAAAATATTATAAATTCAGCGTCAGTGTTACGTGTATAATTAATGATTTTTAAAATATTGTAGGGCATGTATTGAAAAGCCTTGAAAAGTAAATTACGCGCACCTATGGATGGCATGTGTTCGACGTCGGTTTACAAAGGAATGCCGCGCTTTTGTTTTTTATATCGTTTTAAACTGACATTGTATAAACTGTACTAACATATTTTCTCTTAAACTCGATAATTGTGATTAGTGATTTTTTTAATATACACGTGTAAATGGCATAATTTCAACAAATAAAAAAAAATCATTACATCCAAGTGGTTGGGAGAGAGTCAATAATAATACAGGAGTGAAAGGAGGCCACAAAGAGGTTTCAAAAAATGTTTTCTGATATACATGGCATTCCATTAAAAAAAAATGTTAATTGACCCTGTAGAATCATCTTGACTCACCCTGTATATTCGAAAATAATTTCCGGTTATAGACTTTTTTGTCTAGTTTATTTATGTTTTTAAATCAAGTTTTTTTCCATTTCTTAGCAGATATGAAGAGTGGTAATTATAAAATTCAAATTTTAGGTTATGATGATAGAAATGATGTTTTGATGTCGGAAAGTATAAATTTATCCAATACGCATGCCATTTCATTTGTGACAGATTTTCTTAAACACAACATGGAAAACCGAATATTAGTGAAATCGGTGCGACAGGAAGACACTTCTCATGATTCATGAAGGCCCAAAAAAATGTTTACCAAGAAAAACTGTGCTAAAGTTAATTTGTATAAGTATAAAAATTCATATTTTCAGTGAAAATTATTAATTTCCATCATTAAAATTTGATATAATGGTGAGTAGAAAGCAGATTTTTTTAAGGACATGAGCAAAAAGTCGATATCGTTTACAGGGTCACTATCGGTAAGAATAGTAAGAGTGTGAGATATAATATACAGTGTGGAAACCATTTATGGAATAAAATTCATAATTCGATCAGTAATAATAATTGCATCAAGTGCCTGGGTTGTAGCTTCTAGTCATCTGTTTTGATTTTTCATTTTGGTCCAAAATGTCAATGTTACCCCCACCACCTGACAAGTTATGACGTCATGGAACATTTTTTGTGGTAACCCTATTTTTTTTTCACAAATAATGAATAAGTATGCTTTTTCTGAGGTCAGTTATGACACACAAGTGTGGTGTGAAGTGAATAGCTTCATAGAATAGATACATGATGTTGAAGTTGACATTATTTTATTATTTGAATCAAAAACTTCCCAAACAGATGGCTTGGATGGAGAAGTTCAATCAAATGACCAGCTAGTTCCTCAGTCCTGACACCACTGGATTTTTTTTCTATGAAGCTATATAACATCCAAAGTATATATAGCAAAACCGAATAATCTTGAAGATTTGTAGAATAGAATAAGAACTAAATAATTTCAATTCTTATTCTATTCTGCAAATCTTCAAGATTCCTAATGGAATGTTACACCAGTAACGTTCGGAGGGAATTTTATGAAAATCTTGTCCATTGTCGGCAAGTGATTGAACATTTTGAGCATATGTCGCTGAATTTCTCCATGCTAGTATCTTGCAAACTATTCACTTCAGATTCCACTTGCGGCGGTATTGACGAACTCAGAAAAAGCAGTATATCCATTGTTCGTGAACAAAAAAAAATGCCGATGACGTCATAACTTGTAGTGGTGGGGAAAAATTGGCGTTTGGGACAAAAAAAAATCGGGACAGATGACTAGAGGCATATTTGAAGCCTCACTGATAGTTGATACACAGATGATATACTACCACTGTACTTTCCAATCTCTTGTTAGTTTTTTGCTCCTGATCTATCCCACTTTAGAACCAATTTCCTAGCTGTGCTACACTGATGAGTAACAATAACTCCGAAACACGTGCCCATTAATTTTTTGGGGTATATAGCACTAGTTAGTTCATTTCGCGGCAACGATGCAAATGTTAGTTTTCTTAGTAGAATTTTTACCATTGCCATATTCGACCTTGGAATTAAACTCGGGAGCACGATAGAGTTCACAACCACCTATGCTTTTCAAGAAATAAAAATACAAATATTTCTTGAAAAGCATAGGTGGTGGCAGGAGTGTTCTGTTATGTATTTATTTGTAAAAAAAGTAAAAAATCAAATTGCAAATTACTTATAAACAAAGTAATTTCTTTGATACATCATTATAAATTGCAATAAATGTGTGTGAAAAATTTGGAAAACCAAATTACCGCGGAAATTTATGAAAATTGATTGAATTTCCAGTAAACCTATTGGGCTGCCAAATTTCATAAAATGAGATTTTTGATTCATTTTTGAAAATGGAACATAAATACAATAAGTACATATAAAAAAAAAGTATATTAGGAATTTAAGCAATAAACAATAAAAACAACAATATATTTCCTTAATTTTATTCATAGAATGTAACTAATAAATCTTTAGTCTGAAAAAATATTTGGACGAAATACATAGGTATAAATAGTACTTAACGCTAATTGAGTCAGGTACAAAATGCAATTTTTAACATACATCATTCATTCGAAAACTCATTCAGCAATACACACATTCCTTTAGGGGTTTTTTGACGTTTTTTAATTGGCAATGTAACAATAGAGAACAATCTCAAAAATGCATTTAATCAAGTCGAACATAATTGGTACACAACAAATTTTCTACCTTACTAAAGTAATTTCTGGTTATTGTCTATGTTACTTGTGACAAATTTTGCTTAAATTATTTTTCTTAGATATTCGCAACAAATTTTGAGGTTTATTTCAAAAAGTTTGCAAAAACATTTGAAAACACACTGCAATTTAACATAAACATAAATATAGAATTAATGAATTTGACTTTTTGGTACATAATATCCAGAAAAACAGGAAGTTGGGATAATTTCTGTGTAGAAATTTTCCTAACGTCTTAAGTGATAAAAATGGATAGTTATGTCCCCTTTAATGTAAAACAATTGATACATGGTATTACTTAGGTTTCATATAACAATATTCAGTATAAAATAATGTTAAAATTACCTACATCAGTACAAAACATTTACATACATACTAAAATATACAAGTCTTAAATTAGGTTTTTTTAATAACTATACAATTACATTTAAGGAACTTAACAGTCATGGTTTTCATGTGAGATTAAAATTTGTGGTACACATTCTCCTTGAGCAACAAGATGATTTTCGTAACTTTAAATCTGTCTGAGGTAATGGGTTGAATGAAACTACTTATCATTAGAACTACAACAGGTTTCAAAACATCATGTGTTAAGTGGATTCTTGTGTACCATATTCGCACAAGTGAGGTCAAATTTAGTAAAAAAAAAAAAAAAAATTAATGCAATTGTGGTGTTCCTGAATTAATACTATCTTGTGTTGTGTGATGCATGATTAGTATATTCATATTTGCTGACTAGATATAAGTAAGATAAAAATTATGGAAAGGGCCAAAAAATTGTGTATCAAAAATACCAGTATATTATTATAAATTAAACTACTTGTCTGAATGTTGATATAAAGGCAAAACGGAGGCTCGCAATAATATAGCATAGCCATATTCATTTGAATTTTTCTTTCACTTTTCTTACAATACTGTTTCCATAATTTTATTTAAACACTGAAACATCTTAATGATAAGCTATTCTCTTGTTTCATCTTGTCCACTGAGAGGCATCTGTGAAATATAATCGTCATCTTCGTGCCCTTCAGAGTCCTCCCTATCTGGACTTGTACCCAGTAGGGGTTCTCTGGGACAACTTGGTTCTAATGGTATGCTCTCAGTCTCTTCTTGACTTCGATATTGTCGATATTGTGGCTCTATTTGTTCCAAAGACACCCCATTTGTGGATTTGGTGGGGGATACTTTGGTGGGTATTGAACACTTTCGGAATTCTGATAGATCAAGTTGGTCATTGTCTTCCAGTTGAACTGACGCTAGTGGGACGTCCAGGCAAGGAGCCAGCAGTCTTGGGTTATTTGCTAGGAATTCTACTATTTCTGATGCTTGAGGACGTAATTTGCTATCCCTGTTCCAGCAGGATTTTATAAGTCCTTCCCTGAAAATTATTTAAAAAATAAATCTTTAATAGACACCTAAAAACTTATTTTTTCTATGTTTGTTGTAAAATGTGATCGTGATCAGATGGGATTTTTAAAGAATTAAAATTTACTATTTTACCGCGTAAAATGTTTTACTGACGGGAAAAATACTGAATTGCTATGACACAATGTAGTAACTGAAAATGTAATTTTAGAGAAATTAACTGTTATACCCCTAACTAGCACCAAAGTGACGGGAACTGGCATTAGAGCTTTAATGTAGTCTAATACACTAAATTTGCAACTTTAGTGTACAATTCACCTTGCGGTATGCCCGTACAGTTTATGACAAACTTATTTGCAACATAAAAAACGTCGGCTCCTTTAATCCCTTTACCCCCGTCAAAGACGCCGCCATTTCTTATGCTGCAAATAAGTGAGAATTGGTAGTAATGCCAACTTCACAGCATTACCAAAGATATACTTCAAAGTAATGATAACTGAAAGTGTTCTATTTAAAGTTTGTGTGACGTTGTCGGGAAATTTTTGGAACTTTAAAGCTGTATAACTAATTAGTAGAGTTGGAAAAAATGCGCCACAGGACATAGGCGTACGCAACATAATAATTCTAACAAAAGAAAGTAACTAGTAATAAAAGCAATAAACTGTTACAATTTATAACAATGTACACACAACTTAGCCTCTTAACTAGCTTGGTTATCACAAACTGGAAAAGATCTGTAAAAATTTTGCAGCATCATGTGTACTACGAAATGCGCAAGACGTTTAGGAAATTTAAGAAACACTTTTTTTTGTACTTGCTATTAATGCATCTACCTCTGGAAAACCTTGTCGAATAATTTCTGCCACAAGATGTAAAGCATGCACTTTACACATACCATGTACCAAACTACAACCGTGTTCTTGAAGAGAACGGTCTACCAAACTCATTGTCGCGGCACCATCGGTCACAAACATCAACACTTGATTTTTTGACAGGTCACATTTTTCTAATGTCTCCAGCACCACACGCGTAATTGTTTGGCCAATACACTCAGTCTTTTGCTAGCTAGTAACAGTGGAAATGTCGGCTTAAGAGGATCCAGTACACATACTATAACATTAAAAATAGATTTTTTTTACAATATGTCGTCTCATCAACACATAACCACAGCCATGTATTTTTTAATACACATTTGATCTTATTTACAATGTCTTCGCCTCCAGTTGGTACATAGTTACGCAACGTTGTGCGACTTGGTATTGTATTTATTCCAGAACTCCTGAAATGGTTGTTTATCGAGTATGTGCAGCGGAACATCACGCGCAATCAACATTAAGACAGAATCGAACATATACTGTGTTGTCAAAAGCATGCCATTTTTTTTTAGTTTTATGTTGCACAGAATTTATGTGACGTTTACAATCACGTTTGTCCCAGCACATCAAGTCTGTCTCTCACACCTTACAAATTATTTTAGCACCATTGTAGAATAAATCCGGGAACTCACGCCTTACAATGCGTAGATACGCCTGCCCTACTCTAAATTCCACCCCAGACGTAAAGTCAATTTTTATTTTCAAAATAAAATCATTATTTTGAGCAGGTTTTTTGGAATTTTTCCTGTGTACATACAATCTTCCACATGTTCTCTGTAAACTGACTTTTTTAATTAATTATTAAATTTTTTTTATGTTTTATGAATTATAATGCATTGTTTGTTTATGTGCAGGAAAATGCCTCCATGCACAATGATAAAAGGTGAAAAATGACATAAGCTGCTACAACACCGGCAACCAGGACGGCCCTGCCTTACCGGTATTGTCGTCCTGGCTGGATACCATTTTTTGTCAACTTTTGTCCCTTATGTCATATTGTTTGTTTGTTTTTATATATTTATATTAGAAATAAATAAAAAGTAGCCTTAATTACAAATGTATATAAAATGGGAACTAAAGCTGATTAAATTGGAATTGAAATTGGGAATTCACTGATAAATTTATTCACTTTCTCAGCGTATGGCCGTTTTTTACCCTTGGGCAGGTCTGATATACTTTATTATTAAATTAATATCAAGAATAAAATACAATAAATAAAATTATCAACAATACAATGGAGAGGAATAAATTACGTTGTACACACCACGTGGCATAACAAGGTTAGTCATTGCTAAAATAGTAAACAAGTCTCGCTTACGTATTTGGGTATTTCTCCTCTACCTGGCACCGCCCATGACTTGCAGACCGATATGCCAACTCTACTAATTAGTGACATCTTGAGTAAAAATAATGTTATTTCTATGAAACGAATAGATTTTAAAGTGATTTTTTGTACTCGCCACTTGTTCAAAATAACTACAAAGTATACCTTGAAAATCTACTATAAAGTGATATTAACTTTTAAGTCAACACTTACACAACAATAAAGGTTTTCCGGCATTCATCGACCTTTTATTAGAAAAGTTATGTCACAGTTAACAATTTAGCAAATTATTTGATTGATGCCGAACTGACCCTTATTCATTGAAAGAGATAAATAACCGGATTAGGAAACTTCTCAGAAAAATCGGACACTGCAGTGAAGAACCAACAAATGTTGAAATAAAGAATGTAATCGATTGTGATTGTTTGTGATTTACCATTAATTAATTAAAATTTCGCCCACTGAACTCATTCGCGAAATTCAGACAAATGAATAACTTAGGGAAGTTACAAAATTTATGGATATGTGAACGTGATGAGATGACAGAAAATATGAATAAAAGTGTCAACTTTAGCCAATCGAGATTTTTGCCACAATGAAATTTGTTGGTATTCAAGGTAAATCCCCTCGTTAATCATTTGTTTGATTTTCGCTAATAATAACACTTCCACTTGTTGAAGTTTAGTCAGTTATTAACGTGTTGCCAATCCTGAACAATAAAATTATCTTTACTTATTCTCCATTCATTTCATACAAGCATATATAAAATTCTAGCATAGGCGCGCGGTCTTATATAAATACATTTTATGTATTTATGCTAGAAAACTATGCACGAGTGAATGTCAACAAAGGGTCACTCTGTGAGCCCATGTAACAATTTTTATATGCTCATATGAAATGAATGGAGTATAGATCAGATCAGTCAACTCTACCAACTTAAAAGTGAGGATCATAAAGTAAGTGGGAACTTTGCAGTAACTTTTTCTAAGCAGCGTACTAGATGCCAGTTTAAAGCTACCAAGAAAATGACATCATTCGTCGCATTTGTTACTTTTTGGTAAACATATCTACATAGTGATGTTGTAGTTCCTATCACCATTTTTCAAGTAGCAGCCTATCACGTCACATCTGCTACTTTATGGTAAATGTAACTTAAAGGGGAAATAATTTTGGTTTTTGTCACCCCTATTAAGTGACAAATATTTTGTTGATGTATATACGACTAAAGTTACTCAAACTAAATTCGCCATTTTCTATTATTGAATGATGCTGTTCATTGTATGGCTCATATATGGCTCCGTGGTCTAGAGGTAACCTACTTGCCTCGAAAACTCGGGGTCCCGGGTTCGATTCCCGGCCGTGGCACTGGGATTTTTCTGTGAGATTAATCGTAATATACTCGGATATTGGATGTATGTCCGTTGTCTCCTAATATGTAACCCTCTCCCGCACAATGTCATTTAAGACATTCAGGGATAAAGGGGGTTGTCATTACATGTGGTATTATTATTATTGTGTATATTTCAAAATGTCATAATTTTATAAAAAAATCTAAATTTTCGAAAACAAAAAAAAACGGGGTAATAAATTTTTCGTCTGATATCGAAAAAAAAAAGTTTACTAATGGTCTAGATGTAATCTGGGTGCTAATTAACCATTTAATTTGTCGTATTTGGCGCTTTCTCCAGCAAAGAGTGTATATAGATCTGGCAACCCTGGTGTGTTCTAAAAAAAATAATAAACTGTAACAATAAAACTTACAGCTGGGGTTTAACTCCTTTAGGAATATCCAGTGTATGACCAGCCTTTACCAGTTCCAATACTTCTGCATTACTCTTGCCCTGGAAGGGAAAACTTCCAAATGTGATAATTTCATACAATAGGACGCCATAACTCCAAACATCTGAAGATGGTTTGAAGACTCCCAACTGAAGACTCTCTGGTGACATCCAACGCACTGGTAACATGCCTTTACGAGTAAACTTGTAATAGTCATTATCAAACATGGCTCGTGTCATACCGAAATCACCAAGTTTTACACAACGTTGCACATTCACTAAACAGTTTCTTGAAGCCACATCACGATGCACGTATTTCATATCTGCCAAATAGCTCAGACCTCTTGCTACATCTAATGCCATACTAGTCAGTTTCTTGGCGGAGACCTCTTCAGATTCTTCTGTATTCTTGTTCACAAGATGTCGACGGGCCAACAGGAATGTTTTCAAATCTCCATATAACATGAACTCCATTATAGTATATACTGGTTCATCTTTTGTACAAACGCCCAGAAGTTTAATAATGTTTTTATGATCAAAGCGTTTCATTACTTCGGCTTCCGATAAAAAGTCAAGTTTTTCTTCAGTTGTGGAGCCAATTTTCAATGTTTTAACAGCAACAGCACACCAACCGGTTTCTGGTAAATTTGCTTCACCTCCATATACAGTACCAAAGGCACCTTCTCCAAGTTTACGATTTATTACAACTGACTCCCTTGAGATTTCCCATTTATCCAAGTCCCTTGTATTCATATCAAATGGTAATCCAAGGGCTCTCATATATTTTGTTGTCAATTGCACTTTCTTATCATACTTTCTCTTCATATACAGACAAACACCTATAACTATAATAACTAAAACAATTGCAACTATCACATTTAAAATAATCATCGCTGTTTGGCATTCAACATCAAAGGCCCTGGCCAGGCCTTCAATTGCACAAACGGGCGGGGGTAAAGCGCCATCTTCTGGAATTCTTCCATTTGGTGTAAACCACTTGACAGCTGATGAATTAATTCTTAGATCACCACCTAGGATTTCAGGCTTGTCATCTGACAGATTGGGGAAGAAGTGGCCGATGGTGTGCATCGAGTTATCGTACCATTGCATTATGTTGATTACAGAAAACCTTGATGGGCCTCCACGGAATTTTATTCTGCCAGAAACACCAAAAAAATCTGTTGCTTCTACTAGACGTACCAATTCACTGAAAAGAAACGAAATTATATTAAAAATTCTAAATATTTAGGCAACATTAACTGGCAATTGTCTTTTATGATGATTTTGGTATTTCACACATGTAATAGTGGTAAACTATTTCCTGTTCGAAAATGAATGGAATATACAATATATACAATATGAAATTTAATAAAACATACAAATAATCATGAGTCGACTTACTTTGTACTCTTTACAGAATGAAGGTTGGCCAGGGCTTCAGAATCAGTTTTTGCCAACTTATCTAAAGCAAGAGCATAAGTCCATACTGCATCATAGGCAAATCCTGCATAGTCAGATTTAACAGGTGCCGATTTTTCATATCTTTGTTTCCATTGTTTAACTGTTATGTTCTCTTGCATAATGGCATCATCAGGAGCAAAATATGCATGTGTCATTGCAAAATATCCTGTGCTGGCCTAGAAAAAAGGGAAGAGTCTTATTACGAATCCAAAATGACTAAAAAAAAAAAAAAAATCATGCTTATATAATATTTACATATACAAGATGTCCCGAATTATATACTTTACAAACTTTTCAAAATACGACAAAAATTCCTATAAACATGGATCAGGAACTGCTTAGTTTTCAACATACAGGTTCATTTTTGAGTAAATCTGATTTGAACTTTATGCGGTAATAGTTTTTTATGAATATTTAAGCAAACAGAAAAAAATATGCCAGGAAAACAATTTGGTTACATTATTTTTTATTACTCAAAAAAAACCCGGATAATTTTAGAAAAAAAAAACGCGACCTTTTTTGTGTAAAAAACTTCAAATTTATAAGTCTGCTCATAAATTAATGGAAAAGTGACATAAAAAAGTTGAGGCAAAATTTTACATTTCTATTTTTTATTTTGAAAAGTTCCATCACTGTAAAGTTTCACCTATGCAATTTGGAACACCCTGTATATTAATAAATATAATACAACCTAGATAATCCAAACAATGAACAGAATATGTAGTAACATGGCACAAATAAAGTAATGTATAAAAAAAACTGGAAATTCAAGGTAAATAAGTGCCTATGTTAAAGTGTTATGGCTGACTGAAAATTATTTTAATATACTGGTTAAATCGAAACAACCCTCTTGTGTCAATTAATTCAGATTATTGAGGTTCCATGGTATTTTAAAATTCTCTAATGTACTACTTTGCACAATCTATATTTATAAAAAAAATATTAGTTACTTTTATCATTTCTTCGGTAGTGCAGTTGACAATTTCAGTCTTGTTTATGTTGAAATAATTTGTATCATACCATGTAGTGTTTAACCACATTGGCAGGAACCAGACGTAACCTTGTGCAGCTGTCATTTTTAGTCTATAGGCTTCACACATTACTGCCCTGGCTACATCATCCACCACATCAGCAATAATAATACGTGCCCTTTTACTCTTCAGGTCTATCAAATACTGAAAACAAATTAATATATACATTAATGTACCTAGTAGGCAAATAAGAAAATAAGTTTCATATGCCTAACTGGCATTTACAAGTAAGGGCAATATTAGATTTATTTAGATTTAAAATAAAAACTAAATAACTTTTTAAGCCTAATCGTAAGTACAAAAAAAATACCATTACCAAACTATATTATACTATATTATTATTTTCTTTTACTAAAATAGTAGATATATTGTTGTTATTATTATTAATAATACTGTACACTAACTGATAGAGTTTTGTAAATCATCGTTATTTTGTAAGATTAACAAAAAAGTAAAGTGGAATTGAAATCAGTACAGTATCTATGATGTCAAAGACTACAAATGAACATAGAAACGAGATCACTAGTTCATACCGATATTTCAATCACCATGTGTTTGCCTCGGTTTTATAACATCTCAATTTCATTCTTGTGACATTGTCTGCTCTAAAGATATTATAAAACCTATCTGCCCAGCACTTGAAAGTTTGTAGGGCTCTGAAGATCGAGTTGTGTGTTTTCCAATTTCAATAGGGGGAATTCAGCTGTGCTATTTTATATTATATCCTACCTTTATTCTAACAAGCTACAGTGTAAAGTAAGCAAATGGTCGACAGACATACATACAAACTATTTGAGTTGTGAAACAGTTTCAGTTTTTTTTTTCTAATAAATTTATTATAATAAAATTAAAACGTGATTTAGATAGCCTTGTGCTATTTATACAATGAAATGATAAACATTAATATTATCATTATAATATCTAATATTTATAACCTTTGTTTAATGCTCTAACTCGATTGTTTACCAGCATTAAAGAACATAGCATAGCTTTGTTTTTCTTTTTGTTTCTAAGAAAATTTATCTTTGGTTTAGAGAGAATAACCTCCAGTCCTCTTCGAGTGAGTGTTTATAATAAACTCGCTAAAAAAATTACAAGGTAAGATATATTGTGTCATACATGCATGAATATATTTACGCGTTGACACGACCTACAGCCAATCTTGATTTTGAAGTCATCAATACCTAAATTCCGAGCTCTAGCAATAACTGAATAAGTGCAGTGAATAAAATATAAATTATATTGGTGTAAACTGCTAGTACCAATATACTTTCACTTTACTACCTCCACTAATAATTTTTTGAACCTCAAAACTACAAAGTAAGACACTGAAAGATGTTCGTTTGGAGTAAAAGTTTAAAAAAATTGGTTTTAATTGGTATATAAATTAATAACAAATATTTCCTTGCGCTTACCCAGTTTTTGAAGTCATGACTCATCGATATATGAACTCTAGCTATTATAAAATACATTAATTGGCTTGAGATTTTTTTCTACAGTAATCGCGATGCAATAACATTGTTATTCATTTCGGTTGTATCAATTCATAACAGATCGCTTTCGTTGACCGAAAATTTCTCATATCGTTGCAAATTAATTCATGAATTGATTACCCTCACATTTTTTATCAATTTAATATACAGGGTGATTAAGCGTTCCACCGACAAAATTTAACAGTATATCATATAGATAAAAATATATATTATAGTATATCAGTAACTATATACATAAAGAATTCCTGATAAACATATAATCGAAATCACGAAAGAATGCCGTTACGCCACAAATTTATTACTAACCTACAACGTACGTTGCTCAAGCGTTCTTTGTTTACAAAATAGGGGAGACACCGCCAGGAAGTCCATTACATTATCTTGGACTAACGTTGTTGATGCATTCATTATACGAAAACCCAACTTCCTGACGAAAAAGAAAGAGAAAGCCCGATTTCGTACGTCTCAGTAATAAGCGAGAATAATATCGATCAATCTGATCGAACGCTTGCGTCGTTGTCACGTGTTTCATGGTTTCCTGTTTCTGCATGTCAGCTGTCAAATTTGGTTTTGTTTATTTTTGAGTTTGATTGTTATCGTTTTCTTTATTTAATTGATTATTGTATATAAAAAACAAATTTTTTCAGAACTGACGATAGTTAATCTTCAAAATAAAAGGTTGTTTCAATGTGTAATAATAATGATTTATAAAAATACATACAAAATCCTTTTTCTAGAACGCCATCAGACATTTAATTTTTATTTTTAATGTTAATTAATTTAAATGTAATTGTTAATATCTACAAGCAATCTGCATTTTGCCAAATTATATAAAAATAAAATTAGGTCAAATTTAAAAACTGACGAAATCGTTAAATTAATCTGACTTATAGCGGAAAAATTGTATGTTTTTACTTTTTCACCTGTCAACGAGTAAAAGGTTTGTTTATATCTGGACGTCATTCAGTGTTGCCACCTTGACGGATATATCCTGATTCGAGATTTTTGAGGTCCACAAGGGACAAAGAGATATTCACGTAAATTTGAGGGATTTTTTAAAATTGTGTATTAAACCAATAATTATATGTATGTATAATATTTCTTTCGTTATTGGTCGCTGCTTCTGTTTTATGTTATTGATCCCTACCATCTTGTGGTCATAAAGAAAATCAACACTGTACTGTCGGAAGCCATTTTGTTTATGTTCTGCCCCCGAAAACCGACGTTGCCTGAGGGCGATTTTCACGTTCGTTTTGTATGCTGCTCTAGTTTAGAGTGTGTATTTTTGTTTATGTAAATTAGTGCCGTTTTTAACAAAGATTGAATATAATGAAAGTTCCCGTTTTTATTTTGAATTTTCATCGTTCTATATATTTTTTACTTAAATGTGTTCATTGTTTTATAATTTTATTAAAAGTCTGTTTGAATAAAGTCTGATATCTTTTATATTTTACTACGTAATTTAAACTAATTGGAACATAATTTAAATTTGGCGTGCTTTTTAAAGAAAATATGGGATATTTTATGCCTGCGCGTGGGAAGGTTTGTTATATTCAGGTGGCAACACTGCGTCATTTCAACAAGCATGAATTTGACTAAAGCAGTGCTGATTTGATTCATATGAATTATAGCGATGACGTAACGGCATCCTTTCATTATGTCGATAATACATCAATAGATACTTCCTAACAGAGCTTAGGGCTTTCAAAGGCCCCTTGTGGAATGCTTCTTTTTCATAACAATTCAAACAATATTAATTCGATTGTATTGAAACTTGGCATTAATTTTTGGATCGTCCAGACAAAAATAAATTTTATATTTTCTTACATTCAATTCTAGTAGTCTAAGATCCGGCTGCAGAATTAGTGTACTCATCGAGTGTTTGCTAAAAACCAAATTTTTACGCATATTTATGATTAGGAGAATATATATCTACCACGCTGCCTATCAAAATGTGGCCGCAAGTATTTTTAATTAAATTATTATTAATTGACTTTTCGGAAAAAATTTCATTGACTTGTTTTTTCAATAACATATCGTCCACTTCACGACAATATATATAAAGACTGAAAAATCACGGCTGCCGTTGCCCACTTGGCCGCACCTCTTCGCAGCCAGGTGTACACAGGTATGATTTTGTTACATTTATACGCTCATAACGTACATTTATTATTTATATATCAAATTAAAGCTAATTTTTTTCTGTTTATTATGATATACCGTTGCCTAATTAAATCTGGCCGCAAATAAGGGTTGCTGGCTGTTAAAGATGATAAATATTAAAGGTAGAGTGAAAGAAAGCTAGCGCGTAACATCACCAGTCAGACGAGGATAGCGATTGCCAGCTGTACGACGATTTAAAGCCATTGCGCATGCGTCGGATGCTAGTGTTCTCAACTGAATAGCTGCGACATACATTTTTAAAATTTTTAATTTGCTTAAATATTTAATTAATATGTAAAAAACGATGTAATACTTGAATAAAATCTAATATTTTTCCAAACAATACTTGGACAATAAAATTTTCTTTTATATAAGTAACCTTGGCTTTATTTTTCATCAATATCAATTTTTTTTTGTAATTTTTAAATTTGTCATTTTTTTTGTAATTTTTAAATTTATCATTTGTTTTGTAATTTTTCAATTTGTCATTTTGAAAAGAAAGACAATTCTTTTGGAGTAATTATTAAGTCGTACCTACTATTGTTTGAACCGGTGGTTGAGAACACTAGCATCCGACGCATGCGCAATGGCTTTAAATCGTCGTACAGCTGGCAATCGCTATCCTCGTCTGACTGGTGATGTTACGCGCTAGCTTTCTTTCACTCTACCTTTAATATTTATCATCTTTAACAGCCAGCAACCCTTATTTGCGGCCAGATTTAATTAGGCAACGGTATATCATAATAAACAGAAAAAAATTAGCTTTAATTTGATATATAAATAATAAATGTACGTTATGAGCGTATAAATGTAACAAAATCATACCTGTGTACACCTGGCTGCGAAGAGGTGCGGCCAAGTGGGCAACGGCAGCCGTGATTTTTCAGTCTTTATATATATTGTCGTGAAGTGGACGATATGTTATTGAAAAAACAAGTCAATGAAATTTTTTCCGAAAAGTCAATTAATAATAATTTAATTAAAAATACTTGCGGCCACATTTTGATAGGCAGCGTGGTAGATATATATTCTCCTAATCATAAATATGCGTAAAAATTTGGTTTTTAGCAAATACTCGATGAGTACACTAATTCTGCAGCCGGATCTCGTACTATAGGGGGTGTATCTTCGTGTCACTTCCGGTTTTGATGATTTTGAATAATTTTTTGTGCATGAGATTTACTGCTTTTTGACTTAAATTTCATAATTTAGCCACATCAAAAATAGAAACAGTTAAAAAAAAGTAACTAATTTATACCAAACTTTCCGTGACGTTATACCTATACCTAAACTTATATAAAAGCTCTCAGTTAATTTCGAACGCACTCTTCAGTTTGTAAACGAAATGGTACCTATTTTAGGTTGTAAACTTCGAGGAAGCTAATTTCACTCTTCAAGTTGACAACGTGGTACGTTTACTATTTCTCTTGGCTTTTGGGATGTCGAGGTTATCTATAAGTTTAAAAAACATGGAATGGTAATCCTCAAACTTGACATTTAACGATAGATGTCTTTACATATAAAAACTTGGATATTTTAAAGTTACGTGTTGTGTGACATTTTAGCATCACACCGTTCAGTGAATTTAAAATTTAGCGATGCTTACACCGACAACCATCGACACCAACACCGAGGGAGGGCACTGAACGCACCCCAGGATAAATCTATCTGTACTGTTCCATTTCCATTTTCCGTAAATGTAATATGTACATCACTAAAATATATATCAAAAATGCGAAAGTGGTACATTTTATATCCAAATAATACATTTACTGGCTTTCTTGAGTATGTCATATTCTGTTAGCTGAAAAGAACATCGCAAAACCGCCCTGTTATGTGCTAGCTGGGAATCTACAAAACATTTTTAGGCACAGCAAAACCATATACTTGAAAGTAACTGCAAGTACTTCAAGATTATATAGTTTTGCTGTCATGCTTAAAAAAATTGTTGTAGACTCCAGCAGTAGACCTCTAATGAGGGCTAACGCGCTTGAATTCACCACACGAGGTGCTAGTATACGGAAAGGTCAATGTCACTGAACGTTAATATTTACTATGGTTTTTTAACGATAATTTTTAGTAATTTTTACAAAAATTAGCTAAAAAACATTTAACACAATGATGGCAGAAGGGGAAAGTAGTAATTTACTCGCTCAGAAGGGAGATTATTGTCTTTTCAGAAGTGAAGTGTCATGTCACTAAAGTTAGGTTATAACAAGAATGAGCATGATGAAAACAACGAATGTACATGATTATTACTCACGATTTTCTGTAGTAGACTCCTTTGGTAATGCATAATCGTCAGGATTAAAATGTTTCTTACAAACACACGAATGTTTCGAAGGAGTAAAGTTATCTCTATCAACCACTGTTTTAGGCGAGTTTTGTCTCTCGGAAGCATGCGTCCGCCTTTTGTTTTCGAGCAAAATTGAACTGTACAACACTGAGGCACAATTAACAAGCTTTTTTTATTTGCTGGTGTACGAAATAATTATAAAAAAACACTATAAACTTTTCCCGCGCCTAACAATAACTTTTGACATGACTTGACTCGACCAATGGCGCCAACTGGTGAGCCTGAAAACGTTAGCTCTCATTGGCCAAATTACTGAGTATCATTAACATTAACAAAATCATTGTTAGTAATGTTAGTTATGATTTTCTGCAAACGTAAGAAAGGTTGCGGGAAGGCCTGCAGTTGCAGAAAAGATGGGTTATATTGTAATTCTGTTTGTGGCTTCTGTCAGGGTTCGGCTAGACTGGCCAGCGATTTATCGTGAGCGACAATGTAGTGAAAGGCAGGCGACATCCTGTTCAGCCGATGCCTCTGTCATGAACACATCGAATTGATCTTCTTTTTGAAAGACAATTTCTTTCCCGACTTTTTCTCAAGCTCTAAAGACAGTATCGTGTATATCCCATTAATAGATATAAGTAGATGAAAGATAAGATAGTTATTTCTTCCAGTTTCATCTTATTATCGTTCATCTTTTGATATTAAAATTTCTTTAAAACACAGCTATAATAGTAGTACTTAAAATCGCTTAGAAATCAAACAACAGTGAATTCAGAGCGACACGCTTACTCGTTAAGCGGCTGTCGTTAATGTTTTGTATCAGTATGGCCACTTTAATTTGCTATAATGTGTTTGAAATATTTGTTGTCGCTATATCTTACACGATTTTTCGCTCGCGACAAATCGCTCGCCAACCTCGCCGACCCTCAGATTGAAGGATGCACTAATTTTCAAATTATTTTGGATAAAGTAGACGAAAATGAAGAAAATTTAGAAACGGAATAAGTGTATGAATATTATCCACAAGAAATTAACATTGCACTTGTATTTTACAGATTTTTTTTTAAATAAAACTTTTAAACCTTTATTCTATTTATTGTAAAGAATATAAGTAATTAATTATTTAATCTTCCATTAAATACGCATCGATGAACAGTGAATGGCATGTTTTCAGCAAAATTAGTTAAAAATGTGCCAAAATAGTTAATAACTAAAAACTGATCATGTATTAGGCAAAATAACCTACGGATATTGAAAAATTGTAGAGGTTTTAGTCACAATCGGATAACAAGGTCATAATAAATAGGAGGGGTTTATTCACAATTGGGGGTTAGTTATAATAGAAATTTAATCACAATTCAGGCATTGCTAGTTATATTTGCTTACATATTTTAAAAATTCTAATACATTAGGTTTATAATTAAAGTAACTTATGTATAATAAAATACTATTGCAAAATTATTACGTATTTACATTATTGTTCTTTTTAATATTTATTTTAATTACAATAAAGTATTCGAATAATTAATATCTTTTAATTTATTTCTAGGAATTGAGGTCATCCATATTTTAATTTTTTTCCTAAATAAGTTAATATTTTTATTACATTTTACATCATCCGGTATTACATTATACAGCCTTGGAATAAGACAAACATTTTTTTGATTTTTTTTTTACTTTTTGGTTGTTGACAATATCCTTCTTTATATCGAGTCCCGTAATTATGTTCTATTTTTTTGTCCCATTTTTATTCTTAAAATTGAAAATAAGTATAGCTATACTAAACAGTTGTCGTATGTCAAATATTCTTTACAGAGATTTTCAAATGGTTAAGTAATTTTTTTGTTATATATAATTTTCAAAATCTACTTTTGTAATGTCTCTACTTTTTTTAGATAATTGTCAAAAACTCCACCCCAACCAATTATACCATACGTTAAATGTGGTTATATTAAGGCATAGTATAATATATGTAGATGATGTATGTCTAAGTAAGATTTCAGATATTTAAATTTTGAGGGTAAGCCTCTTAGTTTTTTTTTTATTATGTTTTGTATTTGCAAATCCCAGCGAAAGTGTCTATCTAGATACTTTACATATTCTGATTTTAAAATTTTTAAATCACCCCAATTGCTTGTCTTATATAATATCGCTGTATATCAACCAAACTTATAATTTTTCTTGAGTTAATAGTAGATTGTTAATATAGATGGAAAAAAGAATCGGTCCTACAACTGTTCCTTGAGGTACACCATATTTTATTGTTTGAGGATTACTAGTTACATCATCTATTTTAACAAATTGTGTTCTGTCAGTCAAGTAACTTTTGAATAAATTAAATATGTTGCCTCTCAGATCATTGTTATATAATTTATCTAATAAACGCATGTGACATACGGTATCAAACGCCTTCACTAAATCTACATATATGCAAAGACATGGTGTATTTTTCATCTAATGCCGAGTATATACGATGCCCAAGAACTATCCTTAACAGTCAGTTTTTTAATCTCTTTCTACGTGAAAACGATTGTATGTTCGAAATTTTTATAAGGATATTTTTCGTGTAGAATTTTGTGCTCTTTCATTTTCATGAAAAATTTTATCTATTCTGTGTGTTTTAAAAGTTATTTAAAAAAAAACAATTCTTGGTTTGGCGCCATTTTGATGTTGCAACCACGGTAACCTTGAGTATTATTTTTATCCTTTTCTACTACTAAAAATCTACTTCTCTGTAAAATTTCACATCACAAACGATTATTTTATCCCAGCTTTTGCCGTTATTCTTTCTCTGGGGACTGGGCTATTAGGTGTGGACATAAAATATTGTTTGCAAACTGTTTCACCGTTAAACTCACAAGAAACTTTTGTAAAAAAAATGTTGACGTTATTGTCTACTACATTTTTATTGAAACGATTTGAATACTTTGACTTATTTGATTTTTACACATATTTCAACTTGCTTCATCTACTTTAAAGGAAGTAAACCTTGTATAGATTATTCTCTAAATGGACATATTTGCCCACTATTATGATATAAATAAAAGTATGTCATCTGAATATTTCATCACTTTGGATCATTAGTTTAGTTTAGAGTATATTTATTGAATGATTCAAATATATTATTATTTCCATTATTTCTTTCACAT
Organism: Rhamnusium bicolor; assembly: GCA_029963845.1. Classification (NCBI taxonomy): domain Eukaryota; kingdom Metazoa; phylum Arthropoda; class Insecta; order Coleoptera; family Cerambycidae; genus Rhamnusium; species Rhamnusium bicolor. The sequence continues at coordinate 38,985 of JANEYF010002564.1, read as the reverse complement.
ATGGCCTTTAACTAAAATCAATTATATAACCACTCATATTTCAGTCGTCATACATTCAATTAATCAACGTACTGAAGTTACCTACTTAATTAAACACTTGAACGTGCAATTATCAATAATTTCGCATGAGTGAAAACAAAAACAAGTAGAAATATACAGAGAAAAATACTTTTATTTTCAATTATTTAGTCGAATCTCAAGCCTGGAGACATTTTATTTTGTGATTTCGATTTTTTCCATATCTTTCTTGTCTAAGCAATAGCGTGCCAATTCGACGATGAAAGGTTACCGTCTGCCAGTCGGTAATCAAAGACCATATGAACACCATACCTACTTTTTTCTCATTTTTGGTATGGCGGACGGACACGGAGGGGGGACATTTTTGCTTGATCGAATGGTTACCGATATTTGTCCGCATGGATAGTAAGTATATGTACTTCACATACCCCAATTACGCTGGCAGACAAAACTTCCGGTCGGTGCGCGGTAACCGGAAATAAAAAAAAAATTTAGTTACCGGACCAAACCCAGCGCAAAATGTTTGTTTTGGAGTGTACAGTACTGTACTGTAGTGGCAGACATTTCTATCGGTTGGTTTTTGAGCAATTTGCCATCAGATTGGCGAAAAATGGATCAAAATTTGAAATGTTGATAAGTAGTTAAAATTAAAAAAAAGTCTGCCCAGCCAGCTTATGGTTCACAAGGCACTAAAAAAATCCTAACCTTGGCTGGCAGACATTTTTGCCAAATTTAACCCCCCCCAAACCACCCCTTAAAGGGTTAAAAAGTTCCAACGAAAGCTAAAATTTTTCGCATTTTCTACTGTAATAACATACCCAAAGGACGGTTTTTAATATTTATAAGAAAAAAGTACATATATTAACTACCTATGCGGACAAATATCGGTAACCATTCGATTAAAAAAAATGTCGCCCACCGTATCTGTCCGCCATACCAAAAAAATTTCAAGAGAAAAAGTATGGTACTCACATGATCTCTTTGATTACCGACTGGCAGACGATAACCTTTCATCGTCGAATTTGCACAGTATTGCTTGACTATTTCTAAAAATAACGTCTTAACGCATCCCAATCTGAAATGCAATTCTATTTTTATTGTTTACTTTTATTGTTTTGACTGAAATGATAAAAATCGTTCTAATCTTGTTCATTTGTTCTTGTTAACCATTTTGTGTACGTTTTTGAGTTCGACCTGTGCTGTATGTATTCATTTTTTCAATAAATAACGTAAATAAATAAATAAATAAATAAAAAATCGATTTCAAAGGAGTCAGTCATGCCTAGATCAAAACTTTATAGTGAATTTGGAAAAAAGTTGTAACTAAGCGAACTTTTCTGCGATTATTTCTTTTCTTATTTCTTCACGAGAAATTTCCGAAATCAAATTGCAGATAATAAGCTCATAATTAAAAAAAAAGAACTTATTTTTTTTACGTGTTATTAAAATCGAAATAAAATGGTCGTCGTCACGACGATTTGTGGAAAATTTAATCATGGAGGTCTGTGGGCGAGCACTGCGACGCTAACATGTAGTCCTCAGATCTCAATCCTTGAGCGCATATTTTCCATTACAGGACAACACATTTGCAGTGGAATCCTGTCTATCTCTTCTTCAATTTCTCTTCTAAGCTCTGGAATAGTTGTGGTCGGTTTTCAAAAATCTGTTCTTTAAATATTCCCACAAAAAGATCTCGCACGCTAAGACCTGCTGACGAGCGAGTTGGACTATGTTCAATAGCGGCCCTTACAATTTCCACGTTTTCTGGAGTTCTTCCACTTCTTTGAGCACATGGAGCTTCCGTTTCAGAACTTAACCTGTCTCTTCAAAATTATGGGCCGATGATACATTACCACGACCAATGCAGAATATTAAACTGGACACGAAATAAATATCGTGCGGCAGTGAGTCGCCATTTTTATAATATGCTTTAATAGCTAATAAAAGGCTACTAACAGTGAAAGTAGGTTTTCCGCTTTCCGACAACTAGTGCCGATCGGCGTCGTGTACTTGAGCCTAGGGTAAACACAATAAAAGCCGATAAAAAATGCAGGTACTGCAGGAAATCTGTTGGTTGTGATATAAACTTCGAGAGAAAATGTCGTCGTTTGATGACGATTTGATAGTTATGGGAATGGTCCCTTGCTTGGGTCTAAAGATACAAGGTACCCACCCTTAACGGCTGGATTATTACAGGGGGCCTTTAAGGCGGAATTCGAAATTTAAAATTCACAAGTTTCATGACAGATCCGCCACTGCCTTTCATTCTAAATGAAATGAGAAATGAGTATATTCTTTCTGTCTACACTTTAATTTCACAACTTTATATGAAAGTACATTTCCCTTTACCAGACTTTACTTTTTGTCAAGACTTTAATGATCAATGATGCTTTAGTAAATGAATTCTGCATTGTATCCCCAATGCAACAATAATCATCCACAAAACCAAACCCTAATTTGATTTGTATTCCTATCACACGATGACAACGGATGACTCTAAAAGTAGCGAAATAGGATTATCCCTAAGGCACGCAAGAAAACAAAGAATGTAATTGGTAGAGGAAATACGAAAAGGGCTAGGGTGCAAAAATGCAGTTCGCTAGGGAAGTGTTGCGGCAGTAAATTTTACTAAAGGTAGACACAAGAGACCGGAAAGGGGGTGGATGTAGAAATAATGGCGAAATTATTTTTCTCGTATGGAACAATATTGGCTGGTATCTTTAACAAGAAAAATTTGAATATGTTGCTAAAATACAGGGTCCTGGATTTCAAATAATTATAGTTACAATATCCTAACCACCTTCATTAAAAAGTTTTTAACCTTGTTTTCTTTTCAAACTCCCATTTGGAAAAATGGGGACCGTTTATCTTTAGTGATGTAAATTGAATTTTTTTTAATTTTTAATTTATTGCTAATAAGGGAAGCACTGGATTGCGCTCATATGTGTGAATGAGAAACATCAAGAGCGTTATAAATATGTAAAAATATAAAAGGAGTTCCATTTAAAAAAAACTTACCTCAACGGTCACCGTTTTTTGTGATACCCTGTACATCCGAAAATACTTTCTTAGGGTGCCTCTTCATGTGTAGTTAAGAACTGTACACTCTGACTGTACTTGAACGAAATTCCTAACTTGTATTTGTAAAGATATCCATATTTGGTTGATATATTTTTAATTCAATCTAACGACCCGCTCTTTTTAAAAATGAATGCATTGCAATTATACAAAGCCATTGAAAATAGTCATAGCTATAAAAAAAAACGGGATATTTATAGCTTCTTATCAAAAAACGATCTGCGAAATGAGTTAACAATAATTTGTCTAAGAAAGGCGGTTCAGCGAGAATGACGCTTGAGGGGCAATTTTTTATCAAAAGAATAATTTTCTATGGCTCCGCACTGACTAATTAGGATACAGCGTGATAACGTTAGACTGAGTGATCATACAGATCAGATACCGAACATAGGGAGTTGTAAAACTGATTGCTGTCTTGACATTAACTATAATAGTGAGGAAGTTCTTGCCAGTCTAACAATTATATCTCCAATTCAGATTACTAGCCCGTCATTCTCTGCTAATGTAAGTACACATCTAAAGTCCATCACTTTCTGTATACGATAGTACTAACCTACTTTTAGGTAGACTTTCGCGTTGTTGTTGGACAAAAAAAATTCCATTTTAATTATAACAAACTGCTGGTCAGTATTAGTCCTGTTTTTTCATGTCATGCCGTTAATTGCATTTCAGGGTTAGGATCCAGGGGTAAACCGCTGGGGAATTTTGGTGTACATGATCTGAGAATTACAAAGAATTACTTGGTATTACCTAGGTATTATTAGAAATTAGAATTAGTAGGTATTACTTGGTATTATATCTTATTACGTGGGTATTACTGAGTATTACAGGGATATTACTAGAAATTACGGTGGTATTACTTGGGCATTATTTTACAATACATTACGCATAAAATAGTATGGGTAGAGACAAGCAACGTTGTACTGGACGAAAAAACAACTGAGTTGTGCAAACTGCAACCGCCGCCGTGAGCCCTTTTATATATAAACTTAGTAAACTACTAATTTATTTGGTGGAAAACAAGGTATAAAATTGTTTATCAATTAAAAGTAAATAGGTGAAATGTTTTTTATTATTGCATATATTCGACATTATTTATATAACGGTTTTGTAAAGTTGTATGTCTATTGTAAAAAATGAAACAAAAATTGTTATATCAATAAAGGTTATTAGAGGCGTATAAAAAATAAAACGAGGTAGTTTATTCATGAAATGTGAAAAATTTGCATTAAATATTTTAGGCATCGTTTTGGACACAAAAATAATGTAAAATGGTAATTGTAGTAGATCACGAATAAATTTTTACTAGATAATTTTCGTCTGCTAGTTATTATATTTTGCATATTTTTAAGGTATAATTTCGAGTTTAACATGGTTTTATTTTTGTATTTTTTTTATTTGCGACAAACAGGTCTAATCCACTGATACTTTTTTTGAGCACCAAATAACAGATTTGATATATGTTATTTGGTGATATAAAATACAAAGTCATGTTAACCTGTGTAGTAGTTATTTTCATAACAAATTCGGCAGGCTGGTGTAAATAATTTATTTTATTTTAATCACAAGAGGAGTGCGGGAAACGCGCTTTTATTATGAACAATGTTTTTTTTACAATTGATGTGTTATAATGTTGAATTTTTTGGTCTTTGAGAGAAATTTAGTGACAGGTTGCCATGAAACCTCAAACTTCTATTATTTGTGGTTTCAAAAAGAGCACTGCATGTGGGAAGTTGAGTCTTCTGCCATTTTTTTGCGTTAGGAAACGTCAGAAATTTACTTACGATGCAAATCAATTTTTTTCAACCTATAACCATATTTATCGTAATTATGTTAATTATAATTACATCAGTATTAATTAGTATACTTTGTACAATATATAAAAATACCAACCACACAAGTAGGTATGTTTAGAGTACATTAGGGTATATGGTACTTAAAAAAATATAGGCCCCACGTTTAGGGACGAATTGTTAAAAATAAGACAAATCTTCGAATAAACATGGAACCGCAGTGGCTTAGTTTTTGATAGGTAGGTAATTACTATTTACTTTTTTTTCTTTTAATTCAAAATTAATATTAATAAAGGAAATACATTTGTATGTTATTGAATACTGTAATTATTGACTTTTATAATTTCCATTGAAAATTAAAGTAGAACTCTCCCTTAGAATGTTTACTCACGTTTTGTAAAATAAACAAAAAATGTAAATTTAGTTGTTACTTTGTATTATGTTCTTTGTGTTTATTTAATGCTACAATTATATTTCTTATATTCATTTATTAGGTATATGTGTAGTTTACGTTTTACCAGATTTGCATTTATTTGTTTTTATAAATATTTTAGATGAAATAAATAATTTTTTTGTCTTTGTGTATCTGTATGAACTTGAATATACCCAACAAATTTTTGTGTATTACTGATAGTTAATAGCAAGGAATTACTAGGTAATATCGGGGAATTGCAAGGTAATAAAAGAAAATTACAATTTATTAATGGGCATTTCAAAGAAATTAGTGGGTATTAAAAGTAATACTTATCGGGATATTAGTATTACATGCGAATTACTATTTAATATCCGGGTATAACTGAGTAAATGAGAATTAATGTACACATTTTTGATCAGCGGTTTACCCCTCGGTCAGGATACTACGTCAGAGTTCAGGACCAGTAGCTACTACTGCCTCATATCGTTGACAGAAGGACATATGTAGATAAATAAAAGCAAAAGTATAAAATGAATAATGAAATACGTACTGCCTGATACAATGTATTATTCACAATGACTGAAGTCCGCAATCACATTAGCATACATGATCACGTCACAACTAATAGTCGCTCTGCATTCTTGGCTGTTAAATTTAAGCGGTTTGGTCTGTACATACGTTTGTACAAGGAAAATAAATGTTCCACATCTACCGAGGTTAATGGTACAAATTCTAAATAGTTCACATGGGCAGGCACCGACAAACCGCACAGACAATTTACACATTGCTTTGTGTTCCAGGTTCCTGTTTAAAACATTTTTCAATTTATTGTTTACAGCCCGACTTTTGCTGTCTGATCGAGAGAAAGCCTTTTGAACAGTCAAAATTCTTAGTATAACATTAACAACCTTATTACACCATAAGTCAGCTGTTTCATCCACTGTCACCCACAAAAATGTATTTCGTACATCCTCTATAATCCAAAACATTCTTATAAACACTTGGTAGATATGTACAGAACATGACACATAAATCATAATAAAAAAAAATCCTCTTTTGTAACTGTGCCGGCAATATTTTGTCGATGGATAGTCGAATTTAAATGTCTTTCACAATCACGGCGTGTATCAAATACGTAACGTCGATTGCATGAAGTACACAGAATATGTGAACCATCTCTGTTGTTTTAAAAAATAATATAACATTTTATTTGCTTCGTATTTATGCATTTCTAGAAAAAATAATAAAATAATTATTGGGTATTATATAAGCATATTTTCAAACCTAACATGATAACAATTATAAATATCTATAGTTTTTTATATTTTATATTGTCGTTCTTATCTGAATGAGCTAATATAAAAGTTTTAGGTAGATAATAAATGAGACACTTCCAATATACAGGGTGTTTCAGGTATGCGGTCATTAATTTCTAGGGGTGATTCTACATAAAAAAATATGAAAAAAGTTCATATAAACATGGATCCGAAAATCCCTCCTAAGGGCGCTGCGGGCTTCTGAAGGGGGCACCCAAAATTGACATTTTCTTTAAATACACAAAAAAGCTTTTCTTGTTGTAACGCTGTAGGATCAACCAGTTTCCAGAAATTTGAACATCATAATATAATAATAATATTCTTATTAAATCATGCAGAAGAGCGAGAAATCATCATCCTTATTTTTGAATTAATGCATGCGTTTATGTTCAAAAATTTGGAAACTGGTTGGTCCTACGGCGTTACAACAAGAAAACCTTTTTGTGTATTTATAGCCAAGGCATCATATTCCAATGAGACATTCACAAAAAAATTCACATTAAAAAAAATTGGGGGGAGAAGTAAGTCCCCCCTTTCCAATTTTGTGCACCCCTGACTGAATTTACCCTTGGTGAATAACATCAGATAATAACCTTTATTGATATTGAATCACGTGCAAAAACTAGTCACTGTAGCTTAAAGGGTTCCTGAGATATTAAATAAAATGTCAATTTTGGGTGCCCCATTCAAAGGCCCGCAGCGCCCTTAGGAGGGATTTTCGGACCAATGTTTATATGAACTTTTTTCCTATTTCTTTATGTAGAATCACCCCTAGAAATTAATGACCGCATACCTGAAACGCCCTGTATACATGTTAGGTTTGAAAGGATGCTTGCGTAATACCCAACAATTTATTATTATTTTTTTTAGAAATCTGTGCTGCCATCGTAGATTTCAATTATTTCTTGTAGGTTATGTACAAATAGTAGTAACTGCGCCATTGCTTAGAGCGTTTTATGCGAGAACCAATTACACCAACACAACCGCACACTCTCACGTTGTTAATATAACCAAAGACTAACTAACGTAGCCGTGATGACATCACGTACATACCCACAAATTACTCCACGAAAACCTCCCCTGTACTTCGACGCAAACTGACCAAAACTAAACACGCACAATGACAGACACGCTCTAAACGCATCCTAGGCCTAAACACACCTCCCATTCTATCCACATATCCTCACAAACCGTAGACACGCTTTCCCACTTCAAACTCCACCGCGGACTTAAATACAATTTTAATTTTCAAATGAAAATTTTAATCATGTTAAGCAGGTTTTTTGTAATTTTCCTGCATAATTCACAATAACCACATTCTCTTTAATCGTTTTCATTCTATTTTCATACATTTTTTCAATAATTTTTGTCTTTGATTTCTTGTTTTCGGCGTTATTATACAATTTAAAAATGTTTTTTTTTTAGGTGTTGTATTTGTTGTTAATGTTTTAGTTTTAAGTCCAGACCGGCCCCGCTCCGCCCGACCTAACAATGACCCCGTTGCCACCTCGGTTGCCACCTTACGCGGGGATGCTAGGTCGGTAAACGGACCGGGTGTCCGGCGAGGGCCATATACATTGTTTTCTTTAATTGTTAATGAAATCGTTTTGATTTGACTTAAACGCACTGTTTGAAAATTGCAAACAATGGGCGTTTCAATACAACGCGCGAGGCGGAGCTCCCATTAATGCTCTCTCTCGTACCCGCGGGACTGCATAAGGTCCTCTCTCGCACTCATTAAAATCAATTTTATGGTATGGTACCCCTTCCACCACTCAATCGGTATGGCTCTTTGTATATCGTCTTTTTTACTTATTTTTCGAAGGTACTGTTCAAATTTTAGCTTTGTCGGAAAAATAAATTTCACCTGAAAACGGTAACCTTTGACCCGGTACGGCAGGTAGTTTCCACCAACCAAACGGTATGGCAATTTTTGTTTCATTAATAGGATGGTACTAGCTATCATTACTGCAAATTTCAGCTATGTCGAAATAAATAAAATTATGCATTTTTTCCTCATTTTTAAAAATTCAAGGGTGCTCACCCCACCGACGTCCTTTAGCCATACCGGCCATTCATTCTATGAGGCGATCTAAACTAACATTTTTGCATATTTCCAGCCTTGTCGACATTCGTATGTTGTCGAGGACACTAGCTCGTAGACTGTAATAAGACGGAAAAAAATTGCACCGCACAACTTTGTTATCTACAATATTGCCATTAACTTTCATCTCCTTATTTATTTTATATCTTTTCAAATAAGGAAGATATAACCGTTTGAATTATATATTTTAAGTTTTTTACGTAGTTTGATTATATCTTACAGTAGGCCACGGATTTAAAAATTTTTCACTGTCCTATATCTTATAAAAAATGGAATAAATTTTATGTGGAAACGTTTCCAAGTAAAAGAGTTCATAGTTGACACTGACTTCTAGTTTATATTGGCTGCTTGATAAGAGTTTTCAATTCTGAAGAAAGAAAAAGTTGTCATTTTGAATAAATCGGGCTTGGGCATAAAATATTGATTACCCTATACTCAGGGCCGGATTTTGGATTTTTCCGCCCGTAGGCAGATTTGAATTTGACGCCCCTTTTCAGACAAAAATCTAAGTAGGTATTTAAATGTGTGTGTGTGTATATTGTATATATATAAATTAATTGTATGTTTACTCCATAACTTTTATTGCTTTTGAAACATATTTTTATACTCAAACTAAAAATAGATCCTAACGTATACCTAATTACCTATATTTTTCTACTCACCGCAATAATAAATGCACAGTCTCACAATTATTATTAATACTATAATAATTACTAAATAAATGAATTCTAATCTCGTATAGAAGAGTTAAAGACATTAGACGTTAAAATACAACGTACAACTATAGTATAGCTGGTTGACAGCCGCATCGGTGAATCACCAAGTAGTGTACGTGATGATATATGATCACCACATCCCGACTCAAAAGTAGTTACGCGAGAGACGGTCCTCACACACAGAACACAGATAAATATAATGTTTTGAATCGAGAATCTTGTTATGATTCATATAAGCAAATAAATATATTATTTATAGGAAACAAATAATTTCGCGTAAGAAATGAAAAGTATGACATAAAACTCATAAAGTAATAAATAAATAATTTATATATTATTAGAAACTTGTAGAAGTAATTTTTTTGGTATTGTTGGACAAGTAGATGTATAGATGTTTACTGAAATTGGTGGATAAAAAACACCAGACTTCGACCGCATATTATATACCCACCGAAAACAAAAAAACTTGGCACTTCAACTTTTTGTATCAATTAAAAAAGGAGACAGAGACGCATTTAGTTCAAACGAGCCCTTTTTAAGGGTAGAAAAGTATACTGTATGCTACAATAATTTGGAGTGAATAGTAATTAGTACTTTTCTTTAAAATCATAAAATGGATAATAATAATTATTTTGTTATTTCTCTTTAAAAGTCATAAAATCTTTTGGCGGCATGCCGCCCCAAAGAATTTGCCGTCTAGGCAGCTGCCTACATTGCCTATTGGGAAATCCGGCACTGCCTATACTAATAATTGATATTTGGTGATACTTCGTTTATATCAGACACCATATACTGATTTAAATAAAACAAGCATGTTTTAAAGTGAAAATATTAGAAAGTTACTAATAAACGACTTACCCGTGTCATGGCTTCAGTTTCTCGTTCCCTGGGGAATTTCTTATTGGCAATGAAATTGATATTGTTCTTTTCGAAATCATCCTGCATCAACGAAAATGTACTCGGTGTATTTCTCGTCCATCTTCAGTAAGCGCTGCCACCCTTTTCCATCCAAAATATTTGAACAAATATTTATAAACATTTTTATAATGTTTATTCTCCCCAATAGTCCTGAAAAAATATGGATATTTGTTTCTGTCAGAGAAACTAGCGCCCTCGGCACTGTAAGATATGACCATGAAGTGGTAATGTTTGGAGACCCCTGCTAAAGGTTCAACAGTTTCAGAACAGGCTGGCCCCAAAACACCCACAAGTTGAGAATAGTATCCTTCAACTATGAAATCTATGAAACTTTTCATTACGTTGTCCGCTTTACATTTTCCATCGGTGGCGATTAACTGCAAGTGGTAGCCGGACAGAATAGTCGTGTTCTTGTTGACGGCATTTTGAGCCATCACTGCAGCACTGATTATTCCCCTTCCGTTATAAGATGAAGTTTGCATTGGAAAAATACCACCTATATAGATTATTGTTTCGGTTTCCTTCTTCCACCACCACCACGTCTTCTTGTTTTGCTTCATCCAATCACAAGCAATATCTCTCAAACTTTTCGCTGGATATGTTTTGTGCATATTTAAGAGGAATTGATAATCGCGCACTTCGAATTTAAAACTTCTAACCCCATCGAAAAGTGGTTTAGCGTTCTTCTCGATTTTGCCCCAAGCTAACTTGACTAATCTATGCATCTCGTATTTATAACCGACTTTTTCGGTGTGAGTAAAGTTATACAACTCGCTTCTGAAAGTCACACTGATGAAGTTAGTTTCATCTACGACAATGTCACTGGGATACCAATAGAAAATCAATACGCTCTTGGGCATTCTCTCGAGTTCGTAGATTGTCTGTAATTCTTGAGCTACTTTCTTTAAGTTTTTGCCTACCCAGAGGATCTTAACGTATAAGTTCATTTCGTTAATATGCTCTATAAGAAATTCAGTGGCTTTGAAATCCGGTGCCAATAAAACAGCGCAATTTTGATTTAGACATCGCTCTGGGATATACATGCTTTTTTGGCAGATTGATTCATTACTGCAGACATACCTGAAATATACAATTTAGAAATGTCAGTATTCGTTTTCAAAAATGAAATCGTATTGGTAATAATAATTGTGTTGCGTTTATTGAGGTAGTAAGTAGAAAAGAGATATTGTGAGGTAAAACAACCAGTCAACCATATTCTAGGCTAAGTATATTTGTCAAGTATTTTTAATGATATTTTTGCATCTATTTTATCAATTGGTCATCTAATTTTTCAAATTTTAATCCATATACAGGGGTTTCCAACGAAAAGGCCCACGCCTCTATTTTGTTTATTTTCCGAGTTAGAAAAAAATGTTTTAAATGTAACTTGTAGTGAATCAAATATACTATTTTAGAATCCCTACAAAGAATATACATACAGGTGGTTCCATAAAAGCGGGACAAACCAAAGTTAATTTTTTTTAATTGAGCACCCTATATTTTTTTTAAATTTTTAAAATCTGTGTTTTTTTTTTGTGATTTCAAATATATAGATATGCTCTCTTATCTTTTACTGTTTTTTTGTTTATTGCAAATTTTATACTACCAGCATCTGCATGTTTATCAGGTTCGCCAAGGATGAAAAAGGTTTCCTAACATGTTATTTGTTATAGTGTGTACATATAATAGTATGTTATAATAATAATTATTACGCAGTTTTCTTTTTGAATTTATTAAATTATTCTGTAAGTGAGTGTCAAATTAAGTGTTTTCATCTATGGCTAACCTGATAGATGCTGGTAGTATAAAATTTACAATAAATAAAAAAAAATGTAAAAGATAAGATGCAACATATCCATACATCTGAAATCGCAAAAGAACATAGATTTCAAAAATGTAAACAAATATAGGGTGTTCCATTTAAAAAAAATTTAAGTTTGGTTTGTCCTGCTTTTATGGGACCACATGTATATTCTTTGCCGGAATTTTAAAAGAGCTCTTTTGATTTACTACAACTGTTATTTAAAAAATTTCGAAAAATAAACAAAATATAGAAGTGGGCCTTTTCGTTGAATAACCCTGTACATAGTTTTCCCTATATTTTAACACCTACGTACAATGTCTACTGTAAGAGATACAAAAAAAAGTGTATGTGAGTTTTAGAACTTTCCCTGAATTATCTTTTTCCGTCATTAAACCAAACAAATGAACATCGGAATTTTTTTTTTTTTTTGAAATAGAACACCTTATACATTTTTTGTTATTATTAAAATCAGCATTTTCCTGATTTCAAATATATACAGGGTGTTCGTTTTCAACCAACCCCTAGACGCATTTCCGGACTGAATTGGAATATCGTTTTGAAATTTTGGTCGAATGAGTTCTCGGTTCTAAATATAACTTTTATTACTTCCGGTATACCGGAAGTTGATATCAAATTTGTCGTTTTAAATATATTTTCTTTACATTTTTGGATTCCTCATCAAAAGTAAGGGGAAGTTTGATAATACAACCCTACCTTAAGTTCGACATGTTCCACTGCCAAATAAAATTTTTGAGATGGACGGCCACTTCAAAATCCATGCAGAACGTCAAAATAGTGAATATTTTATATGATAATAGGTGGTAGAATCTGTTTTAAAAATGTGTGTGTTCGTATATTTACAAATTAGGAAGTTTATGTATTTTGATCACATCAAATTATTCAGAATTTCGTAAATAATAGAAGTCCAAGAAAACAAACTGCCCCAAAACTGTTACGATTGTCTTCTAAATGGCATAAATAAAGAACTATTCCGCCATGTACCATGTAACAACATCCGCAATTCATATCATAAGTGTACATGCACATACAAAGCGGAACCGAACGAGACTTATCGTACCTACCGGAGGCATGACTGAGCGAGTCGTAAGTCCTGACCGAGCGTCCCTCTCGAAGACAAATCAGTTTCATGATACAATAACTTTGTATCATGAATCAGTTTGTTTTTAAGGGTGAAAGACAGAAGTTCATTAAGCTGATACTGGTAGACATTAAAAAATTAACGAAATATTTTTGGGAAACCCTATATCGGAACAAACAAGTTCATTACACCATGATCATGATCGAATTTCAAAACTGTGGCAGAAAATAGCAAATTCTTGTGAAATAACAAGTATGTTCACGTAAATAAAGATTTATTTACAAAATATTTGCTGCTATTCTGCTGAATGCTTCTGTAACTTAAATGTAGTCAATGTAAAATAATTTGTCTGTATGTAAATATTTGCAGCCATGATAAATTTTACAGAACTTGATAATCTGCCGTAATTTATATATGTACAGATTTTGTTCAGTTATTACATTATTACTATCATAAAATATTGCCTTCCTTGATAACTTTTACAGTATTGTTTCTTGTCTGCTTGTAGTAATTCCAATCCTCATCCTCGCGTGTAAAAACAAATCTTTTGTAAGCCCTATTTCTATTTGGAATAGCTTCCCGACACTTATCATCTAACCATCTATTTTCAGATACCTTTACTTTTACAATTTTTTTTGGTGCTACTATATTTAGTATATCTAATATGTTATTTACAAATGTCTGACTAACAATATTTACAACTGTGCAAGAATACTCCTTTTCAATTAACATATCTGTCATTTCATCAAAATTGATCCGAGATTTAATTTCCTTTGTTTGATATTTTGATAAATCCCTACCGTTTTCTACTTTTACTTGAATTATTGAATGGTCTGTTATGATATAATTTTGCTCTACATACACATTTATTGTATAATCATTACTGACAACAAGATCAATTATGCTATTAGAATTACTTCTTACTCTAGTAAAATTTTGTATAAACTGTTTCATGCTATATTCTCAATACTTTCTTTAAACCTTCCTTTTACATAATCGTTTTTGGAAAAATCAATATTAAAATCACCTGTGAGGATTATACTATGCGTATTATTTTTGTCAACATAATCACTAGCCATTGCAAAAACCTATTAAGAAAAAGTGTTGTATTACCACTAGGCGATCTATAAACAGCAGTCACACTATATAGGGCATTTTTAACCTTTATATCAACAGATAATAACCAAAAAATTTACATCTAGAATTAAGGTTTTTACATTGTCAAATTGTATGCCTTTTTTAATGAATATTAATACCCCACCTGTGTGACGGCTGCTCGAGTCGCAACGAACGGTGTTAAACCCTTCTAATTCTAATTCACTGTCAATAAAATTTTCAGTAATACATGTTTCAGTGAGACACAGAATCAAGGGTTTATATTTAAATACATACTTTGATATTTCGTCTTTATTTTTATAATAACTTTCAGCGTTCATTCAAGACAGAAATAGCGCACTCTCATCCTGTGGTTGCTATTCGTTATAGGCTTCTTCTTTATTGAATCAACAATTTTTAAGTAACACTCACATTTCCTATCAAAAGCAGCTGGATATTTAAGTTAAGATTTAGTTTTTCATTTGCTCTAACACAATTCACACACTTTTTATTTTCACTTCTGCAAGCACTACTGTCGTGTTCTTCTGCACATAGTGTACACGAAACCTTTTCTTTACAGTTTTGAGCCTCGTAATTGTATCCTCCACATTTTAAACACCTTTTTTACCCAGAAATATTCATATTATATTGCAGTTATTCTATCCAACGTGTAATACTTGCTCTTCCTTATTCATTAGATGTCTAAATGTTTCAGTATAGACCTCTACAATCCAATTAAATATTCCTCTTCGCACTTTTGTTTTATAAATACTTCCAAACTTAAAAGTATCAGCTTCCTGAGGTATTTTATTTTGCCTAAGAATCTGCTCAATCAACTCCTAATCATCTACTTTATTTGCTGATTCTTCCTTCGTAATAGCAGTAATGAGAACGCTAGGCTTTAATTTTTTTTGGAACATTAATTTCATAATTATTTCCCAATTTCGATTTAATGTCCTCCTTTACAGTATTCAGGGCTTCAGCATTTGAACACTTTAAAATTACTCCTCCATTGCGTGTACTTTTGTGGATCCACTGGATTTATATTACTTTTTTAAATCGTTTTTAATTTCATTTGTTTCTTTTTCTATTTTGGGTTTAACGACTAAAACAAGTTTCCGTTTACCAAGAATTTCAGCGTACGTTGGTTGGATGTTTTTAGATGGTGCTGCAGATTTATTTTCTTTTACTTCCTTTATTTCCTCTCGCATTTCATTAACCATTATATTTTGCTGCATAATATCATTGTAACACGCCTCTAACTTTGATTTAAAATCATTCAAAATCTCTTTAATTCCCACACATTCACATGCCGTTGTTGTTTCCAACTTCGATCTTGTACCTCGTGCCGTCATTATTATATTATGGCACTCGGCAATCTTTATTGCCGAATTTCGTTATTGACTGACAGATGTTGATACCTTTTGACACATGTGCTTTTGAGTCACTACACAATAACAATAAAACACTTTGTCCTTTGTCGGTGGAACTGATCACAGAATAATTTTGTTTTTTCCAGCACTATAACTGTTTATTGAGTTTATTATATTCCTCTACATACTTTTCTCACTTTATTTTAAAATTTTAAGGATCTTAAGCTCTGCAATCTGCTTGTTCACTCTTCGAGGGTTCAGTTCAGGCACCACTGCAGAAAGCCAACCTACTGTCAATCGGGCAATAGCTGATACTTGTTTATTTTAATAACAACATTTTTGCCGATCTGGGCGAAATTTATCAAATTTAATAAAACTCAAAATTATAAATGACAATGATATTAAAAATTAAATTGGCACGAAGTTAGGTATAATATAATGATAACTGAACAAAATCTGTATATACATAACTTACGGCAGAATATCAAGTTCTGTAAAATTTACCATGGCTGCAAATATTTACATAAATGATTTTACATTGACTATATACATATTTAGGTTACAGAAGCATTCATCAGAGTAGCGGCATTAATTATACAGATTGCACTGTAAGAGCAGCCTTAGTTGACGGGTGTTACATTGTCGTAGCATTCTACGAAACACTAAAACACCATATACTGCATTCAACGCGCATTTCGTCAACCAAGTTGGCATCATCTGAAGATGATTAAAAGTAACCTTATGCTAACAATGTATCCTATTTATACCAAAACTATTGCCACAGTTCGGTGCATCGTGACCCACTAACCAATAGAGCGGGCTACTTGGGATAGGCCCTATGTCACTGTTCATACTATTTTTACATTTTGTGATTTTCAAGCTTTTAAATGCATCCAGCTCTCTAGCATATGTTACATTCCTAATTAATCTTTAATTGCCAATATCTATTTTATGGTTGTTCTCAAACGCATGATGGGCAACACTAGACTTATCTGTTCTACCATATTTGAGATGGGCCATATGCTCTTTGAATCTAGTTTGAGTTTATCGTCTAGTTTGTTCAACATACTTTTGATTACAGTCCTTACAGCTAATTTCGCAAATTTCCGACTTTTCATTTGTTTCAATTTTGTCTTTCGGATTGCCTAAAAGTTGTGGTAGTTTATTTCTCGATGAATGACCCACTGTTATACATATATCTTTAAAAATCTTACCAATACCACGGGTAAATCGCAGATCGAATGGAATCGATACAAATATCGGATTTTCTCTTTCATTTTGAAGGGTCGAGGAATTTCGAAGCGACTTTTTAAATTTTCGTTTCCTAATTTAATATTTTATCAATTAAACTTACAGAATATCCATTACTCGCAGCTATATCCTTATTCAATGCCTTTTCTTTTTCAAGCCTCTCCTTAGTGAGGAAGAAGCTTAATAGACGATGAACAAGAAAATTAAAACTCGCCATTTTGTGTTTAGCACAATGGGAGAGTCTTTAGGGATATATCTTAGAGTACTGGTATCTTTTCTGTATATGTATGTCAAATTCTAACTTATTTTCACTATTTCTAATTATAAATGCATCTTAAAATGGTAGTTGTTCAGAATTTTCAGTTTCATATGTGAATTTAACTGACGCGAAATGACTGTTTAATTTAGATACAAAGATATCAATATCAGCGACTTTTGTATTAAACACTTCAAAATTATCGTCCACATACCTAACCAAACCCTGAGAAAAGACTCGAATTCTTCTTTTGCATCTGTCTCGAATCTGTTAATGAACTGGCAATGAATGGTGACAAAGAGTTACCCATTGCTGTTCCTTCATGTTGTTCGAAGAAATTATCGTTGAATCGAAAGCAATTTTGTTTTATGCAAAGTTTAATGAAATGAAAATATTCTTGACTGAGATTGTTTAATTCGAGTAGATCCTTAAGGTAGTCCAGGACTGTAATCAAAAGTATGTTGGACAAATTAGACGATCAATTCAAACTAGATTCAAAGAGCATATGGCCCATCTCAAATATAGTAGAACAGATAAGTCTAGTGTGGCCCAACATGCGTTTGACAACAACTATAAAATAGATATTAGCAATTTAAGATTAATTAGGAATGTAACAAATATTAGACAGCTGGATGCACTTGAAAGCTTGGAAATCACAAAGTGTAAAAATAGGATGAATAGTGAAAGAGGGCCAATCCCAAATGGCCCGTTTTATTGAATAGTGGTTCACCAACCCGTGACAATAGTTTAGGTATAAATAGGAGACATTGTTAGCATAAAGTTAGTTTTAATCATCTCCAGATGATGCCAACTTGGTTGGCGAAACGCTTGTCGAGTGCAGTATATGCTGTTTTGGTGTTTCTTCATATAAAAGGTTCCAACCCATTCCAGGACGGGAGTTACATCAGCCATCTAGCTGACTCACCGTAAAACATGAAACCTAGCATTAGACAATACAGGTTGTATAATTATGAATATGGATTTTTACACTGGATTTTTTTTTTTGGCCAATTTGATAAAAAATTTGAAGTACAACAACGAAAGGTGCGAAAATTTCTTAAAGTCTAAACTGTGTTTCTACCTACATCGTAACACTGACAAGAATTATAGAGAAAAAATTGTAAATGTAAGTATCATAAACATATTTATTCTCGAGTATTAAATAATGTATCGATACAGGTATGTGTTTCCTCAAGGATAATGTTATCCATTATTCACTAGCAATTTCATTATTCACTAGTTCTGAAATTCTTTATTAGAATTTTATCAAATATGCCATGTCGTGTCAGTCAAAGCGCGGATTTGCTATTTGATTTGAAACATCCAAGTTTGTCAAGCCATCATTACATGCTCGTTGAATAATATAACTATATAACTAACAGCCTCATTATTCTTTTGTTATATTTACAATTTTACATACAGCATACATTTACTTTTTGTGATAGACTTGTATGTTTATCCCAAATTACTGTGTCCAGGTCACACCTAGAAACATAACTGAGTTAAGTTTAAGATATTTCCAATGAACCTTGTTATTGTTGGTTTCCTTAATCTCAACATTTTCTGGTAACGAAATTATATTTCTGTCACTGTGTCTTTAACAGTCACCTTTACAAAGTATAATTTTGTGATATCATTATATGTAAGAAAAAAGTAAAAATGTTAATTATTTTGCATATATAAATTCTGTAGGTGTGCTAAGATTGGTGTTATTTTTTTAATGACTTGCTATTATCGTAAACAATATCTAAATATGTGTGCGTAAACATCATGAATAGTCCATTTAACTAGCAGCTCATTATAATAATCGTAATTGTAAAAAAAACAGCCTTTTGGCCATGGAATATATTCTAATGAAAATCAAATATATATGTATTTCTACTATACACCACTGTACACACGCTATTTTCGTTCATTTTTTCCACAAGATCTTACGTGATTTTCCCACACATTTTATTTTTGAATTATATAGTGTTAAAAATATTGCTCGTTTTATTTTTTAAATTTAAGAATAAATATTGACGGGCAAAATTTTATTATTATTGTCTCCCTATATCCCTTTTCTTTTATTACTATTATGTTTTAAATAAGTCTGACTATTACTTTAGAGGTCATTGTACAAAATCTGCAGGGCCGGAATAAGCCGGGGGGCTAGGGGGCGCCGCCCCTTGCGCCTTTCGATCCTCATGCGTTCCGGCGCCTTTATAAACCTCAGATCTCAGTCACTCAATGAATGTTGTAAAATAATACCGAAAACTTAATCGAATCCTCATACAACAATACTAATACTACCACTATACATATGGTAATAGTATAGTTTTCGCTGTACAGAGTCGCTTAAAAAATGATTCCCTGGCCGCTAAAAAGCTGGCACATGATGATAGCTAATGTCCTAAATAGCTTAAAATCAAATTAGACCAAAAATCGTCCTGTGCAAAAAAGATACTATTAAAAAATTTCGAGTTAATAACATGGATGGATAGCCAATATAATTTTCCATATTCTGTAATATTTTTTAAACGTTATCTGTGGCCGTTTAGGTATAAAAAAAATCATATCAATTTAAGAAAGCATTTTCACTTACGTAGACTTCCAACTTTAAACGCACACATCTCCATTCGAGATGCCGTCAAAATGAATTCATTTTGCTACTTTTTTTCCTTTCTCAATAATACCCTCAAAAACGAAGCTTTAAATAAAAAAGTCCGTCTTGAAAAGTTGTTGTCATCCTTTCTAATTACTATAATGTCTCGTTCACAGTAATTATTAAGAAACAATGACAAAATTATCATCTCGTGTGTCGCTGTACGCCCTCGATCTCCCCCTCGTACGTCGCTGTTAAGTTTTGCCCATAGGATGAAGGTATAGTTCTATTACAATACATAATATAGCTATTAAATAACAATATAACTATTTTAGTAATTACTTATAATATTTATAATTAATATATTATTGTTTAAATCTTATTTGTGACGTAAATAGATTATTCATCATTTATTTGTGTCTGGGATAACGCATACCTTTATAATTTCATCAAAATATTTTTGTTTTTTCTGATTATTTTTATCTTTTGGAAAAACAATTATTAGTAATAATAATAATAATACGTCTATATTCATTAACAAAAAAATAAATGATGAAATGACAATTTTCTGAAGCGATTGTTTTAATTTTCTCGTCAAAATTTACGGTGAAGACTTGAGAAAGATTCAGAACATGGCTTTTGACACATATTTTAAAACCGAAAGATTTTTTACGCAAGGAAGATGATTTAGGTTCAAGAACATTGTAAAGTGCATATTTGTCTGTTGGTTTTAGAAACCAATATTTTTATATTTCTTCTAATCGTAAAACTAGCAACCAGCATTATAATTTTTGTGCCATTATAGGAAAATCTGTCACCTTCATTTTTTATTATTTTCTGATTTATTTTGGGATCTATATACATTCCTGCTTTTTCTCTCAGTTCTAAAGATACCTTGAGGGTATTAAATGCTTTGTCGAATGCTTGTATTAAATTGCATAAGGTGCTTTGACACATCCAGCATTTTCTTTTCCTTCTCGATCTGCAGTGGATTCAAGCTTACTATCTGAGCTTTTTTTTAATAATAATAATGTTTATTCAAATAGCAGAAAGTACAAAAAATAATAAATGATAGCGTATTTAGAATTTAAATAAACACAATACACCACTGTAAATATCATTTCCTTTTTTAAGAAATAATCTTAACAAATACAACTCGTTTAATTAACGATTCTTAATTAACGATTATCACAAATTTGTTCTAAAAAAAAACACTTTCCGGATGAGTTTCGTACATCATTTTGTCGGTATCCGTCTAGAATGGCAAAATAATAATTCCAGTTTCTTTATATTTTTATTTACATTCTAAATTACATTTTTATTCCTTATTTATTTTAATATTTAAGGTGAAATTCGAATAATTTTGAATATTAAAAGGATTCAATTTGTTACACACACTTATATTTATGTTGTTGCGGCCAGAACTTGCTGTCTTCTTGGAAGTTTTCCAGTAGGTGTTGATTATTTTCATTTGATGATTTTTGATGGTCTGGGCAATATTGACTTTGTTTCTGATGTAACCCTTGGCGACACTGGTAGACTTCCAGCCCCCGTGTATCTTTAGATTTGTAATATTTCCACCATTATCAGCAAATAACGTCGCAGATATTCTGCGAAGACAATGCTCAGTGTAATTTTTAGAATTGGGAGCTTTAAAAATTCGGCAATTCTTATTCCTAAATTTACAAAACTGTGGATACCTACAGCCTGAACTGAACATTTTCTTTTTCTGTAACTTACAAACAATCTTCTGTGTGGAGTATTTATTGGCCGCAAAGATAAATATTGCCGGTACAATATCAAATTTTCTTGTCCAATTACAACAAACGTTCGCTTAATGTGTGTTTTGGAATCTGGTATTTTTATTATTAAAATGTATTCCTTGCCATCTATATGATCAATACACATGTTGGTTAGTTTATCCCGTCTGCACGCACCGGCTAACCCAATAATTGTTGCTACCTGGAAATAAAGAAACCAAATTATAACTTTTTTTTACAATCATACGCAAAATACATTTTTGCGCTTCAAGAGCGCAAAATTGCGCTTTTACGAGAAAACTTGAGAGCGACAAAGTATCACTAATTAAAAGCATTTTTGTCAGAAATACCTTTATTATTAAGTAGGTTTCCATTGTCTGCTTCTGTAATAAACTTGTTGATCTACTCCATGCTAAAGAGAGCTGATTTTTAGCAATATAACCAATGTTCTTCTTTTAAGAAATGCGATGACCTTCTGAAACTTGGCTGTTTACATTTTTTCTTCACTAAAATGGTACTTTTCAGCATAGGGTATGTGTCCCACAAGGTTGAGGACCTCACAATTGTTGATTTTTCCGCTAAATAGGCCAAAAGTACGTCTTCTGAAATAGTGTTGACTTTATTTGCTTCCATCCACTTAGTAAATATATAATAAACGTTTTCGTATTAGATTTTGATTTTTCAGGCAGTAACTGTTCTATAGCAGCGGCTGCTGCATTAGAAATTTCATCAGGCACATTTTCTATCTCATTTTTGCTGCTGCTTTCCATTATTTAGCACAAAAATCCTGACTACAACCGTGTAATCGAGTATGTGCGGTGGAACATCACAGGCAATCAGCATTATCAGTAAATCGAACATAAACTGTGTTTTCGAAGGCACGCCATTTTTTAGTTTTATGCTGCACAGTATTTACGTGACGTCTACAATCATATCTATCCCATCACATCAGGTCAGTCTCGCACACCTTACAAATTATTGTAGCACCATTATATAATAAATCCGGGAATTCACTGATAAATTTATTCACTTTGTCAGCGTATGGCCATTTTTTACCCTTGCGCACGTCCGACATATTTTATTATGAAATTAATAACAATAAAATACAACAAATAAAATTATCAACAATACAACAACATAAAATACAACGGAGAGGAAAAAAATTAGCGTGTAAACACTACGACATACAACAGTAGACTAGTCTCGCGGTTCACTTCGATTTGTCCGCCAGCCGGTCATTGCCTCACCAGATATCTATCTACCTGCTATTGCACCACTGAATAGTCGCACGACTTGCCAACTCTAGTGATTACTATGATGCTCATAGTTGTATCGTTAATAATAAGCGAGATACACTAATTAATAATAAACAATAACAAAATTATTCATCCCGTGTGTCGCTGTATGCAGTGGAGCTCTCGATCACTCTATCTCACGTCTCGCTGTTGGTATTTGAAACCTAACTTGATTATTTATTACTTATTTTACTATTTAATATTCCACACCAAACCCCTCGATCCTTTAATTGGTGGGGATTTTCAGAAATCCAAAAGTGCTCATTTATTCCATTAAATAATCCAGGTAAAGTAAAATTAGCCTCGTCTGAAAAATATGTTGTAACGCTTTCTCCGCGTCAACATGCAAATCGGCAGCTTTTCGTCTGGTGGCACCGGGTCGGGGTTAGGAATATAATTAAATTCTTTTTCCGTCTAGAAATTTACATTGGTGTTAGGTGCCACTTAGTTTTGTCCAAAAACTAAGAAAAATTACAATGTTATTGTTTCACTGTGGGGAAAATGATAAAAACCTGTTTTTTTTATAGGCATAATTAAAATTCAGAACCACAGTAAAGAAATCATCTAAATTTCAATATTTACATTGAGGTTATCACATGTACCTTAGCATTTATCATCCCATTGGTAGTACTACGAATAGTTTACTAGTTACAAAAAAATTAGGATCTACATGAAGCTTTTTGACGTCTTAAACAATTTGTTGGAATTGTAAAATCAGTTTATCAAACAATAGTTTATGTTTTAAAGTTAACAGCAAAATCTAAATTAAACGATTAACTTACTAGATATGTGGCTGTCGAGTATAACTTATATTTTCGGCACTATGTTAAATAATACTTGACGGAACTAGAATAATTAACAATCTGCGTCGAAGTTTACAAAAATAAAATACTGGTGTGATTTATAAGAATTGGCAAAATCTGACCTGTAGTAATATTCTCAAATAAATAATTTCTTTCTGATTCTCTAGGTGATCCACGGCACAATGGTGTCCAGTAAACAGGCTCTCTACGTGATTTTATTTGTACTTAAAAAGGCGGTTCCTCCGGGTAAATTAGAGTAGATATTTATGTAGCTATTCAACAATCGTTTTTTCCAAAAATTCTCTGACTATTAATAACAAATGAGCGTATGTACTCCAAATATTAGGACATATAAATAGTATTAAAATTATGAAATATAGGAGCAACTCGCAACTAAGGTATAAAGGCCGTCAGATCTGAAATAAAATTTCGTTTAGTTTCACACAACCCGTCGCATATTTATCTTTTAAAATGTTACCATAAGATATATGAAACTGATGTGCGACATACCTTCAATTAAGAATAGCCTTTTCCTTAATATTACATATAAACACAATTTGAACACACGTATTTGATATGGCGACGAGAATAAAACCTCGTTTTTTGTTCCTTAGAATCCGATCGAACCCAACTTCGATAAAAATCAATATTGAATAACAGTTTTAAATGTGGAATGTTATTTCGCGCAGATAAAATCAAATTTGCCGTAGATATGCAACCAGATATACTAATAGAGGAAATTAGTGCTTCAGCTTATTAAATATAATTTAATTTACTTTTAAGATAGAATTTTAAGATTTTACAGGTTAGCGAGAAAAAGTATGAAAATAACGTTATAATGTTTACAATGAAATTATTTTCTTGTTCTATTCATTGCAAAAATACATGTTATTCGTAATCGTTAACACTCAATTTCTGGACCAAATTAAATTTATAACGTTGGAACTATTTTTTCTCGAGTGCATTTTGAATAATCCGTAGAACATCTCAAGATCTTGTACCTCACATTATCTTTTTTTTTGTAATAGATTTTAAGGGTTGTTCGGTAAAATATCATAAAACATTTGCTATTTTTCTTCATTTGCATTATAATTTCTTCTAGTATTGAAAATAAGACAAACGTTTTGCTTTAGTTATGCGTCCATTCGAACAGATCAATACGTTCATCTACGAAATGCATGGGCATTTTTAATCATCAATTTTTATACAAAAACTCTAAGAAGTAAACAGCTGGTAAATCAAAACTACCTATCAGAAACTAATCTGACAGCTTAATAATTGGCTTGTATATTAAATCATTTATTGTTTTATGCATAGCCATCGATGCAAAAACAAATTAGTAGTAATCCAAATCTTTTAAGAATACATATATTATTTAATTTAATAATAACTCACTTATTTAAAGATAAATATATAACAATCATATATATTTATAAATGGAAGGGGGGGAGGGTTATCCATATATCTAAAAATACACAGGTGGTCCCATTTTAAAAAATGTGACTATGTTACGTCCTATGTATATTCCTAGAGCATATATTGATGGAATATGTTACCGATCCGTTTTTATATTTTTTTTAGCCATACTTTTAACAAAGAAAAAAAGGTTAAAAATGTAGAATTTTCAGCTGGTCACCATGTACAGGATGATTTTATGAGAATTTAATTTCCACCCTGACTAATTTTGTTGGTTTTATTGTTACGAGGAAATGGTAAATACAAAAGTTGTATAGAACTTTTTATGTAGATTTTGAAAATCATATTAGAAAAACAGTGAAAGCTCACACAAAATGGCTACAATTATTAATTTTTTTTTGTGTGAGTGGTGGGTGTATCAGAAATGCACTGTAGAATTCGTTTTTGAGCTACGAATATCTCATGTGACAGGGCGAGTCTCCCCCAAAAGTAGATACCGTACCTCATCCGACTTTGCACTTGAGCATATACACCCTGTACATTTTTACATTTTTTAATAGAACGCCTTCTCACGAACACAACGATATAGAGGTTGATGGCGGTATCTCTAATACTAAGGGAGATATGAAGGAAACTTCGCCTTGTCAACTTTGTAATTTCTGACTATTCAAAAATAGTGTATAAAAAAGTTACAAGATTTTTTAAGAATATTTTGAAAATCCAAGACAATTGAAACTATTTTCAACAACTTTTTTATAAACTATTTCTGATCAGAAATAAGAAAGATAACGGGGGTGAGAGTCACATCAAAAAATCAAAAATCGAAATTAAATACGTTTTATTCTTACAGGACAAATATTACATGTGTATAAGAAAAGTCATAATTTGTACTTACAGCTAAAATGAAAAAGAGGAAGACCAACAAAAGCCATTACAAAAAAAAAACAAACAGATATACGGCAGAAATAAAACACTGAATAGTGTATTATTTCAATTAAAATATTCTGAACTATTGTACAAGGCATTTATCGACTAACAATAACTTGAGTTTTTTTTTTAAATATGTTTTCTTTGTCTATAGACTTTATGCCATTTGGCAGACAATTATATATTTTGGCACCTATACGGCTGGGGGCTTTGTAAGTAATATTAATCCGAGAAAATGGTAAATGTAAATTATTTTTTTGACGAGGTAATAATTGCTATTAGTTAAAAACTTTTTTTTTATTGTTAAAAAACGAACAAACAAATTTCAAAAATATATAGATTGTACAGAGTATTTTAAAATTTTTAAAAATACCTTTACATGTGTGAGTGGTGGGTGTATCAGAAATGCACCGTAAAATTCGTTTTTGAGCTAGGAATACATCATGTGAGAGGGTCGAGTCTCCCCAAAAACAGATACCGTACCAAACCACTTTCCACTTGAGCATAATACACCGTGATTAACTGTTCTTTCGTAAGAACTGATTTTAGGTTTGTAAATAAAAAATAAATAGAAGATAGTTTTGATGATAAAAATTCACATTGTGTTTTCCAGTTTAAACATGGTTCAAGGTAAAGACCTAGAAACTGACATTTATCATTTTGGGTAGTTCGAATACAGAAAACATCTGTATTATTAATGCACATCAGGGTTGAAAAAAATCATGATTTTTTGAAAAAAAAATCAAAAATCAATGATTTTTATTTAAAAAAATCAAAAAAAATCAGGTTTTTTGATTTTTTTTGATTTTTTTCAGTTCTGCTCTAATTTTTTTGATAACAAATACGATTTTTCCATACACTATTTGTTTGTATTCTCTAACTACCAATTTGCACATATAAATTATTCAAGTCACTGGAAAAATTCTCTATATGGTCTATATTTTCATACAAACAATAAAAAATTAGCATTTTCCTGTTCTGACAAGCTTGGTGGTCGGTTTCATTAATTTCATAGATGCCGAGGCGACGCGCGATTGAAGTGTAAAATAAAAATGAGCGGAAGGAAGAAAAACGCAATTTGGGATTTTATAAAAAAAAAAAAAAACAGAAAAAGGAAAAACCAGTAACAGAGCGGTGTGTAAAAATTGTAAAAAAAGAAATGCAAGGACTTGTTCAAAGATTAAAAGGTCATCATGAAAAGTGCAGGAACTTGATTTAAGTGCAGGTATTCTAAATCTAAATAACTGTTTATTTTATTTAAGGGGATCTTGGACGTTTAGGGACCAAAAAAGCAGCTAAATTAGTTTTTTGTACAAACTTTACAATAATTAACTTAATTTAAAATTTTTGTTTTGGAGTAAATCATGTTTTATTTTCTTTTAGAGTTGGTTCTGTTTAATTTGTTTACTTTATGTTTCTGCTTTTAAGTAGGCACCTAATTTATAATGTACATTTAAGAAGGTAACTTTTGTTTTATATGTGTAACCTAACTGTTCTTTTCTTTTTTATTTGATTTTTTTTTCAGTTTAATTTGTATCTAGCTTTTAAATAAACTATACTTTTTATTTGAATTTTCTGAAGTTTGATTTACTGGCTTTACACGACTTGATTTAAATCATGATTTAAATTAAAAAAATCAGTTGATTTAAATCACGATTTAAATCAAAATGATTTAAATCGTCACAACCCTGATGCACATTCAAGTCTATTATCTTTTGTTGTGGTGTGTGGAACCTAATTAACTGTGTTTTGTTACTATTAAAGTATACGGAAATGCTATTAAACCAGTTCATTAAATTTAGTAGCATATCTTCACATTTATTCTTTAGGATGTTATCTGATCTATCTGAGATTATTAGAGATGTGTCGTCTGCATATAAGGTAAAGTGTGCGTCGTTGGATAATGTTCTAATATCATTAATATACAAAAGAAATAGAATTGGTCCCATTACGGATCCCTGAGCTACGCCTATGATTACTTCAGCTAAATTAGAATTATAAGTATATATCTCGTTTTCATTTATATGCTTTATACTAACGTATTGTTTACATGTTTTTAAAAAGGATGATACCCACTTTAAAGAAGTTTCCTTCACAAAATTACTATGTACATTGTACAAAAAAAAAACATTTCTCAATTCTTTCTAATATTTTGTTTCCCGATAAAAAAAATTTAAATAAATTCAGAGCTTCTTTCACCAACAAAAATTTTAACGCCTCTGGTCGACAAAGAGCCCGTGCCTTTTTTTAAAGCCATCCCGCCATTTATGAAATATTTAAAATTAAAAATAAATGTATTGGATTTTTAATATTATAATTGATTTGTAGAAAAATATTGTGCGCAAGTCGTGCGCTAAATGCGTTTGGCGCACTACAGTGATTGTAAATTTCGGCTATGACGCGGTGCCTCGACTCACAACATTCACTCGCGTGCGCCAAACAAGGATTTCGCGCACTAGATACGCAAATAACTATTACGAAGAAATTTCGTTATATGATAGAAGAATGTGCAACATTTTTGTTTACAAAATACTGGTGACATCGTAAAAATAAAATATATCACCTCACCATCTGGCTAATAAATCTAAAAATATATTATCTATTTTTATATTTTATAAAAATAATTTGACGACTATTTTTGTACTGTCATTGTAAAAATAGATAGAATGTATATAGTCACAAATTGTTTACCACAATAGTGGTATTACAATGGCCCACTAATGAATATTAGGATAACGTCCTTGTATGACAGTCTAAACACATAAATTAGTTGACTAATTAATTATTCATCTCAATTTAAGGTGATCCATACAACATATGCTGATATTATTAATGAACACAACAAATATATTACGGGTCTATAAATAATGTGTTTCGTTCCTTTAATTTTGACTGTAGATCTGTATACATGGTGGATCATTAAACTCCGCGAGTAAATCGTACATTACATAAAATCCAGGGGCTGATCCAGGACACCGCGGTGACATACACATACATGTTGCAACAACTACTTTTGAATATGGCCTAAGGAATGACAGAGATAGCGCATGCAAACAGCATCGACATTCAATGGAACGACTCAGTTCACCTTAGTCAACTCGACAGCTGACTCCGGTCTAGCCATTCTGGGAGGCATACAGTGAGGAGAGTCGAAGCACACGCAATTTGCAATTTTGTAGTTTTCAAAATAACAGGGGCAATAAATATTTCACCGAATACACAACACTGCACATGAGTGATACCTAGACTTCCAGTAAATTAGCAGCATCTGTTCTAGATGTTCAGGAGTTAACTTTTGACGCCTGTCGCTCAAAATCCATACATACGAGGAAAACGACCTTTCAACGTCTACAGAGGTAAAAGAGGCATATTTACAATATATTATGAAGTTTTTCAAGGAGGGCACATTTATATTGGGTTGAAAAAAGTTTACCTCTTTACCTATAAGGCGATCCGCAATATCACAGTGTACGAAACCCGGGATTGTTTTGTAACTCTTTCAAATTTATTTTTCACACGTTCAGCAGAATCTTCTGATAACTGAAAATGAACTGGCGCAGATCTAATATAATGTTTACTGTGTTAACTATTGTGGCCCAGGTGAAGTATTTATATACTCAAGGTTCTTTACTGACACATAAATTCCTGAAAAATGACTGTGGATTAGGTCTTGCCAAACAGCTGGGTCATTAAACGCCTGCTAAGCGTGTGAAATAGAGAGTGCGTCGTTTGCATTTAATTTGTCCTATAATATCAAAATGAATATAATAATAGCTAGCCACCTCTAACCATGTATCCTAACACGTCACAACGGGCTGCATATAAGCATTCCTTACAGTCGTACAATGGAAGTATTAATCGCAATTTCATTGGCCGTTTTAAGATAGCCTCAGGGCATGCGCAGTTACATGACATGTCAAAGTATTACATTCTTTTGGAATCAGTTGCCAGCAATGAATTCGTTAGACGATAGAGAAGATACTCGCCTAGCACGCGGTAGGTCCAGGGTTCGAATCGTAAACTTTTTATTTATTTTTTTTTTAAATAAGTATTTTTTAGTTCGTTAGTAAAATTTTCCTTGCCCTTTATTACAGTTTGTTTATTTTCCTTTGCCCTTTATTATAGTTTGTTTATTTTCACGGTGCCGAATTCCCCTTTAAAAATGATATCTGATGAGCACGCCATGCCGTGGCCTTGGAAACGGCCAATGAAATTGCTAGAAATACTGCCATTTCCGTATGACTGTAAAGGATGCTTATATGCCAACGGGCTGTGGTGGTAATGGCAAATTTGGCGGTTCGTCTTCAAACAATGTTCTTTGAGACGGCGCTCTTGAAAATGTCTTCTTCACGGTTAATAATATGTCGTTTTCTTTAGATGGATGAATACGTCACCCAGTCAACTGTTTACGAAATAAAAATAACGCATTATGCATACGGTTTTGTGATTTCTTTTACTGAAAATGTCTAAGCTTAAACCTCAGAAACAGAAATGGTTACCTGAGGACGAATTATATAACATCTTAATGAATAATGATGAAGATTCTGAGGAAATTAACTAATTATTGAGAACGACAAATCTGACGATGGCTCCAGTTCAGACGACGAACATATTGAAAATATTCAGAACGTTGTTAATTGTCAACCTGTTGATGCAGATGTTTCACTAAACCAAAAATTTTTACTTTTAGTAGTAAACTTTTTTTTATTTTTGTATTTAAAATAAAGCTTCCGCTTAAAAACAGTTTATAACTGTTTTTATTTATTCTAGTTAATGTAATCTTAATGTAGGACTAACTTTAAAAAAAAAAAAAGATAGATAACAAGCACCATTTTGGGGGTTAACTGCAGGAGCGAATATTGTCGCGAGCGGTTACCGCAGCCGTTCTGACTACCAATATAGTGAAATCGAGCGACACAGTGAAAGAATTAAAATTGTGCTTGTGGAAAAACGTCTATATTTCACCATGTTGTATACCTACATGTACGATATGATATGTACGGACCTGGAATGTACGATTTACTCGCGGTGTTTAGTGATCACATATAAAATAACATCCCAACTAATCTTGTAATTTTTGATTGTACACAAACAATAAAAAAATTTACAAGAGTTTTTCGAACGGGTAATCAGAATTTAACAAAATTAAAATATCTGATGTGGCCAGTACATAACTTTCTTATACCGGTATATATCATCCTGATCTAAAAAAATCATTCTATTCAATTCTTCACTTACCTCAATTAAGTTTTAAAAGCGTACCTTGAAATGTTTCATTAAAATTTTTAAAAACAGCACCACTTTATTGTACTAGTGCAAAAATACCACTTTTTATTGCATTCCTTTGACACTCAAAATTAATTAAAAAAGACGTACTTTTGATGTCGATGTTAGAAAAATTCATTTATATATTTATTTACTAATGAACAAAAGACTAGGTAATTATAATAATAGTTGTTACTATACTAAATAATTATTTCAGATTTTTGGCCACTGGAGGTTATTTTAAAACTATCGGACATAGTTTTAGGATAGGGTTTTCTACAGTTGCAGAAATCGTACGAGAGGTATGTGAGGCAATTTTGAGAAGACTACAACCTTTATATCTTAACCAACTAGGGAAATATGGGAAGAGGCAGTCAATGGTTTCAACAGTATGTGGGATTTTCCTAACTGTATTGGAAGCATAGATGGAAAACACGTCACAATAAAATGTCCCAAAAAGAGTGGATCACAATATTTTTCTTATTTGAAGAAGTTCTTTATGGTTTTAATGGCTGTTGTAGACCTTGACTATAGATTTATCTGCATAGATATTGGTGCAAATGGAAAAACCAGCGACGGGGGTATATTTGAAACATCCAATACGGCCAGAATGTTTCAACGAAATTTATTTGATTTACCACCAAATAAATGTTTACCAGGCCAAGCAGAGAAAATTCCTTGTGTATTAATTGGGGATGGAGCGTTTACATTAAGTCCCTATTTAATGCGACCATTTCCCTATAAACAATCACGATACGATGCAAGAAAAGAAAATTTTAATTACCGCTTGTGCAGGGCTGGACGTGTGGAGGAAAATTCATTTGGGATTATGGCACATAAATGGAGATTTCTTTTTAAACCTTTGGAAGTGAATGCAGAAACCGCTAAAATTATTATTATGGCTGAATGTGTTTTGTACAATTTTTTACGTACTAAAAATATTGATACTCAATATCAGCATTTACTGCAAAATGAAGAAATACTTTCTATTCAGGCACTGGATAATGTGCCAATGACAAGAAGGAGAGCTACAAAGTATGCGTTTCAAATACAACAACAAATTTGCCGATTATTTTAATAATTGATAACTACATAAATAATTAAATATAAGCGTTTCATCAAATTAAAAACGTTCTACTTACCATTAATTTCCATTTCATTTCCTATTTGATCCCATATTTTGTTTTTCATTCTCGTGTTTTTATAATTCGGGTCCTTCAAATTATACAGTATTTCATAATTTTTCACATTAGCAATCATCATTTTTATTGTTTCTTCTACCATTTTTGAAACGTTACTGTCAGCAGTCTGAGGCCAAATATAACCGGTTATGTTTGCCCGCCACCGCAAGTTCACCGCGCGGTTGAACGTGAACGTACCGCTCTGACCGTCGGCAAGCCGCGTGTTAGTCTGAAAGCTCCTATTTAATTATGTAGGTTATAAAATAAGCCTGGCCAAGCGATGGTAGATTCAGGGTCGGGCGCAATACCAATGCCATCGCGCGCTTGTTTACGATGACGATGACACGACACACTTCAGTTGTTATCTGTCGATCGATGCATAGAGTACTAATTTATAATAAATAATGTTGAGCGTAAAGAGTAGAACACGACCGTACGCTGATAAAGTGAATAAATTTATCGGTGAATTTCCGGATTTATTCTATGATGGATGTAAAACAATTTGTAAAGTTTGTGATCAAGACTTAATGTGCTGGAATAATACGGCTGCAAAATTCATGTCAATAGTAACCGGCATAAAAATAAAAAAATGGCGTGTCTTCCTTGGAACCTCAGTTTATGTTTGATTTACTGTTAATGCTGATTGCCTGTGATGTTCTCCTGCGCATATTGGATAAACCAGCATTTCGGGAGTTCTGGAATAAATACAATCCCCAGGTGAATTTACCAAGTCATTCATCGTTACGTAGATATGTACCAAGTGTTCGTGAAGACATTGTAAATAGGATTAAATGTGCATTAAAAATACAGGGATGTGGTTATGTGTTGACGAGACGACAGATTATAAAAAAAATTCTATTTTAAATGTTATAGTACGTGTACTCGACCGAAATTCTATTTTAAATGTTATAATACGTGTACACGACCCTGTTAAACCAACATTTCCACTTTTACTAGCTAGCAAAAGGCTAACTGCGTGTACTGGCGAAACAATTACGCGGGTGGTGTTGGAGACTTTCGAAAAATTTGAACTGTCAACAAGTCAAGTGTTGATGTTTGTGACCGAGGGTGCTGCGACAATGCGTTTGGTGGGCCGTTTTCTTCAAAGAGACGATTGTAGGTTTTTACATGTTACGTGTAAAGTGCATGCGTTCCATCTTGTAGCAGAAACGATTCGAAAATGTTTTCCAGAGGTAGATGTATTAATAGCAAATACAAAAAAAATATTTCTCAAATCTCCTAAACGGCTTCGAGCATTTCACACACTGTGTCCTGGTATTCCGGAACCACCTGAGCCGATTCTTACACGTTGGGGAACGTGGCTGAAGGCAGCTTTTTATTATGCTGAATATTTTCAACAAATAAAAGCTGTGATACTACAGTTCAACCCTAACGAGGCTGCAGCTATTAAGGAAAGCCAGACAAGCTTTCAAGATGTTTCCCTTGAAACAGATTTAAAAACTATTTATAACAATTATAGAGAACTACACGACGCAATAGAAAAATTGCAAAATACTTCGTTGTTGTTAGTGGAATCGCTGCAAATAGTGGACGACGTAAATACACAGCTACAGACTATAAATGACGCAAAAAATAAGCCCGTTATTGAAAAATTCCACAGTGTATTACGGAAAGATCCTGATTTTACCAAATTAAGACACATTTGTGATGGTGCCTCTACAGCTGCGTTAAGTGAGTTCACAGAGTGTTTTACTTGTGCCTGTATTACTTCCGTAGATGTCGAACGGTCTTTTTCAAAATACAAACATATTTTTTCACCACAGCGAACATCGCTTACTGAGACAACTGTAGAAACATATCTGATGCTACACAGTTATTATAGAAGTGCTCCAGTTTGTGATAACGACAACCAAGCTACTTCATAAATCTGCTTAAGAAGGTGAGTTTTGTACATATTTTTATAAAGTGTACCAGTATTAATAAAATTTATTTCCATTTATTTTATTTATTTATTTATTTATTATTAGTTATCACTTAGATATACAATGTACATGTGTGAACGTCATTTAACGGTTAATAATAATGTGCAGCACTAAGCTTACAAAATATAAGGAAATACATAAAAAAGAATTTAAAGCGAACGAAATAGTACAAAAACATACATCATAATATATAAAATATTTTTGTTTTTATTATTGTACTTATTCAAGTATTATGATATGATTCATACCCAGTAGGTCTCTGTAAGATTAATGACCTTGGCCAGGCTTAATCATGTTATAATGATCGCCACCGCTACCGTACCGCCACCGCTTCAGTCTGTGCCTCGCTTAATAAGGCCATGTAACATTTAATTGCCTCTAACCTTATTGATAAAACAGCTTCATTTGCATATTTTTCCTTTCGAATTTATTTTAAGTTCTTTCATCACAATGATAAATGTGTGATAAAATTCAGGTAAATTTGCCTGTTACAAAATTGGTCAAATCAGAATTCTAACCTATCAATAAGACGAATTGACGTAATTTTGAAAATAATAACTGTTAGTTGGGATCCTGTTAGAGGAACACATAAAAAAAACACCACAGAAATCAGAAGAATTATTTTTAAATAAATTTGAAATGAGCTGCCTAATTAGGAGACTGGTAATACAGCCAGTACATTTTTGTACAAAATAATTAATAATGACATGGACTGTCGTCCCCCTATCACTTCACTTATTAAATATGCAGGGTATCCCATAATGAAGTACCTTCATTCAAGGTGATTTTTTTGTTTTTGCTTTGGGTCGTAGACCATGCAGCCAGCCGCTAAAAAAGTAACTAAACCTAAATTCGAAAAATGGAAACTAATGCGAAGGAAAACGATAGGGATACACACATCTCTCGTCCAGGGGTAGATCAGGACATTGTTATAACTTTGACAATACAGGGGAGACCTCGGTTGACAGGGAGAACTAACATAGGGGGAAGACATAGTGCTTACAAAATTTAACCTACAGTTTAATTTGCGTTTCTTTTAAAAAATTCACAATACAATCATATATCTCTAATAAATTGAAGGGAACATAAACATTACAACTTGGAATATTTTTAATAAGCTTAGTTGAGGCATCTTTGTATTTGGTACAGCCAAAGAATACGTGGTCAAGGTATCCTAAGACGTTACAGTGCTGACAATTATCCGAGGTAAAGACTCCAATTTTAAATAAGTGGGCAGGGTAGCAGGCATGACCAAATTTTAAACGTACCAGTGTTGTAATATATTTTCTTGGGTAAGGGGAATCATTATGCCAAAAGTTGTTCGGGATATCAGGATGAATTAAGGTGTACCTGGTAGGGTTTGTGAAACAGAACTATTTCCATAAATAGGACCATTTACATCTCAAATTAGATGTCAGCTTTATCTGTCTGTCATTTAAACATAATGCTTCATTCAGGGGGTGTCCTGAGTTGGAACTCTCCTTCGCCAAAAGATCAACCTGCTCATTATACTGCAAACCAATGTGCTTTCACCCAAATGAAGTTAACATCCCTCCCAGCGGATTTAATTTGAAATATTAAATTTTTTATTTTGTAGAGATGAGTTGGTTTTGTAGCCAAAAAAATGGGCGTTTTTAATTCCATTGAGACAAGAGTGTGATAGAACTAGAAACAATAAGTTGAGTGTTGTATATAAACATTTGGTATAATTTTTTTGTCTTATTTTTTTAATATTTAAAACGGAAAAGGCACCAGTGTTAAAAACTACATAAAAAAGGGGCTCTTACTAAATTTCGATAAGAGCCATCGTTTTGGAATTATTTGTATTTTAATATTGCACTCAGGATAGGCATGCAATAATGGAAAGTGACCACATATCTCTACAAAAATAATTCCACAATATTTTCAACTACTGTTTTGTAGAGCAATTTAAAATATCGCTCTACCACTGAAACGTAGTTTAAGGACAAAAAAAATTATTTAAAATAATTTTCTTAATTAATATTATTTTAAGGTTATGTCTTAAGTTCAGATCTAGAATAAAAAAAATAAATTGGTTATTTGTAAACATTTGTTAAATTACATACTTCATTGTGTAAAGCGATATTTTAAATTGCTCTACAAAACAATAGTTGAATATATTGTGGATTTATTATGTATGTAGTTAGGTTTTCCTTTCATTATTCGCTCGGTGCGTGACGGTAGCGCCACCAGAAGTATGAACTAAAGGACGCTATTTACTCAGTACACTTATGGGACTTAACAATAACAAATTTTTTTATTGTTAAAATAAAAAATATATAAAATGTGAAAAAAATCCTCAGTGACAAATAAAATCAGTTGCTGATTTATATTTACTAGAGTACAACAAAAAAATGTAAGTATAATATATAAACAAATTATTTAAAACTGTGAAGAGGTTAAGTAAAGTCAATTTAAAGCATAACAGAGACCAAAAATTAATAAAAAACAAGGAATAAAGATAAGGACATAACTAGATAACTATATCTTGAAGATATTGTAAAATGTTTATTTATTAACAATATACTGAAATATTTATTTGAATATTAATTTTTAATTTATTTTTATAAGAAAAAATGGACGTCATCATCAAAATTGGGTTTCAAGCAATAAGTCATCAAATTAAGTTTCAACCCGAGACTGAAATGAAAGGTATAAATATAGTTTAAAAAAACTAAAAAAAACACGCTTTTAAAGCACATCAAACTAAAAAGTAAAAAATAATTATTAATATAAACTGAAAAACAATAATGAACAAAAAATACTAGTATTATTGTGAAAAAGGCGTGGGTTGCTCGATATACGAAAAATATGGCACAAAGCGCCCCACGCTTTTTTCACAATAATACTAGTATTTTTCGTTCATTATTGTTTTCAGTTTATATTAATAATTATTTTTCACTTTTTTAGTTTGATGTGCTTTAAAAGCGTGTTTTTTAGTTTTTTTAAACTATATTTATTTTTAACTTTTTAGTTTGATGTGCTATGAAAGCGTGTTTTTTAGTTGTTTTAAACTATATTTATATTGCTTATTGATGCTGATATTATAACATATTACGATCCAACAGATATTTCTGAAAAAAAATATTTTTATTTCAGCCGTGGGGTTCGAACTCACGCCGGAGGAGTCTGTCGTTTCGCGTCGACTGCCTTAACCCACTCGACCACCGAGCTAATTAACAATTACGGAATCTACTTACATATTAAGCCTTTGCTTTCACGTAGGGATACGTGAGGAAAGGATTGGCGATCCTGATCGGGATAATGATATAAACTTATCAAATTATTGTATTGTTACCGGTTCTTCGTAAGTGTACAAAGTTTCAATTAAATCTGTCCGTTTAAAGTGGGTCAAAATCGAGTCCAAAGAGTCGGTTACAAACAAACAAACAAGCAAGCAAGCAAACATACAGGTGAAGCTAATAAAAGCGTGTTAAAAAAATTAGCTGATGCAGAGCATGTACGTGATGTTGAAGAACATCGAAAAAATAACCAGTTATTTGATTAAATGCATCATGTGGCTTAGGAACCCACGGTGATCCATCAACACTACAAAATAAATTAAATACTGTAAATAAATATTTTAGAATCTAACGCACGCGAAAAATTACAAATATAAAAAGTATTAAATTTTTTTTTGTTTATCAACTTAACTATAAATATTAAAAATTAAATAATTCAATTTTTTCTATTATTAATTTAAATAAAATATTAGCGTGAACACTAAATTACCAAATTTATCAATTTGTCTTAAAATATTATTCTCTGTTATTATTATTACTGAAAGTAAGGTTATGGCACTACTCACTTACACCTTCTTACTGCAACTATCCACTTTTGTCATCATCAATACTATAATTCGCTGATAGCTGCTTCTCCTCGGACCTCTCTCTCTCGAATTGGGGGAGCTAAAGGCTTTCGTCCGGGGCGCGTTCGAGGGTGGGCGTCGGTGGGGATCGACGGTCCCGTTATTTCTACAGTGCGCCGCGACATTGGGAATCCTGCGTTTCCGGCGATTACGGAGATATGAATTTTTTAAAGTGAACGATCGTGGTGCGGGGTCAATTGCCCCGAGAAAATTACTTTAATCTCGCGTTTTCGCGAAAAACGGGGTCAACCGCACCGACCGAAAATAAATTAATCCCATAATTTATTTTCGGTAATTTACCACTGAACTGGGAAGAAATGGCCGCAGGCCATTTCCGAGAGGGCGTAAGCCCGACACGTGCCGGCCGCCGGACTGAAAACGCGAAAAAAGGGATTTTTCGGTTTGACGTTTAGCGCCATCTGGCGGAAAAATTTTTTTTCGGTAATTTGCCACTGAACTGGGAAGAAGGGCCGTAGGCCTCTCCGAGAGGGCGTAAGCCCGACACGATGCCTGCCTCTCGACTGATAACGCGAAAAGAGATGATTTTTTTGACAGCCGTGACGTCACGCGCTGTGGAAACGTCGAATCGGCCCGCAGGGCCGATTCGACAGTTCCAGAGGGCCGGTAGGCCCTCTCATCGGACGCCGCGAGGCGTTCGGCTCTCCGCAGGAGCTGGAAATAGGCGC